>JAUBOD010000185.1:3073531-3109726 GCA_032353885.1 Nothura maculosa
ATGGGAATGAGGTAAAAGTGCCCTCAGTTTGAAAATGCTCTCATTCATTTGCTGGAATTTGCGGTAGGTTCTGCAAAATTCAACAATAGTTCTGCAGAAATTATGCAGAGTCCCTCCGAACTCGGCAGGATCCTGCGAACTCTCCTTCACTCTGCGATAGATCCAATAATTTTGGCTGATGGCATTGCAATCTACCACTGAGCGAGTCTCATTATCACAAATCATAGGTATATGTACTTCAGCAAGCTTGTAGCTGTAAAAAAACAAAAACAAACGAGACTTACCATGAACTGAGCATCTTAACTGTCTGCAGTGTTCTAGAGGCTGCTGTCCCTGGAATTTTCATCTTTATTTTACTCACTTTGCTTTTATATTTTCTCTCTAAGTGGTCACTCACAGAAATAGCACAGGGAGGAATCTGAACCCTTGACTATTCCCCGTGTTGCTGTTCTGTCATATTCCATGTACTCAGCTTTACCCGTGTCGGCAGAGTAGCACAACAATGTCAACAGTGACTTTGGTTTCCACCGATGACTTTAATGTCTGGAGAGTGTCACTGTCTCATTTTGTTTTTATTGGCTTGGAGAGAATTGTTCTTGAGAGCTATTTTGAGCTCAGTAGCCTGAGTCCCACCCACTCCTATGGCAAACAGCATCCTTCCTTCCCCCCTTGCCACCCACTCTCCGTGATGTGCCCTGATCTTATTATGGGGCTGTAGTTTTGTCTGATGCCACTGTGCAAAATCTCTTTTTGTTTTGCAAAGAGCCTTTTCATTCAGGTTTTCCGTCAGCCCCGTTTTTTGCTGCAGAGGATTCTGCATATGCTGCCTGTAAGCTCATTTCCTCCTGCTTGTAGCTCTTTTGCTGTTGGCAGCAGTGCAATATGCTTAATAGTCTAAGCTGAGTTTGCTCTCCTGTATGCATAAAGGTTAGGGACAGGCATCAGAATTGCAGATTATTCTTCACTTAGCAAGACTGCACAGAAAAGTTGGTTTTGTGGGGTTTTAATAGGTAAGTTTTGTTTTGAAGTTACAGGTGACAAAACGTAGCATGGTTTTGTTCAGGTTTTCTGGTTGCTTTGCTTTGAATAATTTTCTGATAGCTTTAGCATCCATTGTACATTTTGCAGCAGGTACCATAAATGAATACATAATAACAGTATCTGTTACACAGCACTAGCAGAAGAGAGTTCAAAATAATGAGTATAAATTTCAAGGGACTAATTACTAGCTGCATTAGAGAGAGGTGTGTCACTCCACCTGGCATGGATTAAAACTCCTTTTCATTAATATCAGCCCAGTAAAAAGATGTAAAAACCTCATTTTAATTAGTGAAAAATACAGTGGCAGGTCGCACGCATGAGTTGCTGGAAATATAAATGCTTCTAGTCACCAAGTCATTTATAATCTTTAAAATGAGTGTATTTGGCACAATGGAATAATTCTCAAATCATAAGTATTCACAATAGACCGTGTCTGCGGGTGATTTGGGACATATGGCCTCGCACATTTGGGGGCAAATTTATAATCTAATTTGAAAAACAGAGTTCCAGGGTAACACAGTCATTAGGTATTCCTACCCACACAGAGACAGGAAAGCGAACCTTCATATGGAATAGGATTTTCAAAGAAATAATAGCTTATGTTACTGTCATTTGCACTAACATAATTTTTGGGTGTTCCACAACCTGTTTAACCACAATTACAGGGTACCTAGGAATGCTGGAGAAGCATTTTTGGTGGTGTTAGAGGTGATATGTTTATTTTATTCCTCGGAGATTTAAAATTCTGGGATTAATCAAATGTTATTATGACTAGTCTTTTATATGAACAAGTGAATTAAGATTTAAAGAGGTACTTCCTGCTGGGTATTGTTAAGATAAAAGCCCATTTTTGTTTTATTGTATTCTTGGGTATCTGCTTTGTGATGCTATGATAGAACTCAGGTTCATCACGTTATTGCCCTTGAGGAGGTAATTAAAGCTCCTGTGAAAAGTGGCTGTACATGTTTAACTCATCAGTTGTCTTCCTGAATTTGGTAGGGTTATTTGAGTGATAAAAATTGAACACATCAATCAATCTTGGGAAAAAAAATCAATGGAAAAAACATGCTATTTGTTACCACCATGACTCAGGTCTATTTATGGCAGTGCTAAAAGATACTTTTTCTCAGGCCAGTGATAGACATTATTGAAGTCTCACCAGAGGAAGGATCAGCCAATTTGTTTTTATTTGATTTTTTTTTCAGTATCATATTGTCAAGGACATCTGAGAGATTAATTGAGCAAACAGATTTGCCAAAAGTATGGCAAATTCCAAGAGCACAACCCATACAAAACCCCCTGGAGAAGGAAGGAGATGGAAATGTATTCTTTTAGCTGGAAAAATCCTGTTTCTGCTGTTGATCTCATCTGTAGTATCAAATCAGAATTGGTTCTTGAGGAGCCTGCAATTAATACCAGAAATTCAGGATATAGGGAAGTGTAGGAAAAAAATGCCCCTCAGTGAATAACTTGTGTTATCAAGGTTATCACAAGTACATCCAAAAATTCTCGGTAGACCAGCAGTAATTTCCAACCCCCTCAAAATCAAATGGTGAACTGCAGAGTAGGCTGTAGTTTCAAACCAATTAACTTGGAGAGGCAATCAGGGTTAATTCCTCGTACCCAATGTCCTTAAGAAGACAGACAACTAAACATGAAAGTTGTTCAGAAAGTGGCAATTACGGAGGAAGAAGGAGCAAGCGCAGCCCAGAGTACATGCTGGCCAGCTTAAGTTAAATGAGGGATTAGCACAGTCTGCTCAGTCTAACAGAGGTTTATTTAATAGTTTGACCTGGCAGGGTTTTGTCATCGTGGAACTTGCCCAGGTTTCTCGGGGCAGGAGAGTGACAGTAATCCCTGCAGAAGGAGGGAGGGAGCGTTGAAGATTTTATGGAATGTTTCCGATGTCTGAATTGCTTTTTTTACGTGGTGAAATGAGCTTCTGCACAATTCTGGGCATGGTGATGTATTTTAGATTGGAGAATTGGCTTTCAAAATGTTTAGTTTATTGATTGTCAGAAGAAACTTGACATTTAAATTTTAAAGATACTCTGCAAACTCACTGGATCCGCTGCTCCATGAGCAAGCAAATCCTCCCCAAATACTTTCCTTTAGAAATCAGAGTGCCCAGGAGATGAATAGGGTTCGTTTATATTAGTTTTCAGTTTAATCTCTCGTTCTGCCAGATCTTTTATCTTCCACCAGGAGAGGAAAAAGAATAAATAAAGTATTCTACAGATGCAGCATATAAACAGAACAAAGCCCGGAGGTACTGGAGAGATTAATAGGCCCCATTGTTGAATGGAGCCACTCACTCCATTGAGCTGCTGGGGTTAAGCCCACGCGGGTGCTGTTTACACTGCCCGATTTGCCCTAGGGATTGGACCCCAGCCTTATCAGTGGGGCTGTGGGGAGATTTTCCTCTCCCCTTTCTAACCAGGAATCTGCTTTGAGCTACTTAATAAGTTAGCTATAATTTACCTTCAGCTTCCCATGGTTTGTTTTAATGCACTCTGCGTGCACCAAGGTGAGCGGGTGCTTGGAAAATCTCAAGAGGAGCCTAATAAACTTCCCGAGGAACCAGAGTGCAAAAACCTCCCAGCCAGGACTCTCTGAGTGAGTGTAAGCGCCTGCTTAAAGAAACTCCGTATTCGGTTAAGACAAATTGCCATCCCAGTCCTGCAGCTGAAGTGACTCTTGGTAAATCCTCAACAACTGGTGCTGGTGGAGCCTGGCTGCTCTGCCAATGTCCCTCTCCAGCACTGCCATTTTGCTGTGTCACTTTTCCTGTTAAAACGAGACTTTGTTCTCAGAAAGCTATTACTGGAATAAATATATTTTGAATAATTAAAAGACGCCACATTTATAGCCCAAATGGCATCGCGCCCCAGAGGACTTAGACTTGCTAAGGAATCTGCCAGCAAAGCACTAAATTAGTGGCTTATATCTTGGTGGGAAGTTTAGCAGCCTTCCACATTTGGGACATCTCATCTTCATTTTCAGGCAGCCGTCTAGGTGACCTGCCAGGAACTGCAGTGCTCTTTGGATGAGCCACATGCACAGACACGTTGCCAAAATCTACAGCTAGCTCCTCGGTAATTTCCAGAAGTGTTTATAATTTTGAGCAGGGAGCAAGAAAACAGCTGGTATTATTTAAAAAAGGAACAAATCCTTAAATTGCCTCCATAGCTGCACTGTTGCAACACGGACCACATATCACCTCTCTTTGACTCTGTCAGCCGTGGTTTGGGGGAGAATGTATGACACCATGCCAGGAAGAGAAGAAGCCGGGATATTTAATTTTCAACCTATTTCATTTCCGACCTCTTTGAAAACTTGAAAATGTAATTCGGGCAGCAAAGGAGCTTGGCAACTGAAGGATGTGAAGTGACAGCACGGGTTTGATAGTACTGCCGGGGCTGCACGTACCAGGAAATCTTTCTAAAGATGAGGCGCCTCAATGCTGTATCCTATCTCCAGAAAAAATGCAGACGCAGAATCCGCAGCAGAAACTTTCTCAGGTCTTACAGCAAAGAGCTGATTTAGCAGAGAGAGTCACGCTTCTACACCTGCTTGCAAGCTGGGTAGGGAGATATTCCAGAGCGGCTGCGAATTTCATTAGAGCCCTTCCAGCAGAGCCACTCATGGGTGTGGTGGTGTAATGGACTGCCAAACAGATGGGTTGTGAAATACACAGCCCATCTGTCTTTATCATGCTTGCTTCCTCTTTTATTAAAATGTTAATGAATATAGTTTTTATTTATTATGCCATGACATGAGCAGCATCACTTTCCAGGAGACAAATGTGCAATCTGCCTAACTGTGTGGGTTGATTGGGAGGTTTCTTTTGTTGAGAAGAAACTTCTCCCTGAAGTTCTTCCAGGGAAAAACAAGCACGGATCACTCTGTGCATTTGCAGGCTGTTTGTCAGCTCTACAGGGCTTTTAACTAACACCTCCATGTGTTTCACACCTGGTTTATTCCAACAGATTCTCCCTGGAAGGTTCACCTCTCGAATCTCGACCCGAAGATGACCGGTGTCACTGTGAGTGGACTAACTCCAGCCCGAACCTACCAGTTCAGGGTGTGCGCTGTGAACCAGGTGGGAAAGGGCCAGTACAGCTCAGAGACCAGCAGGTACCGTAAAAGAACCTCCCTGTGTAGTAAAGGTACAAGCAGTGGAATAACCTAGGGCTACTCTGAGAGAAAACTGCTGCTTTGGATTTTTTGTTGTTTGTTTTTGAATAAATGAAATAAAGTTATCTTTCACACAATAATTGGGTAATGGAGCAGTTAGATGTTTCTCAGGCCTCTGGAGATGGCTCTGGAACAGTCAGTAATTGCTATAAATGGCAATTAAGAGATGCAGGATATCAGCATGCACTGGGAGAGAGATGCCCTCATATTTCTGGAATATCAGTTGAACAGCATCTTGAAAGCTAAGTGTAAGCCTGACCTAAATATGTTTCCCGATTGTGTTAAGCCCCAGCAGTTAGCTCTGGAAGAAGCACAGCGTTCACCCAGTCATTACAATGTCACTTCTGGAATTCACCCAGATGTGACATAGAAGGATGGCTTCATCAAATTTACTTTCAAATGCATCCCGTTTCTTCGGTGAACCCAAGCTAGCGGCGAGCTTGAATTGCAGAACAGCTGAACTCTAAATGGCTTTTTCAAAATGGAGGAGTTTGATATGAAAAATATTGAAAGAAACAATTTGGAAAGAGCCACAGATACTGGACCCGAGCTCTAACTCATTCAGGCTTGTAATCTTTTTAAAGAGTTGCAGCAGCCTGGGCGATTCAGAGAGAATAAGGTTACTTCAGCTGTCTGTCTTGTGGCTTGCTTAACTGATTTCCTATTATGTTGATTTGTTGTAACTATTTCATGCATGTCTTGAGCAGTTTGATCAGCATTATAGTTCTTTCTAGTCATTGGGCTTTGATAAACGGAAGTGATTCTCATATAGTGGAAAAAAAAGAAATGTTATCTATCATTTCCTTTCCACACTCATCTCCAGCCCTTTGTTCTGTTTGCAGATTGATGCTACCCGAGGAGCCCCCCAGCGCCCCCCCTAAAAACATAGTGGCCAGTGGCCGCACTAACCAGTCCATCATGGTGCAGTGGCAGCCGCCCCCGGAAAGCGAACACAACGGAGTGCTGCACGGGTACATCCTGAGGTGAGTGCTTTGGTTCCTAGCAGGGCAAGGATGGAGCTAGATCCACGTGTGCATGAGGGAATCCCTAATGCAATGTGACTCAGGCAGGTGTTAAAGGCTATTCCCAATTTGCATTAAGATATTAATTATTACTTACAAATGCCATGGCTGCCCTGGTGTATTACGGGTGAGGGAAGGTCTCTGTTTAAGTGGCGACAAAAATCCAGTTAGCTAAATCCTGGTCTAAACTGGAGAGCCCTGAAGCTGAGGGCTCTTTTTTACTCTATTAGCTACTCTGCACAGACTGTCTGTGTGGACTGGCTCCCTGCGGAGACTCTCCGTGGCCAGATAACCTCTCCTGTTTTCAAAGGGAAGTGAAGCACCATATGCTAGAAGTGTTTACATGCATTGGTACAGTGCAGCTTATGGATTGCAAATGTATATTTCTTTGTTGCAGTCTCAGCTGCCTGCTAGAAAAGTTAATTATCTTACCAAAGTCCACATGAACAAAGAGATCTTGCACTATCAAAGAACAAGAACAGCATCAGTAAACTTCAGTTTTGTGCCCAACAGTGTGGAGAGGGAGAATGAGAGGTCAGGTGCTTCATGGCAGACTTTGGTTTGGTTTTGACAACTAGTCAGTTGAGTGAGATTCTTTCAGGCCCAGCTCTATTTATTACAGAGTAGTAGATTCAGACAGGTGACTGGGAATCCTTGGTATATCCAGTCTTTCAGCTTTCACAGGATTCATTTTGTTGGAAAGGGTGTTGCCCCCCTGAGAGACTTTGCAGAGCACAAGCCTTTCGTAATCTCTTAGGAATCAGTTCTTCACTCCTATCTAATCCAGCTACTGTTTATTTGCTTACTTGCCTTTCCACTTATCCTGATGTGCTAGCAGCCAGCTTGGGCATTGCCTTTAATAAGAGAGACATTATCTAAATTAGACATTTTGTGGGAAACTCCCAAGCATTACACCACCCTTGACATCTCTCCAAGTGATGGTTAGACCCTCTTGCAGTCAGGTCGCTGCCATTTCTAATGTACTGTGCTTCAGACCTACTGAAAGATAACTAAATGCTGCAGCAGAAGTGCCAACACCCTGTTCATGCTGTGTTTTCATTTTTGCTGGCACGGATGAAGTTGCTTTTGTGATGTTCGAGTGTTGGTGAGTTCCCAAAATAGTGCTGGAAAGTTCCTTCTCTCTGCAGGCAGAGCTGGAGTCTGTTAATCTCCCTGTCACCTGCACAGAGCCTATTACAGCAGCTTGCACGAGTGCCTGCGGTTTGCAGAGCTGGACACAGCTTGAGAGCTGTGCCAGTCATCTGTGACAAGTGGGAAAATTCTGCCCGTGGCCAGACTCTTGTCGTGAAATCTGGGTTCCCATTTACATGGGGTTTTAGTGTTGTTTATAGAGTCCTGTGCTTCAAAGCTATTGAATGATAGGATTAATTCCTTAGCTCTTCCTAATGGCTCCTACCCTTTGTGGGCATGAACTCCTCTGAGCAAGCAGTCCAAATAACCACCTGCTTTTGGCAATCTGTTCTGTTCTCTTTCTCCATATAGCATTTAACATGTTTAAGTTAAGCATTTTCTATTAGCTATTAGCATAATTGATCCCTGTCCTCGCTGTAACATCACTTTCCATTTTAATAGCGAGTGATCATATTCATTATTGGCAATCTGTGAACATTTTTGGTGTCTAAATGCTTTGTCTAGACTACAGTGCAGAGAAAGCCTTTATTTGACAGGAATTTAAGTTTCTCATATAAAAGCGCAACTGTCCCAGGTAATAAACCAAGCTGTTCTTGCCAGTCACCATGTGTAGCGCGCTCAATATGTGCCCAGAAAATGGGTATTGCTACAGTGGCTCTGTGGAGAATTAGAGGATGACAAAATCCAAACCACAGTGCAGCCCAGAGACACAATACCAAAGACGTGCAAGACTCTGCAGTGATAAAACATGTGATCTTTCCAAGTGAAGGTGCACTGCACAAGTCATATGGAGTGTTCATCAAAGCCTGTGGTGAAAAAAATTGGGAAGACATGACATTTCTGAACTGGCCTTCTCCCTCTGCCCTTTTTCTCCCTGGCAGTGCTGCATTCAGAGGAGTGCTGTGCTAACGGCATAATAGATTAGATCACAGGAGCTCTCCACACCTTGTCTGCGAGGTGTGAGACAAAACAGCACTGCACAAAGAATTGACTTTGCCAACATTCATGCAACCTTGAGGAGAGCCTGAAGAAGAAAAGATGTTGCACTAAATGGCAAAAGAGAAGGACATTCAATAAACTCAGCTGGTATTTCAGTACAAATGTGAAATGCACTGAATTATGGTTGGGCAAGGAGCTTTTCAGCAGAGGAGGGAGGAGTTGCCAGTGATTAAGATCAGATTTCTTTATTAGAAGACTTTGCAACAGACTCTGTTTCCTGAGCACATGCAGAAGTTTTCTAGTGCTGGATATGGCACCAGTTTAACTTAGATGAATTTAAAATCACACCGTATCAATGAAACTGTTTTGTGTCAGTAAGTTTTTGGGGATTATTGTCAAGCAAATAATGAGTCGGACTGCATAAAAGCTGTACGATGATCAAAATCCAAATGTTCCCATATTTGTCTTTTCAGGAAATAGTAATGCTTCATGCCTTTACTTGGTCTTGGTTTTTCTGATTTGTTCTGGGATTAGCATATTGTAAGCATCCATTGTGCCATCTTATTGAAGTAAGAAAACCAAACACAATTATTAACATTCATAGGCTTGCAAGGTTTTCCTTTTATAATTTATTTATTCTTCCTATTTTTTTTTTGGCCTAAAGAGAAACATCAAACAGAGTCTGTTTCCTGTATAGGTTTTAGAAGTGAATTTATTCAGTTGTTTTCCTTCTTGTCTTACAGCAGAAATTTTCAGATATTTGCCACTAATCCATTTTTTGCTACAGCCTTAGCCCTGGACTTTCTGGTTCTAGCTGTTCCTGCAACCTCAAATATATTCAGTCCTTATTTTATTCATGCTGCAAAGTGAGTCGTGGCAGAAGCCAGAGATGGCAACGCCTGAGCCTGGAAGGTCAGCACCCTTGGAGCTCTCCCGTTTCACATTCCAGGGGCGAAGGAAAAAAGCATTTCTCAAACTGATTCACAGCAGCACCCTGATAAAAATCACATCTGAGCTGCTTTTTTTGTACTAAATCACAGCTTTTACTAGACAAGCCACATTTAAAAAGCTATAATTTTTCTACAACCGTAAAACAGGATAAAATACCAGTTTTGTTTAGCGCTGAGCATGTAATCTTAGCAAGATCAGATTATAAATACTGTCGCACGCAAACAAGATATGGTCTTATCAGGAATTAGTCTGTTGTGTCTGATTTTTTTTTAATTATTATTCTTTGTATAATTATGCTGTAAAGGTTTCGATATCACCTCTTCACAAAGGAAATTGTTTTGCTAGGCAGGGTATTTGCTATAATTGATACCATCTAATTAACCACAAGTTTTTCTTCCCATATGGCAGGTATCGCCTGGCAGGGCTCCCTGGGGAATACCAGTACAAGAACATCACCAGTGCCGAAATTAACTACTGCCTAGTGAAAGACCTCATCATTTGGACCCAGTATGAAATCCAGGTGGCATCTTACAATGGAGCAGGGCTGGGAGCCTTCAGCAGACCTGTGACTGAGTACACTTTACAGGGAGGTGAGCAAATCAGAACAATAAATCCTGCAAAATCACAGCTTGGAGCACAGTTTCCTATGGAGCATTTCTTCTTGTTGACCCGCAGGATGGCATGTTAGTGCTCTTGCAGGCCAGCATCCACCAGAGCAAAAGTTATGAGGAGAGTTGCTGAAGAGAGCTGAGGTTCTGTGGAGTGGATGGAAAGGATGTGATGGGCTGAGAGTGCTGTGATCTGAGAGCACAGAATATGGCAGGGACCAACTTGGTGGTGGTCAGAGGCCATATATGCAGTACAGGACACAAATGCCAAGCATACCAGCCATTCCCCAAAGAGGTTGTTTTAGCAGGAGGGAACCAATGTGGCCTGTAGAGAAAGCAGATTCTGTAGCATTTCAGGAATGATACAGACTTTTGGATGAGGGAGATAAAATGGGCTTTAAATCCTTGGTTTTTATGCTGCGGCTCCTGCATACCTTTCTGGTAAGTGCTTTAAGAAGAGTATAAATTACCTCAACAAAAGGATATGTAATTACATTTTATAACTAGTGTAAGGCATGTTTACGCCTCTAGATTGTTATAAAAATCCTTGAGATAATTAACTACGAGGCCCTTAGAGCTTTCATATATTCCCATAATTACAGGATTGTGTTGAATTCTGAGTGCTGGACAGTACATGATCTCCACTTTATTGGTCGTAAAACAAACTATTTTAAAAACTTACAGTTTTACAGTACATCGGTTAATTTATAATCAGTGAAGAATATGTAGTTGTTTGTTAATTGTTGCTAGGAATACATTACAATGTGATTAGATACAGTTTGAATTGTGAGGAGATCTTTAAAATAAGATCATTCACATGCAGCACTAATTAACTGCAACAATTAAAGAAGGAAGCTGTGCATATCCTGTCTTAAGAACAGCTAAAGCCTCACAGTTTAGAAAAGGCTAGATACACTCCACCTTTTTCTAGCAGTATTTTTAGCAGACCTTGAAATGTTTTACATATAGGCCCTTCCCTACAACCAGGATTAATGATTTGTATCCCACAAAAGACCAGATCTCTGCTGAGAACTGGTTTGCACGTAGAATTTGAATTTCGTTGGTGCATATGCTTGTAATTCATTACTTTGTTTATCTGGACATTTTAGAGCTGTCTTGATACTTTAACCTTCCATCTATTAAGCCTCAGGTTCTGACTTCACATTCCTGTTCTTTAACCCTGCAGTTGACTCTAATTTCCCTTGATATTACGTGCTGTTAAAATCATCCTTTATTGATTGGCTGTCTGTTGTCATTTATAAGGATATAACTCCTCTGCTATAAATTAAGTGCAAGTCAGTCCTGCATTCCTATTAACACGCAAGAATGTTTAGAATGCAGGACAGTCTACATGGCTGGTTCATCTTTATATAATCCTTAACTGTTTGATGGTGGTTAGACATAGATGAAAAACTACTTATTTCTTATTTATTTTAAATCAATATTTGATAGTAGTAGTGAATAATTACTTAATGGATGCTGTCATCTCCTAATGAAAGCCTTGCTAGAGTTCTGCACAAATCACCTAAGGCATAAGAGTCTGTTTTAAAAAGAGTTGAAGCCTTTTTACATTTAGAGTTGAAAAGAAGGGAGGCTGGTTGGTGTCAGTCTCATTTGAAAGTGAATTAATATCAAGTCTCCATATGCAATGCACTACTGTCCTAAGTCTTGCTCCTTTATGTTCCTTGCAGTTGGGAAACGGTTGGAAAAGCCAGTGGCAGTTTCTTGCTGTGGAATGTCCTTCCCAAGCCCAACCAACGGGAGTAAAAAATAGCCATGTGTAAAGCTGCCTTGTAAATCGTATTCTGATTTTAAAATGAGCTGAGATAAATGTCAAAGGCACACACTCCCATCCATCCCCTTTCCCTGACCGCCACCACCACTATTTTGACATGCATTAAATGATTTGAGCTATGCTGGCAAGAGCCTGTCTGTCTGCAGATGAAAAATACCTGAAATACCTCATATTAATCACGTATGCTAGGCAGCCCAAGCCTAGCGGGAAAAGAACAGCGGGAACAGATCAACCCATTGGCAGGAGCAGATCAACACATTGGCACCTTTGTCATGATGAATATTGACCGCTTCTATAAACCGTGGATTTATACCAGAATCCACTCCATTAATCCCTTATTAGTCCTTGGTGTTGCTTTAGCTCACCGATAACTAATCAGCCACTCGAAGCTCTTTGGAAGTCACCGGTGCCCAGCATGTTGCCAAGCTTGGAAGATGCCAGAAGATGTAACCTTGCAGGGAAACTGGCACAAAATGCCAGTTAGATCCAATGTCAGGGAGACTTACTGGCAAAGCACTGAACATCCTAGTAGTAAGGTCAGACAGTTTGACTGTCTCTGAATCTTGAAAGTCTTTTCCGAGTGAGGTGCAGCATAATGCTTTGATGCTCTCTATATATAGATCTTTCTTCATCAGAGCTTCTCCAGCTGTTCCTTCCTTTGATGTTCCTTTTTACAGGGCTTTGTGACAGTCTGCTGCATAGAGAGTTTTTACCTATATGAACAGTGTAGCGCAAGGGGTGCCTCAACATGTAGTTTATTATTGCTTTATTTTTCCCTTTTGCGCTGTGTGTGAACATCCTGAGAAGCCAGAAAATCTGAGCAAAAGATTCACTGGACTAGGGAGTCTGGATGTTATGGAGAGAAGGATGAAAACTAGAGGCATCTGTCCAGGCAGGTGCAATGGTCTTCACGAATAAGAAAGGAGACAGAGAGATTCATAGGATGTGAGAAAAGAGCTCCATGAGAGCTGGAAAAAAATGCTCACCGTCCCTGTTAATTGAAAACTTCCTGCTGTCACCAGAAAATAACTTTGAAAAAGGAATCTTTGAATAATCCTCTCCAGGCGTTCCGCTTTATCTAGGTGAAACACAGGATTTCCCTTTAGTTTTTCCTCAGCCTTACTTGCCAAAACTTAAATATGCTCATTCAGTGCCTATGGAGAATTTACCTACAGCAGCGAAGCATCCGTGGCCAGCTGCTCTTGCTGCTGAAGCAGACTGCAGTTGTAGTGTTTGGATTTTATAGCTCTTAGTTTTATCACTGCTGGGTGTCATTTCCCACCTACTGCCTTTTTTCTTTTTAATGCTTTCACAAAGGTGGCCTTGGCAATGGTCTCGCTGAAGCCCCTGGCCCCCAGCTTTTACTGACATGGAAATTCAGGGAAAGCAGCAAAATCCTGCTTCCTAAAGGGGTAAAATCTTGTCCTTAAAAGAGGCACCAGGGAGAGAAGCAGCCTTTTGCCAGCTGCAGGTAGCAAGCTCATCAGTTACTGCCAAGCCTAATGTGTCTGCATTTCAAACATTGGCATGTGCAGGGTTGCAGAGACCACTTTGTGTGCACCTGCTGCAGCTCCCAGCACAGCGCAGGATGGCAGCCAGGTGCACGGGGGAATGTGCTCCGCACGGAGGATCCAGGGCTTCCGAGGCAGAGCTTTCCCCGGCTCCCACTGGGGCCGTGCAGCTTATCTCCTCAAGCCAGCGCATTAAAGGAGCAACTGAATCCTCACTTAAAGAAAAACCTGCACTTCCCCGAGCCTGCTTTATTGAGACATGGAAGCTCTCATCCCAAAGGTCAGGAGCTGGGGAGGAGGAGGAGGAGGCAAGCCTTTGCTGAAGACTTATATTTAAACCCTCTAGCCTGGCTGTTGGAATCTGCGCAGGCTTTACATGCTATTTGCACATAGCTAGAGACAGAATAATTGCATGTGCACATGCTTTACCTCGATGCCTTCTCATCTCTCAATTATCTTGTCGACCAAACCCTTTTAATGGCTTTTATCTGGAGTGCTTGCATGACCTAGTGTGGTTGCTGGGCACTAACTTGCTGCCCGGGCACCTGAGTTTAGGCAGATTCGAGCCCAGAGAGCATTACAGGGAGGACCAGTGGAATGAGCAGTCGGTTTTGCCTGACCAGTTTGGTCTCCAGTTCAGAAATGAGAGGCAGATGTGACATAAAGTTTGAAATGGGACTCTGGTGTGAAGTGTTTCAGGAACGCTCACAAACAAGTTGAAGATCTGATTTAAGAAGCGATTTTAATACTTACAGATTACATTCAAAACTTCTTTTTGATATCAGTAATTTCTATATAGCTTGACCACAAGGAAGTTATGGAAATTGGGATGGATGCCTACTACTAAATAGTACATCTGATTAGAAAGCCCTTTATGAGGCCAGTTGCAGCCGTAGCAAGTTGTTAAATGTGATCTTGGGAAATGTTTGAGGTTTGAAGCAACCAGAAGGTCAATTGTGTATATAAAACATTTAGTTTCTCTCATGTTTTTAAATGCAAAACTGTTCAGATACCCGAGGAAATCATTAATATCAGAACATAAATTGGAGAACTTTGTACTGGCACTTGGAAGTAAATTTGAGGATATAATGCCAATATTTTACTGATAAAAATGTAAAAATGTATTATATTATGTCTGCTGCAGTATAATTAAGCTTATGCGTGTTAGACAGACCGTGTCCTTTCCAGCTTTTAAATGCATTCATTGAGATGCAGATGTTGATTTTTCAATAAAGTTGTCCAAAGATGAATTGTAATATAAATCACAATTTCCAGCATTCTGAAGGCCTTATGTTTTCTGGTCATGCTTTTTATCATTTGTCTTCTTATAACAGGTACTGTTTGTGCTATGATGATTTATTCTTGTTTCAGGGAATTACCTACTAATGAAAGAAAAATATTTCACATTTTTAAAGAAATAACTAATGCATTTGGTTATCCACATTTCCAAAAGTTTGGTAGCCTGTCCTAAAATGCCTGTCTGGGTTTTTTGGAGGTGTGATGCAGGAATGACTACAAGTGCAGACTTAGAGCTTTCTGACCTAGGCTGCTTTTTTTTTTTCCTCTGTTAAAAAATTCACAATATTTTCAATTGGACACTGTTCACATAGCTAAAAGGTTTATCAGATTCATAGGATAAAATCCTGGCCTTATCAAGACCCTGAAAATTTGCTATTGATTTAGAGCATCCTTGGAGCTTTCACGAATGTGTGGATGGTACCACGTATTTTAGGGCACTGAGGAAGACAGTAGAAGTGTCCTACTGGGAATTATGGTTCTGGTAACTCTCAGGTATGGGTCACCTTGGCACATTTCCCTAGGTGTGACTGTAGATCAACATCTGTGATATGTATAGATTTTCCATGTATTTATCCTATGTTAGAAAATCAACACAGCACCTATAGATAGGGTTGTAACATAGCAGGAGAACAGAAGGAAGAGGAATGGGTGGAGAGGGGAATGGTGCAAAGCTGATTTAACCTTCACGACAGAAGATTAATCCACCAATGATATCCAGATGACTTTCTGATAAAAGAACTAACTCAAAGCCTTCTAATACTATTTTTTTTCCTACTGTAGCAAGTCTCTGGCAAATACAATATGAGAACATGCAAATGTGCAGGAAAGTATGAATTCTAATTTCACAAAATCTTCTCTTGTCAACCATAAACTGTACAAAGTATTGCACACCAAAGCAACTTTAAGTACATCTTGTGATTCTCATGATGAACAGATTTCATCAAAGAACACGAATAAGAAAAAAATGTAGTAGGGGAATGTAGCCAAAGCGGCTCATTATGACTATATAATGACATTAATATATATGACTGTATATCAGGATGATTTGGTGAATCTCTTAACCACAAAAACTTTATGGTGTCTACAGGTCATTAAGATAATATTTTAACCTTCCAAAAGCATACAGGGAGTTATAATATACAGCAGGAAATAGGGGCCAGATTCTAATGAGAATTTAGAGTAGTATTAGATAAATTCTGTTTTTAGAACTCAATAATTATGTATAGTTCATAAATTGTGACATTGGGTCTTAGATTAGGCCAAGAGAATTCTGTATAACATGCAGTTCTGCAGTACAAAAAAATGTGCAGAGCTGAATTTTCAAGTCCTGTGGTTGTTGAGGAGTGGCTTGAGAGTGGGAAGTCCTGGTCGTTTCTGACCTGGTCTCTTTGGATTACTCCACTTATGCATATGTGGCTGTAATAAATTTATTTTTAGCTTTCAAAGGATATTAGGCCTTTATTTATGCTTATTTTTCTCTGAGTAAGCATACTATAAACTATATATTGACTATTGCTATTCCCTCCTCTGCAAACTACAAAAATGACATCCTAAAGCAATTGCTGGAAATTGCCTGGAAGCTGTTTAAGAGACATTACATTAACTCATTAAATACTTGGGTGTTATTTCTTTGTTTGAAGCCAGAATACCTTTATGTTCCATGTTTACTTTTGTATTGAAAAACATCTCTTTACAAACACTTGACATAAAGTGTTTTTTTAAAACTTCTAATAGGCTTAAGGATGTATTGGTTTAGAATGTGTACATTGACCCAATATCAGTATCAGATAAAATGAGAATGTCTTCAGTTTCCCAAAAAATAAATCTTTAGCAGGTATGACTAATCATGATTTTTTTATGCAGCAGTAAATAATAAACAGATGCTGTTGCCAGATTATAATTCACAATTAGATTTCTAATTGTGCAAACTTCATATTTGCTTGTCTGTTCAGGGAAATTAAAGGGCTCGAGAAATTCTGTGGTGAGCCCTTTCATTCTCTGTGCAGCCATGGATAATTGAGCGAGATGTGTCCACCTGTCTCACCTCGCTTCTGTCTCAGGTCTAGATGAGAAACTCATTTGTGGCCTAATAAGCTGTAGGCATCGTTTCAGCCCCTCTCCTGAAACAAATCTCCCAAACAAAATGGAAAATAACCCAATTACCTCTTTGCACATCACTGCTGGTTGCCGTGTCACCAGAAGTGCATCCTTTGCTCACAGCTGGCAGTTCCTCGTGACTCATGAGTAACAGAGAGTAGGTTCTGGGTTCGTTTTTCTCTTCTGTGCCCTCATCCCTCCTTCCCTCTGCTTTATTTTGGTTGCTGCATGGGAGCAGTGCCGACAGCTCCGCCACAAAACGTGCACGTGGAAGCCGTGAACTCCACCACCATCCAGTTCCTCTGGAATCCGCCACCCCAGCAGTTCATCAATGGCATCAACCAAGGATACAAGGTGAGTAGAAACAAGAGTTCTCTAACTTCCAGTTTGGCTTATACAGTCTTGATATATATCAGAATTAATTTAAATCTCACAAGCTCTGCATCTCCATTGCGGCTGCTCATTATCAGGAGTGTATGAAATGAGGAAAAAGAGAAAACTGAGCTGTTGTTGCTCCTAACATGATGTTTGCAGATTAATGTAACCCCTCAGAGAGGAGAAGGAAATATGTCATGGGCTAGAAGTCCTAATCTCTTTGTCATTTACCTGGAGAGTTTCCAAAACACAAAAAGCAATTCCATGTCAAATGCTTTGGAAAGTCAGCACGTGAGATATGTTGTGCCACTGAAAATCAACCTTGGGAAGTCTATAGACTTGAACACAAAATTCCCATTCATTTCATTAGGAACCAAGATGTCACACTCAATATTTGTCTTAGCTTTCCCGCTGTGATGATTTGAGAGTGAGAGGAATGTAAAATGTATTAGTAGTGCTTGATGACAGAGTTAGCATAAACAGTCTGTGCTGATGGTGCAACTGACAATATCCCTTACCGTGTGCAGAGCAGAGGGTGCTTCACAAGCACTTGTTGGTACTTGGACCGGTGGAGTGTACACTAAGAAGGTAGCTCAAGTGCTTTATTTCCATCTCTCAGGAAGGATTGCTTAATAGAAATTTCTTCAATGGTTCATCAGTGTGGGCTTGATAAAGGAAGGGCAAAAAAATATTGATAGAACAAAAGAGAAATCTTGTAGGAATCACAGAGAAGCAAAGAGGACTGCGAGTTGTATCAGCAGCGGGAGGGAGCTTGGGCGAGCTGCTGGTGGAGGGAGTCGTAGCTGAGCTCAAAGTAACAGGTAGTTCAAAGGCAAGCTGCTGATTGATGGATTTGAGGTGGATTTTAGGCATTTTGGATGATTTGATCCTTTTCTGAGAATGCTTCAAAGTGATGAGGAAACTGAGGGTGAGAAGTGCACGCGTGTTTTTGTGGTTTTGGCCAGATCTG
Source organism: Nothura maculosa (assembly GCA_032353885.1). NCBI lineage: Eukaryota > Metazoa > Chordata > Aves > Tinamiformes > Tinamidae > Nothura > Nothura maculosa. Next base: position 3,091,489 of record JAUBOD010000185.1, read on the forward strand.
TGTGTTTCTCAGGCTAATAGAAACAAAGAACAGTGATGGTTGTGGCAGCTCTCTGCCAAAGCAATATATACATGCAGATGTATGGCTGTCTGGCTTTCCCAGACACAGACCCAGCAGATCTCGGGACAACGTTACTGATAAGGAATTTGGACTTAAGTGCTCTTCTGAAAACCCCAATGCAGAAGAAGTAACTGAGCTCTGTTCAGACTCTGGGAATGAAAACATTTTGGGGGCTCTGTGGACTGAAACTCAGTGCATTATTCTGGTGGGAATCCAAACAGGGCGAGCTCAGGTTTCCAAAAGCAATATTTTAGCTTTTTACTCTTTGTTTTGTTCAAACACAAGCATTTCAGTATAAAGATGTTTATTTCATTGCATAGCTGCTTCTAATTTAAGTCTGTTTCTTTAGCAATTGTACAAAATAGCTAAAATTGTGATTTGTAGCTGTCATTGGTCAGTGAAAACCGTTCTGAAATGATGAAAATTTCTCTTTACTTTGATTTCTTTAACTGCATTAGATTGTGAGAGCTTTAGCGTTCCGGTTCCTCATGGGGATTTTGAATTGCATTCCGAAGGCTGTGTGAGAACATTTCTTTCACAGCTATTTCTACTGCATTTTTTTTCACGATTTTTAAATTACTGGTAGTCAAAGTTAAATCTTTGCTTTTCCAAAGGGTTAAACACCTTATGTCCTTTAGCAGACAGAAGCGTTCACCTTTACTTCATGCAGGTTTTTAGAAGAATGCACGATGAAATAATCTTGAGGAAAAAGTACAGTCCCTCAAAGTTATAGATGACAATTCTAATCCCCAAAGGTGATTTAGGAAAGCAAATACAACTTGCTATTCCACCAACCATTGCTCCATTTCACTCTTTTCTTGCAACTGCAGCTTCTCGCGTGGCCAGTGGATGCACCAGAGACCCTGACCGTGGTCACCATTGCTCCGGATTTCCACGGTGTTCACAGCGGCTGCATCACCAACCTGAAGAAATTCACTGCCTATTACACCTCGGTGCTGTGTTTCACCACGCCGGGCGATGGCCCACGGAGCACCCCCCAGCTCCTGCGCACCCTGGAAGACAGTGAGTACTCGCTCCTGGTAGGGAGCTTCACCGCTGGAGGCTTGTTTGGCTCTGTATAAAGGCCACAATTGTCAAACTGAGACTTCTAAAGCAGAGACTTAGTTTTGCATTCACGTTATTGTATCCTGTCAGGTTACTTGGCATCAGTTGATCAACTTGATCCTGTCAAGTTACTTGGCATCGGATGAGGCCAGGCAATTTTCTGCAGGTGTTTCTTTAACACTTAGTGTTTTTCCCATCGTGGGCTGGGCCTAGATGGATTTTCTTAGATTTGTCAGAAGCTGGATGTGCTGTAGTCTGGTTCAGCTAGCCCACACTAAGATGATTATGTGTTTTTGAACCCTTATGCTCTTCAAGCCATTTTTAGGCATCCAAATGAGTATTAATTGATCTTCTCAGGAGCTGAGCTTAAGAACGTCCTGTGGAGGTTGAGGGCAGTGCTAAAGTTCAGCATTTCTGCAGATGAGGCCATTCCTGACACTTGCATATTTAAATACTTATATAAATGCTTGTATGTGGATTGGCACAATTAATTTCAGTTTCATCCTGTTACTCGGTGTACAGAAAATATAACTATATTATATTGCAAGAATTTGTATAAGAACAAAAGAATTAGGATCAGAATAGGACAATAACCTTCTGCAAAACTGGACTCAGATTTTTCAAATGAAATAAAATAATTGTGTGAATTATTTGCTGCATCACAGAATGTTCTGACCTCTATCATCCCTTGGAAGTGTTTGTCCAAGACTGTTTTGGGACTATCGAGTCTTAATGTGTATGATGCAGATAATGATTAAGTTGCAGTGGTCCTCACAGCTCACTCCTTGTGCATGGCCATCTTGGCTCCGACCCACACCTCAGTCTTCTTCTTTGATGGAGCATCGTAAACACTGCTTCCCATTTACAGAAAAATCAGAACAAAAATCGTCCAATACGCCCATTAAGGTATTGTTTTTAGAAATGCTACTTTGCCTTAATAGGGATCTTTCAGGTTAGTCAGTGTTCCCGTAAAGAAAAATCTGATTAAGGACTGCATTAATATTCATAGAAGTGAGGCTTAAAGTGCTAATCCAATTGTTCCTGAGATAGTCTTGAAAGAGTGGGAAGAAAATGAAGTACTTGTCCATGGATTTTGCTTTTGTGGTCCGTCTCCTCCATATCCCAGGCCTGTACAGAAAAAGCAAATTTTAGATTTAAACCTTTTGGTGGTTTGAAGATCTCAGAGAGAGCACTTGAGCTATCAGAAATATGAGCTATTAAAATAACCTCACATGTGTTGACGTAGGGTGAAAGCAAAAAGCATGGAGGAAAGAAAAACACTGCATTGGGTTCATGTGCACAAGTATAGCATTTTTGCCTGTTTTCCTAAGGAAATGACAATTTCTGCAGTCGTCATTTGTAAATGTATCTGCCTTTGTGCCTCAATGTCTATCTGTTGTTCCCCCTTCCTCCATCACATTTGAACCCAGCGGCCAATTCAGTGAAATTTCCCAAAGAGTCAGATGTTGAAGACAGGAGAGCCCTAAGGTTTAGTGGAGATCAGTCAGCTGGGTAGAGGAAAGAGACTCTCTTAGTGTTTCTGCTGTGGGAAAGCCTGCAGCAACGAACCTTTCATTTCAGAGACCCCGTGGAAGGCAGGAGGTAAAATTCCATTGTGAAACTTGAAGCTCTGGAAAGCCAAACTCCTATCTGCTTGAACTTATTTCTGGGTGAGAATGTCTAGCTGTTGGCCGCAAGAAAGTTTGCTAGCAGAGATGGACAGGTATATATATATTATTTTAGATCCCTCAGAATTACTTTCTCTTGCGTTTGTGATGACTGAGAAGATAGTTATTAAGATAAGGGTAGTGCGGTATAATGCATCTTTGCAGAGAGCCCAGGTACTCTAAGTGACTTTAGGATTTATGTGGTGGGGGAAAAAAACTCTGAAGGAACTGTCATTCATGTTCTCAGGTGGGTAATTTTCTGCCTGGCTTTACAGAAAAGTCAAATGTTTCTTTAAAACAAAGCAAACTAGAAAAGACTTGATGCAAACCAGTCTGTTTACTGAAGAACTCTAGGTCAAACACAACCTGACATGCAGTCAGAAGCAATGTGTCCTGGCTTGGTGCAGCCTGCACCTGGTTTCCATTAGGATGTTAAAATTGGCCTGGAGCTGTGGGACTGATGAGGAGCTAAGCTTTGCAAGGCTGAGGTCTGCAGATAACCCCTTCCCACACGGCACATGGTTCCTGGGCTCCGCTTAACTAGTCCTGGACTCAGAGCAGTTTTCCAGGATTCTTTGATGACCAGATATCACTGAGTGGATTTGAAAGTTTTCCTTCCTAGGATTGCAGAATTGCAAATGTGGTCGCAGTCAAGCTCCTGGCAGGCTCTTTTTTTTTTTCCTTTTTCATAGCTAGAGGGGAATGAGAAACTGGACTAAAGTGACGAGGAAACAAAATATGAAATTGCAGCCGAGAAATTGCCAACTGATGTCAGTGGAGCTGGAGGATACTCAGGCAGGGATCCAATGACAGAAGTACAGTGAATATAAAGTGAACAAAAACTCCTTTTTCCAGTACATCGATTGAAGACAGAACAGCAGTTGGATCAAAAATCAGTCAGGATGTCTTCCTTGAAGATAAAAATTGAAGGAGAATGGCATATTCTTGACAGTCATTCCTTTTTATACTCTTTCATGGCACACTGGGGAGCTGAAGTTTTTAAGAGCTCTTGAGCTACATCATAAAAATCCTTTAAAAGTTTCCCACACTTGTATTCATTTCTTGCCGGAGCTACTTGCCATTCTGTTGGACATTTTTAAAGATGTTTTGAAAGAGTTTCTCTAAGCGCTGGCTTGGTAACTCTGACCTTGCACTGACCTTGCAGAGGGAAAAGGCTCTTTGGGGATGAGTTTTGGGCTGGTGGCATCACAGAGTGAGGGCTGGAAAAGGAGCCTCTGCAGCTGCCCCATTGTGGAGCCCCACACGTGGGGCCACATCCAGGGTTCAGCCAGCAAGGTTGTCCTAATTAGATCAGATCAAGAAGGGACACAGCGAACATGTCGAGTGTGAGTCTCCTACTGCTGCGTCTCTCTCTAGTGCTCTGCACAGGATGAGGACTGGATAAAATAATTGATGTGGCGATAGCCAGAGCACTTCTTAACACCCTGTGTTCCTTCCTCCCCACTGCAGCTCTCACTGGTGGTTCCAGCAGCTTTGCGGTGGCCTTGGCGCAGACCCTGCTCTCCTCAGCCCTCACCTTGCCCTGTGAATCACATCCAAATCAAGGGAAGGGGCTCCCACTAACACAGTTTTTGTTCTGATTGCCAGAGCCAGGAGCTGTGGGACACCTGAGCTTTACCGAAATTCTGGACACATCTCTCAAGGTCAGCTGGCAAGAACCTGTAGAAAGAAACGGCATCATTACAGGCATGTATCACTGTGATCTTTCTTCCTTGTTTTTTTTAAGTGTATGTGTGTATTGCAAATTATCACTGCAGTGAAAAAATGTTGGTATAATAGAGCATTTAGTGCCACCTGGCTTCCTGCTTCCTCTTTAGGGGGATTGAAACATCAGCTAGCACGTTACAGAAAATATAGGTCCAATTAGCCCCAGCTCGTGACTGTGGTCGGTGAAAAGGCAGGTTATGTATCCCATCATCTCCCCATTGCATTGCCAGTCTTGTTCAATCTTCCATGACCTCCACCTGTGTTACTAAATTTCTGAAACTGTGAGACACTTTATGGTCTTTGCCCCCAAATTTGGATTTTCCTGTATTGAAGTTGCAGCTAAAACATCTGCATTGGCGCTGCTAGGAGTTGCAGGCAAGACCAGCCCCCCAGATCAGCAGTATCCTTCATCTGTGATGAAGTGGTCCAGAGAGGGGCTCGGTGACAGAATTTGCATGTCATTACTTAATTTTGCACAAGCCATCACAGCAGCACCGAGCTCCCTTGTTTCTCTTTTGATGAGCTTGCCATTTGACTGCTCCGTGCTATTTATCTTTATATTCTCTGTCAATGTGGATGCAGCATCAGCTACTTCATTATTTTTCATAAAGAAAACCATAAATAGTCGAGAAAAATCCTAGTTCTTGTCAACAGAAGCATATAGTTTTCATATAGAAAAGAACTATAGCAGGACAGGCATGCCATGTAACAAAGGACTTCAAAATTTCAAAGTGCAATAAAGCCCTCAAGTTTTAAATTGCTAGAGTTTGGAAGAGAGAAGAACATCTCATATGGATCAGAACTTTTCCACTGACATTGAAATACTGCTTTAAAAAATGTAATGTATAAAATATAGGGGAAAAATAGAGTAAAATGATCAGACTTTCCATTGTATTGTTATATCAATGAAAATTGTGAAGCATTTTAATTTTGAAAGTGCTAATTATTGTAAGGAGACTTGCATTTTTCTCTAATGTCTCTCTAATGTGCACTATTTGTGCATGTGTCTTCGGTGCTGTTTATAGTATATGTGGAGCTCTTCTACAGATCAGCTCATGCCTTTAAACTAAGGTAGCATTCCTGAAATATGCATTGATTTAAATGACTAAAGAACAAAAACTAATGACTTCTGAAAGCAGAGCAGTATTGATTCAGTGATGACAGCCAAAGCCTTCAAGCCTGAGTGCTTAAATTTAGGCATCTAAATCCAAATCTAGCAGTCTAAGCAAGATGATCTAATATTCATCCTGGTAAGCATCAGAATTGTTGGAGCATAATTTTGAAGCATGGAGATTTGCCTGTTTTAGTCTGAGATAGGAGCCTGACGATGAGTTATAAATACAAAAGTTGTCTTTAATATTAACTTCTTAAAGACAGTTAATGGTATGTTTTAGTTCATCTGAAGTATAAAAATAAACTTTATAAAGAAATGTTTTAGCCTTATTGTCTGCAACCACATTGTTGTGTTTCACAAATGCTGGGCACTTTGCCTGATATGAATGCTACTCTGTTCTATATTAAATTTCCCCAGTATTATGAATTGGAATAGGCTGCTTCTTAGTTCCTGTTGCAAACGTTTCTGCTGTGCTACGGTTGCTGTTCAAGAGTAGCCCTACACGTAAGTGGTTCCCTGAAGGAAACTCCATCCTGATATTGGGAACATTAGCTGGATAAATATCTGCTATTTTAATCTAGCCCATGACCTTCCTCTCGCCTCCGCTATTTTAATACCAACCATCAATATCCTGACCCAACACCATGTATAAAGCCTTGCAGGTTCCCCTGGTGTAAAAAGGCTATACTAATATCAAATTATATGTAAGATACTGAGTGCTTCAGTGTTGCATTGAGAGAGGTCCCTGATTACCCCAGCAGTTGGCAATCTGCCCCTGCAAAGCTGCTAACTGTGTGTTCAGTGTTGCTGCATCTCCTCAGCTGAGCTGGAACCCAGCAGAGCGGGACCACGGGCTGGCTGATCACTGGGAGAAATTGTCTTAAAAAGAGTGAATTCAAGCCTCTCTCTTGCTCATGAGGAAATACAGGTTTAAAAACACCCAGCAAGGTTTATGGAGGGGGCAGTTTTTCCTTACCGGTGCACATAGCTCTTGGGCTAGAAGAAAACGAGGAAAATTGTTCATTCCTGTGAGTAGCTCAGAGGTTTATCCAGGGAAATGTGAGCGCGTTTCTTCATCCCTTCTGCTCAGTGATATCTTGACCGTAGCTCCTTGTTCCATGCCCCAGAATTAAGAGCTGGGAAGCGGGGGTGCTGCGGGCAGGCAGCCTGCTCGGGTGAATTGCCCATTACTCTCGCTGCGAGTTTCCGCATCATCCTTTCTCTCCGTAAACTCTGATTTATGAGGGCCTGGATGTAGACAGACAGTTTGTGATTAGGTGTACTGCTCCCTTGTAGAGAATTTACTCCAGATCTACAGAAAATATTTCTGAAACTCCTCTGGTCATTAGTTTGCGTTAGGCAGTGTTTTATGGAGCAGGTGAAGTGCCGGCGTGCAGACCAAGGCTCTGCAGCACCTTCCCTCTTCTCCCTCACTCCAACACCAGGGGAAACCTGCTCTTCTTAGGCCTGCTGGATTTCCCCATGCAGACCTCATGTCTGTAAAACAGCACATTTTTCCCAACCACATGTCCCAGAGTTTGACCCATCTGTCAGTCATTGAGGCTCAAGTTCTACGTGGAGGTACCGCTGATGTTGCTCCTTTCCTTCAGCGTTTTTCATCTGCTTTTGTTATACATGATTATGTTCTGGTTTGTATCTGTTTGGTATGTATGTATGTGCTGCTTGCATTTTATAGGATTAGAATTTAGCTGTGCTTTGAGGACTGGAATAGCCACAGTAAGTGCTGCTGCTTTGCCTCATCCCAGTTTACCTGGGAGCTTGGGATGTTCTTCCTGGTGAATGTTTCTTCAGTAAATACATACATAGAGGTGCTGTGCATAATGGGTAGGAAAGCTGGCTCTCATCACTGTGGTCAAATACTCAGAGAATCATCACCAAAACGTGACGTGTATCCAAGCTTACCTAGGTGGGAGAAAAGCTCTCTCCATCCAGACTGCCCAGTGTGTGAAACTCATTTGCAAGCCACAAACAGGTAGGAGGAGCATTAAACTCACCTGCTTTTCTTCTAGCTATTTATTTTTTGAACAACTTTGTTTTATTCTGAGAGGAAATTTCTCCCTTTTTCTCCCAGATGCCGTAAAGGGCTTGGAGTGGGCGCAGGGTTGTCCATGGCCCCTGAGTGCCCAGGAGCCTCTGCTCAGGGTTAGCCCAGGCTCTGGTCCAACTGAGACCAGGCACAGACGTGTTGCCTTGTCACAGGTTGGGAAGGGGAGCTGTGTGTGTCTGCAGCTTCCTTGGACCCTTCTGAAGCAAGCATCACTCCTTTAGCTCTTGAAAGAAATAGGTGTCTGTGATGGTCGCTCTGTTTACAGCTCCTTCAAACTCTTCACTGAGTATCTAATGAAGTGGAGTCTTCCTGCAGCTTTCTGTTCATCTGCTGGTAATAAAGTCAAAAGAGTCCTTAAGTTTTCCTGTAATCTTCCATCAGGTTTTAATCTTGTGTGTTCTGCCCAAACAGCTGTCTCCAGTAAATGATTCTCAAGCCTTTCACAGACAGCACTGGAACAACGCAGTGTGTCTGAGACACTGGAAAACTGCTGATTTAATTAATTTCCTTCTTACAGAGAGGGCATTTCAAACACTTTAAGCTGATTCCAGGTTAACCTCCCAAGAGTTTTTGTTTCCCATTTCCCTCAGGAGTGTCCAAACACATGGTTGCAGTGTAGTTGAGATGGTTTAGGGGAGTATCACCCTTCATCTGTTGATTATTGCCCAATCACCTGAAATGTAATTAGTGACTGTGTGAATTCTCCAAGCCCATTTGCATGCAAAGGCAGGTTAGTGGGCATGCTGTCGGTGGTGGTACTGACACCAGAGGGAGGATAACGTTTCACACCCTTCAAACGGTGTTGCAGTGTTTGGCTGACCATGCCTTCAGTTCCTCAGATGATGCTTCCCTGTTGATCCATACCATAAGGTGTTTTGCTGTTTCAATTTGTATATGTTAATCAGTTTATCATGGTTAAAAAAAAAAAAGGGGGCAAGAGAAAAACCAGAAAAACCTCCAACTGGTCTGAATTTGGTCTGAATTCCTCATCTGAGATGATAGGAACCCAGGAGGGAGTTTCACTACTTGCTGCATGTGCAGTTTGTTCCACAGGGTTTCTTTCTGTTAGTCCTTTTCACTCACTGCTATTTCATAGGCATTCAGGAGCTATGTGTATTTTTTTCCCTAGAGCCAAATCACAAAGGAAGTGGCAATCAAGGAAACTTTTCAGACAAGTTCTCTGGAGAATGGCACAGTAAGGTTCAGATAGGTTCAAAGAGAATAAAGTAGGAACAGGCAGGAGGAGAACAAGCAGATTTGGAGGCAAAATTGAGCAAATCAGACTGTATAGAGTTTCAAAAGTTCTTGGAAGGCAAACGGTTATAAAAGTGATAAAAAGGGAAGGGTATTAGAACTTGGTTATGATATAAGAATAATATGGAGGTCAGAGTGAGTGCAGTTGTGGACAATAGATTGGCTGCGTGATGGTTTTGAAAGAAAAGATAATGATTCACCCTGCAAAGGGTTTGTGTGAGGAACAAGCAATGGGGAGTAGAGGTTTTTCAGTTCCTAGAAGATTCCCGCAATGTTCCTGCATGAGCATTTTTGTTTGATTTGGAAGTATTTCTAGATGTATAACAGTGATGGCCGCTCCAGCCTAGAAAAGGAGTAGCCCTACTAAGTGCAGATTGGCCTTTAATCAGATATTCCAGCTGGTGAGAAGATGTTTTGTTTCCCAGTGTTTCTTCCTATTCATGGAGTTCACAGAATGAGAGCCCTTTCTTCTGAGTGAGATTATTCCCAGGATTGCTAGCAATTGCTAATCATTTTGTGTGCACTGTGTACTCATTGGAAGAAAGAGATGGGCTGTTGTGAGTCTGCATCCTCTCGCATCTCTAATGTGATAAGTAGATGATATCCCGTGGGTACCTCTATCAACTGCTCAGTAGATATTAGTAGCAGTAGAAAAATACTTGAGTATTCTAGCTAATACTAACACAAACTTTCATTTTTCTGTCTATAAAAGGTTTCCATATCAGAACAGAGTAAGAAGCAAGTCATAGCACCATTGACCATGAACAAATCTTGCAGAAGCAGCAATTTATCCAGTGTCTGAGCAATTGCATAATTGTGTTTTTGAAGAAAAACCAGCCCTAACTGCTGCTACAGCCCCCCTGACTCGCCGGTAATTGTTTTTCAGGCTACCAGATCTCCTGGGAGGTGTATGGCAGGAACGAAACTCGCCTTGCCCGCACATTAAGCAACACGACTCTCGAGTACAAAATTACGGGGCTCTCATCTCTCACCACCTACACGATAGAGGTGGCAGCTGTGACCGCCAAGGGGAGCGGATGGGTCACCTCCTCCACCATCTCGTCTGGTGTGCCCCCAGGTTGGTAACACTGCACCGAGCAGATTCAAACGTGACTCTGTATTCCTGAAGGTCATGAATGACTTTGGCTCGGTAATAATGAAAATGGTTTTATTCATAAAGCATTGAAATTCCATACACCGGAATTTCAACTTCATTCTTAAAAGACATTAAAAAAATTAGCGTGAAACACTCTCTGAAATTGCCAAGACGTTGAGGCTGTTTGAATCACATTAAAAAAATAATGTTGTAGGGATGACAGAAGGAACAAATAAAGTGCTAAAGTGGATACCATACAGAATCTGTTGATGTTTATAAAGCAACATAAGAAGGAAGCCTGAGTCAACTTAAAAAAAAAAAAAAAAGGCTTTGGAAGAATCCATGGAAAATTTCAGTCTTTTATACTTGTTATTATTTTAAAGTTCTGTATCCCTAAGGAAGCAGGAAAATATTAATGTCATTTAATTGTAGAGAGATAGACTACAGAGAGATTGAGTGACTGGACAACTGATTTAGCAGATCTGGAGTTGGGAATTACCATTCCCGCTTGAGCCACCACTCTGTCTTTGTTAGGCAACTTTTCTGAAAAAGCAGCTGTAATTCTCTCACTTTTCACTTTTGTTCTGTGCAATTTAGTGTATGCTCAGTGCAGCTGAAAGAGGAATACTGTATTTAGCAAAGATGGAAAAATCCCATATATATTTCCCCTATTAGAATTGTTTAAAAAATATTTTATATACTGGGACACTGAACCTGTGTTATTGAGTCTTAAACCAAAAGCCTTTCTGCCTCTCACTGATGTTCCTGTTTCTTCAGAGCTTCCGGGTGCTCCATCCAACTTGGTCATTTCCAACATCAGTCCTCGCTCAGCTACACTTCAGTTCCGGCCAGGGTACGATGGCAAAACCTCCATCTCCAAGTGGATAGTTGAAGGCCAGGTATATCCTTGACAAAAAGCTCATAATGAAGTTTACGCTCAATTAAAAGGGATCTAAATAGGCAATCCTGTCAGGATCCCAATTTTTCATCAGCTTTGGATCAAATCTGTTCAGTAAATGGCCTGAACCAACTTTTCATAGAGTCCTGGAAAGGCTGAAATGTGGGAGTTTGAGGGACTTAAATGAGAAATGTCTGTGCAACAGCCTGTGAGAGACAAAGTGATACGAATATTGTAAGTTCTTTACACAGGACAAAGGGAAAATATACAATATATATTTATATGTGTGCAATAATGCTTATCCTTTAATTCTTCAGGTTTTTTTTTTAAGGTAGCTTTGCATACGTTCAGAAGAGTACCAGATGCCACTTCAGCAGCACATTCACCAGAGTTTAAGTCTGGTTTTTTAAAACCTGGATTTTGATTCTGTTTCATGCATTTTCAAACTATATGCAAACCTGGAGTTATTACCTCCTAACTCACAGAGCAGAACTATAGGAAGAGTTACAATGGACAATAACAATGCTATTGTTCATAAGATTGAGTGTATTTGTGCTATCTTGTAATGGGATATGCTAAGGTTTTCTATCCAGGTCTGTAGATATGAGTAGGATGAATTCTTTTCTTCATCAGCTGTAAACAATGTCCCTCTCGGTTGCTGTCATTGTGCTTTGGAGGTGTTATGGATTCCTCATTTGTTTTCCTGACAGATAAGCTGTGCTTCTTCCTTTACACCCACAGATCTTCATAAATAATATAATCTGTTTTTAAGACCAAATGTTGGACTTCTTCATTTGCCATCGCCACTTAGATGTGTTGATACAATCGCTTCACTTGGTAATGGGATTGTTGTGAACAAGTTGGTGCATTTTGTACCATTTACATGCACCTTATTGTGTTTTACACTCACATGTAGAATCCACTTCCAACCATCACTTTTTTCTTCTTTGTTCCTTTATGTGGTACAAGGCTCAGTTAATAAGGACAGATCCAGAAAATGTAACAAGTACTCCATTTTGGCCAAGTGCCATTTTTGAAGTCTGAGCAATTTGGATGAAAAACACAGCTGGGAATTCCAGTTTACATGAAATTTTGGACATCTGGCCTTGGCTTCTGCTTTCTGGGCTGTGGTGCAAATTTGCTGGAGCCGTTGTGGAACTAATTCTGATTTATGTCCGTGAAGTTGAGAGACAATCAGATCTTTAAAGATTTGAGTCCTGATTTACAGGTGTTACCATTCCATCCCTGTGTTTCTAGTAAAGCTCTGTTATTTACTTCTGAAGAGATTTCTTAAAAGTCATTAGCCTGTTTCTTTTCCATCTTTACATCTACACGCAGTGGACTGGAGCAGACTGGATTCCCAGAGAACTACAAAAAAGCCCTGGTGCCACTTAAATATAGGATTGCTTTTCCATTATATTCAGTATAATGCAGAGGGAAGAGAGTCTCGTGCACAATAAAGGTTTTGCTGATGCTTGTTCAGAATATCCAGCAGTAAATGTCTTATGGCCTTGACACTCTTGGGTAACACATTCATTCCCAAATAGTATCCAGACATCCTTGCTGTGACCACAGGTCATCCTGAACTTTCAGATTCAGTTCATCAATACTGTACATATTGTAGTCATTTTCCTGGCAATTTGCAACCACAAATGAATCTCAGCTGCTGCTCATGTGGTTTCGTGTTTGCGTTTCCTCTGTGCTGCAATCCAGTTTCAGTTGATTTTTTTTCCTTGCTTAATTTTTCCTGGGGTTTTGTCAGACTAATAGGTAAACGACATAATCATTACGGTGCCTGGGTAGTTGTTTTGCCCACCACATCCAGAGCTCTAGCAGCTGCTCAGTGAAGCTGGGCTAACTGCTGCTGAGTTTGATTTTCCAGTGATTAATGTTGTTGCATAGGCAGCAGAAGACTTGTGCAACGGCAGCAGGTCACCTGCGAGGAGGTAGTGCAAGCCATGGAATTGTGTCTAGTATAGACAGAATTTGAGAATTTGCTTTACAGAATTATTCTGTTTCAAGAGAAATTTCTTGTGAATATTATGGCGAGCAGTAGCAGAGTAGGAAAAGGGAGTTTCAGAGCAGTAAAAGCTTTACATTATTATTGCTATATTGTTCGTAAAGCAGTGAGTTGGAAAAGACATTGTAACTTCAACCAGGCATTTATTCATCTTTGTGGGTTAAGTCAGTGGCCCTGTTAGAAATCATCCGTTGTGCCAGGTGATTCTCTTGATGTCATTTTCACATCAGAGCGGGTAAATAAAGTGTCTGAAGCTCTGACAGTTTTATGATTTCACTAATCTTTAAATCAAAAGTGACTGAATCAATTTAAGTACTCTTTTGTAAGAAAAAAAAATGTCCCTAGGGTGACAACCTGTGCACCAAATTTCATCCCAAAGTGACTTCAAATCCTTGAGTTATAACCTCTATAATGAAAACTCTGACATGCCTTGAACATGAGAAACCTCTATAATGTACAGAAACGTTGTGTTTCCCTTTGCTGCAGTTAGTGCTTTTTTGAAGCAAACTTCACTGTCTTATATAGGAAGTCACAGGCAACTGATTTTTCCTTGCAAATTTGAGTAATTTTTTATTGAAATCTTTTTAAAGCAGTCGGTGTTTTCCTAAAACAATAAATGTTTGTGCATCTGTTGAGCACAGCCCTTCTCTAAGTTTGCTTGTGCTGCTATCCAAAAAATAGTAGTAAGAAATAAGTCTCAAAATAGAGGTTTTTCTGTACAGAGCTGTTCAGAGAGGACTTTCTGGCCCCAGTGAGGACTCTCTTATCTTTGCCACTGCCCGTAGTGCTTTCTGGCTCCTGGGGGTTCTTTTGCACTCTGATTTTTGCAGCTGATTTCCTCTGATCTGACATGAGAGTGCTCCAGCAGAAAGCAGGAGCCTGAAACTTGGAATCTAAAAGAGATCCTGTGTAGTAAGAATATGGAAGTCCATCACTGAAGGTTGTCTTCCAAGCCCCATTTCTGAGCTTATTGCTAATAAGTCGGTCCTCTTTGATCAGCAACGACCCAGAATTGCTTGGCCACAGGAGCCAGAAGCCATTCACTTTGGAACAGTTTTGGAAAATCCTTCTTATGGAAGCAGATGCTGAAGTTATAGTGCTGATTTCAGAACAAATCCTTTAAGCTCAAGTTTCCCAAGTGCTAGCACTAGATCCAGGAAACATTGCAAGGCATTAGGGAGTTTCAACTGTGGCAAATTTCTCATCTATTTTTCATAAAGTTTTGCAGAGATGTAGATGTCTATGACCCCATCATTGGCAGCCTGGCAGCAAATGGATCTTAAAGATGGAAATTGTGACCGTCTGCGCAGCCACTTGGCCTGTGACTTCCACCACAGGGCTTGGGTGCCAGCTTGAGCATGGCAGGGACCAACATGCCTGGTATAGTGGGATCTGCTGCACTAATCATCCATAACAGGGATGAGGAAAAGTGGAAAGCTGTCTCCTGGCATAGCTTGTTAGGGACTTGCCATCATCTTGGGCACAGAGGAGCTTTTGTTGCTTCTCCATCAGTAAAAGATTCTCAGTATTTCCACCTTCTCAGCCAGCTGGTAAATACATAGCTGCGAACCAGGCGGAGGTTTTGGACACCTCTCAAGCTTGAGTCCGTGGTAATTGTTCACAGCCCTGTGGGCCTCTGGGTCTGAACCATGTGGTCCTTAATGTGTATTAATGACCTGCCTGCTGCTGCATAGTCATTGAAACCTGCAGTCTTTAAAAAAAAAAAAATTTAAAAGCTCCCACTGTTCTTCAAATGTACAAAAGGGGACTCTAGCTCACTGCTGGAAATTGTTTGCAGCCTCTGAGAACACAAGGGATTGTTGCTATACAACAGCTTTGAGATGACGCTGCTAAGAGCGAGGAGTTTTGCAAAAATAACCATTTACTAAAGTCTTTCTACAAAATTAATCAGAAGCTCTTTTAATCAGGAAGTATTTGTGTGTCTGTGACTGAAAATCAGTCCCCTCCTCCTTTTTTGTTCAGTGGCTCTTTCAGAAAATTCCCTTTATCGTCTCTTTGTTCTGCGGTTCGGTTTGGGGCTGTTCTGTTTTACCTTGCAAACCTGTGTGAGTTGCTGATTAATTAAGCCTCTGTACCTATGAACTTTACTAAAATTTCTATAGCACAGTTGGGGTTGGGAGTCTTGAAAGGGCTGTAATCTGCAGTGCCATCTATTTTATAAGCTCTTTGGTGTGTAGTCCTGATACCCATCAGGTTGAAAGGCCTTTGCAAGCACAGCCCTCCATGGAAGCTGTCCTCTGCTCGAGAGATCACAGCAGATCCATCTCTGAAAGCAAGGCACAACTTACGTCTTTGGCCTAATTTTCCTTGTGTCATTTCTTGATGCACAAACATAAATATGCAGCAAAGCAGCTCCTGGGTGAGCAAAGTACTAAAACATCTATAAATAAATCAGGCTTCTTCTCCTGGAGGGGAAGGGGGGAAAAAAGAGTGAATGAAACCGTTTTTTCTATTTGAAGTATTTGCGGAAATGTTAGATATAGCAGCCTGTGTTGCCTATCATGTGCCTTGACAGTGTCTATGCATAACTAGTATCCTCCATCAAATTCCTAAGGGATCTATTTTAAAAAGTTTAAAGAAAGCAATTCTTCACACTGTGGGTCGTGAGCTTCTGGAATGTGCTGCCATAGGAGTCTGTGGGAGTAAATTAGGTTAGCAGGTTAAAAAAGGATTTGACAAATTCACAGCTGTTAACTCACTAAGGGGAACAGGCAAGATCTTTTCCTTTAAAAACAAATATTCACTACCTGCTATGTATATAAATGTATTGGCCCTTTGACTGTGGAGATGACTCATACTGCAAATGTGGGTATTTTATTGTTAGGTTTGCATTTATTCCTTTTATTGGCCATGTACAGGTTGGTGTTCTGGGTGACGAAGAAGAGTGGGTGAATCTCCATGAGGTGGAGAACGAACCTGATGCTCAGATGCTGGAGATACCAAACCTCATTCCTTACACACATTACAGGTGAGAACAGCTGGTGATTAACTGTAGCATGAATAAATGAGTAAGTTGCTCCATGGAACAGCTTTCCTAATCAGAAACAGCTGGCTATATTTTGTAGTCTGAACAAAAGGGAAAAGGTTGCACTGTTTCCATAGTTTATACTTAAAATTACTTGTCTGATACTGTTAATTGGAATTTGCATAAGGTACAGTTCATAACATTACAAGCGGGAAGCCAAGTGCACAGTGGATGGTGTTCTGCAAAACTGATAGCCTGAGACATTCCCAGTCTGAAGGGTGCACCAGTGTAACACCAATCAGCAACAGATCAATTATAGTTAAACTGGTGCAAACTTGTAATTACATGTTAACATCAGTTTAAATGTACTTTTATTGATGCAGCTTAGTAACATTGCTTAGATGAAACCTTTGCTTTTAAGAATTTAGCAGGTTAAGCTAAGTAGATATGTGGAAGGCTTAAGCTGGCTGAAGTGAACCTACATTAGGGGTGCACCCCACTTAAATGAGATTGATTTTTAAATCGATGTGGTTCAAGTGGTGCTTTTTTTTTGGTATAGACAAGATTTGAGAATGTGAGATGCTCAGTCCTAAAGAAAAATGCTTTCATGGACTAGCTTGCTGCTGTACAGGCTGATTGACAAGGAGATGTAGCAACAAATGTTAAGTTATCTTCCTAGAAACTTTGTCCATTTTCCCCTGCTCGCCTGTGTGCTGTTGTGAGCTAGTAAGTAATAGGATGCAGCCAAAGTAAAGTTCACGTCACTCTCAGGCAATTAAGTGCTGGTACACATATTTTTTCCCCTCTTTGTCAAAAGTCCACAAACATGCTGGTTTTCTCTCAAAACCTCCCCTGAAGTGTTTTGCACCTCACTTTAAGAGCTAAGATTTATGCTAAAAGCTATTTCAAAACTGTGGAAACCGAGCTGAGATTTCTAGCATAGAGCTGCAGGAAAGTTGTTTTCAGGTTGAGGAGCTGGCTTTTGCTCTCCTCATGCAGGCAAGCCTCAAAGTTGAAAAGGCAGCAATGAATTCTTCAAAATCTGTTGCAAGTTAATAATCATTCAATCAAAAAAGCAGATGCTGTAGGTGTAAGATGTAGCAGAGCTCAACATACAAAATGAGTATAACTTGCACACCTTTCAGGTGCATGGAGAAATGTCTCTGGGATAACAAATAGCAAGGAGGTATTTTATTGCGCTTTTTATTTCTTTGACTGCTACATCTCTGATATTTCTCTGGAGTCTTGTACTGGTTTTATTTGCCCATTGCATTCTCAGTGATCGAGATTGCAGTGGTTGGCACTTTTGCCTTTTTCGCTTCCAACTCTATCTTTACATTGTAATTTATATAATAAAGCAAATTCTTGAATTTTGTCTAGAATACTTCCTTTCTTATACAGCACAAAAAATAAGATTTTTTTTCATTTTGATTTAGAGCTATTTTATGTAATTTTCTGAAACCTGGAAAGTTGTTGCCAAATGCCAATTTTGTTGTCCTGTAGTCAGCTTTAGTCATTATCCTCTGAGGAGATAAATCACGAGAACTAATTATCAGACTGCATCTTTATCAGCCAGCTTTTTTTCTATATTTCGAGCCAATGTTTGAGAGTGGAATCAAGGACAGTATTTGTTTAATGTATTTCCTTTCATGCATTTTCTAGGGAGATTAGAGTAGATAAATGATAGCAGAGAGAACCTTTTACCGAGCTCAGTCATTATGTCCAAAAATGAAGTGTTTAATAGGAACAGGTCATGTATTTATGGGCGAGAAATGGATGCCTCTAGCTGCAGTATCTTTTCATGCTCGTGACAGGTGAAAGTATCTGAAATATGCAGCACATCTTAATTATTTTGTACATCTTAAAAAAAAAAAAACAAGTTTCTCTAAATCTTTTGTGGCCCAGTGGGGAATTCAATTGCAGAAGAGACAGTTTCAAGCAGGCGAGTATCTTTAGAGAAGCATATCCCTATTAAATAACTTAATCTCGCTTGTGCAGGAAGACTGAAAATGCAGCATGGGGAAGAATCCACTTCTTTAAAGCTGTAATTCTGTAATTGAGGGGAGCTGTTATCACTAATATATGTGTGTGTGTATATATATTTATATTTTAAAATTGACAGGGAAAGAGAACATCCCAAGTTAGCTATTGTAACACCTTTCTAAATGTCTCACACAAGCACCGTGAATGAAAATCACTTCCTGTCGGCCTAAGCGCCTCAAACTTGGTATAATTAACAGAAATTTCTTACCTTGAAACACCTGAGCTGCTTGTAGACCTTA
>JAUBOD010000185.1:3109826-3121470 GCA_032353885.1 Nothura maculosa
CGGCCTAAGCGCCTCAAACTTGGTATAATTAACAGAAATTTCTTACCTTGAAACACCTGAGCTGCTTGTAGACCTTAGGCTGATCTGATTTTCCATGTTATTTTTGTTTTATTGAAATGATACTACAAACGTGAAGGCCGCAGCGGCATTTGGGGCCTGTTGTGAATGACCCGCTTTGTGTTTTCTCTTTCCCGCCTCATGGCCGCCGGCAGGTTCCGCATGCGGCAGGTGAACGTGGCGGGCGCCAGCCCCCTGAGCCAGCCGTCCCGCGTCATCCGGACGCTGCAGGCGCCGCCGGACGCGGCCCCCGGCAGCGCCAGCGTGCGCACGGCCAGCGAGACCAGTCTGCGGATGCGCTGGGTGGTGAGCGGCCATGGGGACGCTGTGGGGGGAACCTTCCCTTGAGGGTGACACAAGGAGCGAGCGCCAAATGATTCCCTGCTTTTGGAATGGCCCGCGAGCTGCGCCTCGCCTGAAGTGTGTTATTAATCACGGGAATTGCCTGCTGCCACTGCTGCCACTGCTGCCTTGTCAGGGGATGCAGAGGCTGAAGCGGGGGCTGTGGGGGCTCTGCTGTTCCACACTCCGGGTCCTGTTCCACACAGATCTATAGATCTATACATATATCCACACAGATCTATAGCACTGCTGCCGAGCTGCACTTTCTGAGGGCTCACGTGTTGGGGTGCTGTCAGACTGCCCCCCAGCAGGTACCCACAAGCTGCGGTCACCTGGCAGGCACCGTGCAGCAGTAGTTGCCATCCAAAGACAGCCAAATTCCACACATTAGATTCATGCAGGGAGATTGTATTTATAGGAAAGGTTACGGTGTTATGAGAGAAAATGCAGAAACAAATGGTTACCTGCTGGGGTGTGCAGCTTGATGGAGTGGCTGTGCCCCACCAATGGTCTCGGTTGCCTGCGGGACTATTACGGTGGGGTTTTTTTTTTGGCAATTAACCTGCTCCAAAATGTTTTCTTCCTCCCCTAGAAGGGAGAATTTTCCACTGGGACTGCTGCAGTGTGAAGTTGATGAAGCGCAGGTTTCCTTTTGGCCAAATGTTAGCTTTTCTCTTCATAAGCTTGCTACGGCTAGAAGTTGTAATCAGGCTAGAAACAAGAGGGTTTTTTTCTGCAATCAGAAGAAAACTATTCCAATTTCTCAATGGAAAACAAAACTTGCTTCTGATCCTTGAAAGAACAAATGTTCAACTTAAAGGTGTTGCCTCCGTATGTGTAGAGGACCCATATAATTCATTCATGGCTTTACCAGGGCTGTAACGTGCCCGCCTTGTTAAACCTTCAGCTCCTGTTGCAACCTCAGAAACTCTATCCAAACTCCTATATGTCACATCAAAATTAACTCAAGATTCTTTTAGAGACTTTTGTAAACTTTTAAAAGTGTGTTTCCCGCTGGGCTGCCAGGAAGCCTGGTTATCCCAGGCTTCCTGGGATAGAGTCCAACTGTGCAGGGGGAGCAAAGCTGCAGCCAAAAACGACCCGAGCTCACCTTTATCCTTCTTAGTATCACTGGCGTTTGAAAGCATTTAATCTTCCCTTTTCAAGACCTGCAGGTGAACTGAGGTCCTCTGGAGAGCTGGGAATTCCTTCTTTCCGACAGAATAGGGGTCACATTTTTAGCCCTGCTTGCCTGCAGGGTGTAGTCTTCTAAGCTGTGAAATGTTAATGCACAGCAAACTTTGCCAGTGGTGCAGGGCTGAATCGCCCTCATCCTTGGGATCATGCAGTTAGGGTTTTTCCCTCTAAAACTTCTTGGAATGAGCTGACGACTTTGTGCTTTAATCTCTAAAATTGCTTGTGGAGCTAGAATCCTAGAATAAATCTCTGCTGATAAATGAGTAGGCAGACTCCATTAAAAAGTCAAAAATGCCCAACAGATTAATTTGTTATATGGTTCAGCAATATATCATTAATTTCCATAATTAATCATAAAGATCTGGAATTTGTTGTGTTGGTGTCACTTTTGTTGGTACACCCACAGCAAGTGGCACGGTTGTGCAAATATATCCATTAGGTGCAAAATTAAGGTAAAAAATGAAAATAACACCTCAGGCAACAGAAGCATTTAGAGATCATGAAGTGTAAAGAAAAATCAATCCATCCAATATGTTTTGCTTTGACTTTATCTGAGTTCTGACAACCTTGGCATGTAATTTGGGCAGTTTTGACGGTGTCCCATACAATAACATGTTTTTTCTTGGCATCATTTGGCAGCCCCTTCCTGACACGCAGTATAACGGCAATCCCGAGTCAGTGGGATACAGGATAAAGTTTTGGCGAGTGGACCTGCAGTCTGCACCGCTGATGAAGGTTATAAACGACCGTCTGGAGAGAGAGTACACAATTGAAGATCTGGAGGAATGGACGGAGTACGAACTGCAAATCCAGGCCTTCAATGCCATTGGGGCAGGACCATGGAGTGAAGTAGTGCGAGGTCATACTCGGGAGTCTGGTAAGTCAAAGGATAATGTCTGCTGTGAAGAACGTGTCAGCAAATTTCAGTATTTTATGTCATGTTATTCACCCTTTTTTTCCCACTTGTTGATCCACTAAATCTGAACTGAAAGAAAAAGGCAATCGCTGCATTCACTGAAGGCAAAAGGACATGAATACATTTGAAGGAGTCATGTAATTTATTTGTTTATTTTACTCCTACCATGTTTTCATGTATAAAGCTGTAGGTTATTAATTTAAAGCAAACAAAACAGCCTCTCCTCGCTCCTGCTGCACTTTGGCAGCAGTATGGACAATACAAGATGAAGCCTTTATCTCTGAGCAGCTCCTTCTTCATCCCTCATGGCTTGCTTCATCTTCCTCTCTCATATCCCCATTGATGCTTTTTTCCCCCCTTTCCCTCTGCTTCTAGTCTGGGGCAGATCTCCAGACAGCTGTGGTAATCTGAAAATTAATTTCAAGAACCAAATACTTCTAAAAGGGCACAAGTTATTTAAGAGAGCTGATTGCCTGTATGGAAATGAGGTAATTATCTAAGCTTTAGATGACACATTTTCAAAACTGGCTGCTAAAATTGTTTGCACAAGGTTATGTAGACATAACCTTCACATACACATCGAACACAGGTACTGTATTGTCTAGCTGATTTGTGCGTGCTGCCCTGGAGCCGTCAAATATCAGAAGTAAGCAAACTCCAAATTTCAAGCAATACTAAATTCTTCTTAGCTCAGCAGCAATGCTAAAGACAGATCTTGAGAAGCTGCTATCTTTTCACTTCAGTAAAACTTATTTCCCAAGCCTCCCCTCCAACCCACTATTACAAGTGAATGAAAAAAATGGATGACTTGCATGGTTTAAAAATTAATAAAATCATCGTATGCTTCAGCATTCACATTTTGCTTCATTTCATCCATGTTTTTCTTCATTAAAGAGAGTTTTGAAGGCTAATACTGTATCTGTTGTGTAGTTGCAGACACTCAAGTGTGTGTCTGAGTGTATTTTGTAGCAAGAAGCTTTACTTGGGGCAAGATGAGAATGCATTGTACACTGCAGGATTCGGTCCATTGATTTAGACAACTGTTCTTTGAACTGGCTAAGGCAAAAGCTAAACAAAGTCATCCCCCTCCATTAAAGTGTTGGTTTTGGGGAAGCAGTAATTGGAAAGTTATCGCCAGAGGTATTTTAAACAAGGCATGTTTGCACTGGAGTTAAAGATTATATGATCCAGATAAAATAGTTTGGGAGTGTTCTCTATCATAATAAAAAGATTCTGCATTTTCCATTTTCTCCTTTCCACTGCTCTTCAAACACTCCTTTTGAAATATAGTAAATACTAAGATTAAGTGATTTTTTAAAACCTTAGGATTATAGTGCTTTTGCTCAGCATCTAAAGATCAGAGGTTACATGTGTGTATTTGGCATTTCCTCCTACAGTATTAAAAAAAAAGGTTGACTTGGAACTGATTATAGGAGGCAAGCTGAAACCAAGATCAAAATAATACAGAGCTGTGATCTAGACCATAAGGACTCATTTGTTGTTTTTTTTTCTCATGTATTTTCTTTGATACTAACATTTGATTTCTGGAGTAGAGCAACTCAGACTTTTGGCTGCATGTTTTTAGATTTAGAATAGACAAGAAATGTTGGCATGGTAGCATGCTGTGTTAGAGCAAATAACCTCTGTGAATCTGTAATCAATGCTTATGCACAGTCAGGCTGGGTTAAAATAAGAATAAAAGGTAAGTGAAGCTGGAGAATGAGGTCAAAGCTATTTTTTAGGTCTGTCTTCCAAATGATATGAAAAATATATTTATCACTTCTGTACTTTGGTTTAAAAGTACTTTGCAAGCAAGTCTCCCAATTATTTGTTTCTGTTTTATATGCACAGAGGCTTAGGGAAGCTGATTTTGGCTCTTATGGCAGATTTTTATCATTCATCAAAGCTGTCCAGAGGTGACTGGTCTAAGATTACATGGTTGTTTAGTCGCAGAACTTACAGGTCTGGGTTTTAGACCATACAAGGAGCCTGAGAAGTCAGAGCTCAAGCTCTATATTAGCTCTTGGAATCAAATGACAGTGCAGAGAAAAATCCAAACTCTTTATTAAAAATAAAGCTGTACTTGAACACTTCTGTTTATTTTAGGATATGTGACCAAATCACTATTAGCTTAGCACACATGATAACAATAAAGGAGCTTGTTATTACAGGTATTCTCTGGTTTCTGCAATACTCAAATGTAAAAAAGACTCTTGAAACCAAAGAAACTATGGGAGAATAAATAACGTATGGGTTTTGTGGAACTGGGTTGAAAAGGCAGGTGGAAACACTACAGTGAAAACGCTGGATACAGCTGCAGGAAGCTGAAAATAGTGTGGAATGATTTAGGATTTGAAACAGCTCAGGTTTTATCAATACAAAATGTTCTCAAAATGTTAAAACTGAAATAACTTTTAATTTCACAGTGTAAAATTTCTACAAAGCGACAAACCCAGTTTCCACTCAATAAACTGTAAATGATCTTAGCGTATAGAGAAAGCAAGAAAATACTAAGATAACCCACAATGTACTAACGCAATCTTGAAGATTTGCTTCTTTTTAAATAGAAACCTTCTTTTCAAGCAGTGCATCTCCAAAAACACCTATCCCGCTGCCTTCATATTCGGGAGCTCCTAATATTCAGGTCCGTGCATGTGCATAGTTTGTGCATTAAAAAATCAGCTACAACCCGAGCATGGTCACATATTTGTGGCAAAGATCAATCTCCTGATGTTTCAGGGACTGACCTTCCCGGAGCAGTTGCTGGGGTGAGATAAAGCGGCGCTTGATAATTCGCATGGGGTCCAATGTCACGGCGGAGATTTATCACTTTGTCCAAGCTGAGAATTTGCCTTGCTGGATCTATCTCCATGGGCAAAGGGCTTGCACGTGGCAGCTGGGTTACTGCTGCCACAAACAGAGCTCTGAATTTGCACCTCTTGCTGACACCAGTATGCCAGCTTAATTCTTACTTTGCAGAAGCACTAATGGTTATTGAGCTGAAATGAGCTGTGAAAGGGGAGAGAACCACTGCCTCACACCAGCTAGCTTTCTCACAAAGGCAGAATACAGGACAGCTTATTAAAAGCTGAAATCAGGATCATTTCTTGTATATTAAGTATGGTTATGTTAGAGGCATGAGCTTAGGGCATAATCTTAAAAATTTAGGGCATAATCTTGAAAATGCAGTTCCAGTGCAAAGCACCAGTATCTCTGTAATTTCTTAGTTTTGATCTTCTAAGGTACCTCCTGCAGCTTGCTCTGGATTCTCAGACTCCTGGCAGTTTGCTGGATTAGCTAAGCGTTTAGTTTCAGAGTTTTTGGTTCATTTCCTGAAAACTCTGGGATTTCTTGGGCATTGCTTGGCTTAGGCCCTGTTGTTGCAGGGTCACTAATGAGAGCTCTGCTTTGGAGATGTGTAGCAGTCAAGCCAAGCAGTTGGAGGAGGGAGTCTGGAAAGGAAGCAGAGGAATCTCAGGCCTTGCAAAACTTTCAATCTCGAGGCATCCCGAGGTGGGTGAGGGCTCAGAGAAGCCAAGTTACGTTTTGATTCATCCTCCAAGGGCCAAGCAAGGTCTGCCTCTTGGTACAAGATTGGTAGCCACGAGATGCAGACGATCAGTTGCCGATTCTGAACTCCACTCCCTCCTGAAAGAAGAAATTCCCAACACAGATATGAGAACTGCACTGGGGAATTAAAACAGAGCAAAACACACAGTGAATATGAGTATTTTTGCCATTTAAGTGTTGGTTTTAGATTCCTTTCCTGGGAGAAAGGAGCATCCACTGCTTGGCTTGGGGACTGCGAACGTGGCCAAGACATCTTCAGCTTCACCCTTCTCTCTGATATTGGTTTTAGGCTGCCCGACCTGCAGCATGGTCATAGATGGGCTTCAAAGCAAGTCTTGCACGCACAGGCCCAGCCTTGCACAGCCTTGACCTTTTGTGAATGCGGGAAATCTCGGGGCTGCTGAGCAAGGAGGAAAAGAAATATTTGTAAAATAAGGCAGCTGGCATTCTTGAGAGGATTCAAAGCAGATAAAGTGAAAATAAACGTGGCCAGGCTTCTTTCCTCTATGGATTCTGGTTTCCTGCGACCAACCTCCAGCCTTTCTCTCTCCACAAGTGATTCATGTGGGAGTAGCTCTTTGTGAAGATCTACAGATAAAGTTATGGCAGCTTTCCAAAGGCATTCATGGCTCCTGGCAATCTATTTTCCTTTAACATAATTATATCCTTGTGGGGGATAAATCTAGAAGATTAAGAAAAAAAAAAGAAAGAAAAAAACAGGCATTTCAGCATTGGAAGAAAAAAAAATCAGATTTTAGCCTGTGAGATGGTGCTGTGTTTCTCATGTCCCAATTAATTGGTAACAGGGAAATTGTTTCAGAAATGACTATCTCTGCGGTTAACCTTGAGTGCACAGGGGTGGGGGCTGGTGTATTCTTTTTTCAATTTATATTAATTCTGGTGTCATTCTCATTATCTTGCTCATGTTGCTAGGAGCTTCAGGAGGTAGCCTTCCAAACAATAGATCTGTGCTATCGTTTGGACAGCCTGGAAAGCATTACTGTGGCCAGAGATTTGTGCTCCTTTTTGTGATATATTCGGGACCTAATCAAGCCTTACTGTCCATAAGTTCTTGTGTAACATAACTTGGTGAATGTTCTCCAGGGTCTGACAGGTGTATCCTGCTCTAAAAAAGATTGTACCCTTCAGATGTTGGAAATGCCACGGAAGAAAATGTGAAAGGGCAGCAGAAAATGTGAACTCTTAAAAATAGCTTCCGATTCGGCTTGCGTAACCGCATGGTATTAAGCTTGTCTACAAAAGCTTGCCATTGTGGGGCTCTTCAACAGGCTTAGGTTTTAGTGGCCTGTGAATATGTAAGTTTGCTTCCCTCTCAAGTCAGAGAAAATTACAGTCTTCCTGTGCCCTCCGTTCTAATGATGTTTTTAGTTTCATAAGAGCCGATTTCGCAACATGAATGAAATTGCCATGTCTTTCGTTTATGCCATATCAGTCCTTTAAAATGCACCTCGTGCTAATGTAGCTCTTCATAATTAATGTATTGCAAGTGCTGAGCACCATCACATCATCAGATGGCTCAGAGGTTCAAGAGCTTCATTCTGAACTGGGGGATCTGGGCACAACCCAGTGCTTGGAGTCGCTGCTAACTCCAGACAAGATGTAATCATTTCCTTTCAGATAATATAGGAAGCCACGGTGGCGTAAAACTTGTTAGAACAGATTATGCCGTGAGATAAACTGCCATTCATAAAGATTTCCAGCTTTTGGCATAGGGAAATAAATGTATGGGAAAGAAATATTAGGAAGCAGACTCTTATCTCCGGTCTCAACTTGATTTTTATCCCTGAGAATACATAGATACTGCAATTTATTCCTGTCTGTTCATATCTGTTGTCTGTCTGCAGCCAGTGATTAGCGTTGGATGTTTAGCTCTTTACAAATATTGTGATTTCTACAATGAGCTGGTAAGAAATTGTGAAGTAGGCTGAAATTTAAAGATAATGCAGAGTGAACATGAGACAAGAAGAGATTGGTAGAATGTATTCCAGGACTTCTGGGTTATAATACTCTTCTAAGAGATCTATAAAAATAGATTGGGAAATAGAAAAGTAATTGGCCTTTCAGAAGAATCCTAAGCAGATAGGGAGAGGGAGCAAAACGATGTAGCAGGGCTTCCCTAGCTCCGATTTCTGTAATGTTGTGTGATTGCAGTTCCCTCTGCTCCTCCTGCCAATGTGTCTGCCGAAGCGGTGAGCTCGACCCAGATCCTCCTGACGTGGGCCACGGTCCCCGAGCCGGAGCAGAACGGACTCATCCTGGGCTATAAGGTACATGCAACTGCAGCATCCTGGATCTTTAGTGTCTTACCTGGATGTGTTTCTGCCTTTGGTATTTAGAATTCATCTTTTGGATGTTTTCTTCCATTATTTGCCACGAAAAGATATTGGAAGTGTGCTGGTTTTGAAAGGGCTAATTGCTTGGTATGAGTATGATCTCATTTTGTATTTGGTGAAAATGAGGAATCCAAAGTTCCTCTTTTGTGTGTTATAATCATTAACTTCCTATATTTGTATCCGTTTATTCTCCAGATCCTTTTTAAAGCAAGAGATTTAGACTCTGAACCAAAGAGCCAAGTGGTAAGAGGCAACCACACTCAGTCCTTCCTGCTGTCCGGCCTGAGGAAATTCGTGCTCTATGAGATCCAGGTGTTGGCGTTCACACGTATTGGAGATGGAGTTCCCAGCTTTCCTGCCATTATAGAAAGAACCAAGGATGATGGTGAGTTTAGGGGATACCAAAATAAATATCCGATTTATTTTGTCTTTTATTCACACCATTTTTTTTTAATTTTAATGATGCAAGTGTAAACAATAACCCAAACAAAGGCTATTTGGTTTTTGTACATTTTTTTTTACAATTTTAAACTTGAAAGACTTGCTCCATACCTATTATAACTCAGCATGGTTCCTTTGGTTGTGGGCTGAGGATTGCAAAAAACACTGAAAGTCACGGCGCCCATTTTCTTCTTTCTTCATAGCTGATCAAGGGGGAAAATAAATCAAAAAATATTTGTTCTCTGCAGCTTGATGTAGACAATTTCATTTGAAGAGAATTTTTAGAGGCCAATTATGAATTCCTATTGAAGTTCAATCACGGCTGTAAAAAAAAAAAACTACTGCAGTTGGAATCAATAAACCAATTCGGGTCTGACTGGCCTGAACTAAGATTGGGAATTTGCAACTTCAGAAATGCAGACTCTGTTTTTTTCATGGAAAAAAATAAGAGGCTGACCCTGGAAGATGATCGGATCAGCTTCCCTTTGTATTTCCCTCCAATGCCTCCCGTGAACTCAGGGTTTCCTGAGTGCGGTTTGATGTGTTGAAAGAACTGGAGCAGCCTCCTCCCCGGCCCGATCCCGTTTGAACACGGCTGTGCGCTCCGAGCATTCCCGCTGGTGGAGTTTTATGGAAATTTAATTCAGCTGTTAAATGTTTTTTTGCTTGGCAGATGGTAAAGTTACCTTTGGCTTTGTTGCTTTTTTAGCATTCAGTAAAAGCTGATGTCTGGGTAAAGAGGCTACTCTTTATTACTGCCAGTGAAAATGAGCAAAAACACTAGTCTCTTTTTTTTTCTTCCAAAAAGAATGGAATAAACACTGTTTTCTACAAACAGCTTCATGAAGGTGATTTTGTTGGTTTGAAAATGCCTTCAGATTCCAGGCCAAGGCCTGGAGCCCACATTGCCCTTGGGAATGGGGTCGGAGCTGGGCTCTCCGGGGTGGAGGGACAGCAACTCCTGGGCGTTTGGGCTGTTTTCTCCATGTATCTCCTGGGCCACATCTTGGTTTTTCTTCAAATGGGAGCAAAGAGAAGCTACCGTTAGCACAGCTCTGCCAGGAGAAAAAATGTACTCGCAGGACTGCACGTACCAGGGTATAATGAGAAATATTTTAAACCTGTTTATTTAAGATGACCCCATTACAGCAGCTCCCTCCTTCCGTACGCGCTGGCAAATGATACAAATTGTTCTTCCATCTCCCGGTATAAACACGATGTGTCTCCTCTGGGCTCCACTTAATTAAAAGTAGCATCCAGGGGACTGCAGGTGGAATTTGTGCCGAAGGGGAAATTTTGCGCATGCGAATGTAGGAATTAGCATCTCCTCACCCCACGAACCCGCTACGGTCAGTGCAGCCACCAGCTGCCCCTATCAAAGCCCCTCTGAAGCTGCTGGGGGTCCTGCTGGTTGAAATGCACATGTAGAAAACACTGGGCAGTTGGAAGCTGCACGGACAGATGGATGGACCTTGGTGCTCCCAGGCCCCAGATGTCCCTGGAAGGAGCAGCTGCACTGCCTTGGTGCCCAGCGGGCAGGGCACCCGTGATAACCGAGCTGTGTTTCCCCTCGCAGCCCCCGGGCCACCCGTGAGGCTGGTGTTCCCCGAGGTGAGGCTGACGTCCGTGCGGATCGTCTGGCAGCCGCCTGAGGAGCCCAACGGCATCATCCTGGGTAAGGAGGGCGAACGTCGGGCAAAGTTTATTAGGGCTGGATGGGGGACCTTCATCTGGCAAGGATTCACCTCAGTTCTGCAAATGGAGAAGGAAAAACTCATGCTTTTCGTTCTCTTCTCACCCTTTTACACCCTTCTGCTTCTAACTTCGCTGCCTTAATTCAAGTGTGTTTTTAGTCTTTTAGGGTTATTCCCTGCAGCATTCCTCGTGTTGGCGGAGGGGGCCTACTTTGATTTTTACTGTATCCATGACCTCCCTTTAAGTGAGGACTAGCCCTGCGTCGTGTTTAAGTCTTGAATGAGGAGCTCGCAGCGTTGGCACAGGTGTGTGGTTTCCAGAAGCACTCAGGAGGTGATCCCGCCACCTGAAGCAGCAGGGAAAACATGGGATGTGACTCATAGGCAGCAGCTGAAGGGATTTTCTGAGCACATGAGAGAGAGAAGTTGCCTGAAACCAGGCACCAGGCAGCTCCTGAACCACGCCGGGTCTCGTTGTAGCTCGAGGAATCTGAACATCTGATTGTCTTTTGCATTTGATTTATCATCTTTTCAAGGAGCAGTGTCCTATCAGCTTGTTCTCTGTAGAGATTAGGATTTGGATCACAGGATGTGGTTAAGGAGGTAAAAAAGATCTTTTGATACCAACGATGAGAAAGTACAACTGCTGCTTTGCTACTCAGCCTGTGTTCCAGTGTCTTACGTTGCTGCATTTGGCTTTGTCTGTGGTAAGCTGTGCAGAGTAGGAGCTCTTTTATTCTGGCTTTGCACACTGCTTTGTGCAATGCATCCCATCCTCGGTCCTGGCTCATTGCTAATTTGTTAACGATAAAACTGTACAAATATAAGGCTGGAAGGAGACGTTTCTCTTAAAGCATGCTTGACATGTAACTAAACTTTGCAAGTCCCTTGTTAATCTACTGCACTTTTTAAATAAATTTGCAGATAGCCTTTTTTCCCCTCTAAACATCTAGCCTAAATATCCTGTGATACTGGCCATGCTGGATAGTTCTGGTCCTGGCCCCAAGCTCCTGGTATTGCGTTCCAGGACACTTGGTGCTGCCCTCATTTGACTTGTTTGAGACACTGGTGCT
>JAUBOD010000185.1:3135666-3155256 GCA_032353885.1 Nothura maculosa
AGGGATATACTAATTTAAATGAGAACCCATGTAATTCCCAAACAAATGACGTGGCTTTTGAAGGCATCCTGACTTTCAGAACCTTTCTGAACAATAGCTGCTGTATCAGTGCAGGCTGTATCTGGTACTAATGAGGCAGCACTGACTTGCTGTCTCAGAATTGGAAATTTTATTTTCAATTCTCTTCGAATTGAGCTACAGTGAATCCCAGGTTTTGCTTGGCCTCCTTGCAACACAATGGGGAAACACTGGGAAAGCTTCTCACCTCCTTAACAAACAGTGAACATTTTTTCTGCTGAGCAAACCTGGTGCTGCCACCAGAGCATTGCTCTGCAGAGGGCTGTGAGCTCCTGATAAGCCTTCCCTTTCTTGTACTGGATGTGTGCTATAGGCTGCAGCAGAGGAATGGGTTAATCCATGGTAAATCCAGCTGTTCTGATTGAAATAATCTGTGAATACTTGACGCAGACTCCTAAAAACAATGTGGGCTTGCCCTAACTGGGGGAAAAACAGCTCAGAAGATTTGTGAGCAGTTTGTTCCCACTCCCAAGCAGATACTCAGCACGTTTGACTGCCTTTCCAATGGACAGAAGGTAGATTTAGGCCCTTAGCTTTTCTCCTATCTCTTCTTAGGTTGTCAGGTAGAGCAAGGGGAGAGGGGACTGGCTTCTGCCTGATTGCATTATTTATCCTCACTGCATCGCTTTGCGACCCACCCCGTTGTAGCTGGGGTAGGAAGCTCAGCAATGAAGAATGAGAATTTGATGAATAAATTGCTCATTTACCACCCTTTCTTATGATCGATTTGCTTATCTTTTTTTTTCTTGTTTAGTTCCAAGTGAACCACCCAGTTCTGTGTTAGTAACTCCTCACACTACTTCATCGGTCCTTGTGCAGTGGCAGGTAGGTAAAACACAAAAATTACTTTGTTTCTCAGACAAATGTTGTTAGTGTTGACCTGTTGATCCTGCTGAGACTTTGGAAAGGATATTTTCCTGAGGTTGGAAGTATTCTCAGTCAAAATTGGAAATATTGGAAGTAAAGACAGAGAACTGCAGCCAATTCCTCATTTTCTTGGTCTAGGCATTTATTTTAGTGGTAGATGAGAATTTCTGGCTGTTGCTCGAACTTTGTGCCCTGTAAAAGAAACCTTGGGAGGTAAAAAAGTTACTATAGTGATGCCCAAGATCGTTCCTTTCACAGGCTCTTTGGTCCTTTTATTGATATCAAAAGACCTTCCTGTTTACATACAAAGCGTCCAACATATTGGGGTGTCAGTGAGGATCAGGTAATCAAAAGATCCTTCCTTCACACTGTATGCTGTCTCCTTCAGCTGCTGAAATAATCAGAAGTATATGCTGGGTCTGAGATCCTGTCCTTGCCTTTGAGGAACTCGACATAGGCTTTTGGCTCTTTGAAGGCTAAAATTCAGATTGCTTCAGAGAGAAGCAAGTTTCAGCTCGACACCATATTTCTGTGTTGAATGAGAAAGTATTCATGCCAAGTCTGCATTTTATAAGCATTTCCTGTGCTTTTCCTTTATCTTTCAATCCAATACTGGCCTCCTGGGATGTGCTAGAACATTATGTGACCCAGTGCCTGTGACTTCTTTTTGTGGAGTAAGCGTTAATGGAAGGAACCCAGTGGGGTACTACAGGTTTACAGTAACCTAGCTTGGAAAGCCTCTGCCCACCGTGCTCCCAAGCCAATCTGGTACACAAATAATAAGGATAGCAGTGGACAGCTTGCATTATAGTGAAAAATATACATAGGCATTTACAGTACAGATGGGGCTCCTTGCATTTTGGTAAAAATATATGTAGGAGGGTCTGTTTATTGCTGTGCAGCAGCATTTCGGAAATATGCCTGGCTCTATTACCGGCTTGCTGGCCCAGGTTCATGTGGCATAATGCAAAGTAACATCATTGCTTACAGCATGTTGAACAAATAGAAGACTTGCTGAACAGTTTTAGCGCAGGAATTATGGGGAGATGTAAATCAATCGACCCACCTCGAAATAAAGGCCACAGTGAAGAAAACAGTGTGCAAAGAGAGGACAAGGAGGATGTGAAGCGTGATGTACTGTAGAAATAAGCATTCCCCCAATTGACTGATTATTGATGTGTAATTAATGTGAAATAGGTGGTTGTTTAGGTAATTGGATGCTTTTTATTTCATGAAAATGAAATGGGGTGGTTGTGCCAGAGCCACCTCGAGGGAGTTGTGGGTGATTACATGTCATTACTACATGGATATTAGTGGGTTCTGGTAATTCAGCCGTACTATATTTTTCAAATAAACAAAAATCTTCAAATCCCACAATACCCAGCAATTAACGGGAAGTTTCACAGCAGTGTTCAAGGAATAACGTAAACTGAAAACAGCACTCGGGCTAAATGGAAGAGTAGATTTCCAAGCAAACCTAAATTTTTAACTTTGAGTTGTGTTAATAATTCACAAAACAAACGCTAGATGCACTATCTCTGTTTTCAGCTGCTTGGTCCGATCAGTCCATTATTCTTAAATTTAAAGAGGGCAGAAATAAGTAATTTCCATTGCAGTCTGCAGTATCAATAATGCAGGCTTATTTCAAATGTTCTGGATGATGCTATCGTTAACATCAGGTGTATGTACTCTTGTGCGTGCACCTCAGAGACAACAATTATTCAGGCTTATTTCTTTTTTTAACCAACACGAAAACGTTTCTCTTCTCTACGACACTACAGGCTGCCTCATAATCATTCTACCTACTTCAGCAGATCCCTCAAGCCTTTCTCTATATAAATACAAAATCCTAAATAATCCATTACATCAAAAGCAGTGTTGTCCATGAAAGACATGGTAGGGAGGGGCAGACCTGACTTTTCAGCAAAGTACACTTTTGAGGAAAGAATCATCGTTTCCATGGCAAGGAGCAGGGCAGATTTCAAGCCACTTATTTTCTGAGTTTTCCTGTCCTACGTTTAAAGGAGGGGAAAAATGAAGAATCAAATGAAGACTTAAGAAATCCCATGCTTGCTATCATGAAATCTGTGTGCTTCTGCAGTGAGGGATTAAGCTGCACCTGTTAGTTTGCTATACGGCAGAGCATGGAGTCTCTTTCTTAGTTCTTCAGTAGTGTTTTCCTCTCAAGATTCACTCGGATATTCCATCTCCAAGCTTTTTGTCCTGAAAAATCATCTTTTGTTTATAAGTGCTGTGTTGCACCTTCACCAATTAAAAAGTGAAATAGGAAAAGACACTTAATCTTTACAGGAGCACCTTCCTTCTAGGTAATAATTAACTTACGTCCAACCTGAAATATAAATCCAATTAATGTTCACAATATTTTCTCATTGTGAAGTTTTCTTCTGTGCCAGACAGGCTTTGCTTTTTTACAGCCTCTCTCCTCCTTTGCAGGGATGTACACAAGATATATTTGTGGTAGGACGACAGTGCCTCCTTTTACCCTATCGAGGGGGAAATCATCCACATTCTCTGTGTTGCAGTTCCTCCCTTTCAGGGCAAAGAGAGGCAGTGATATTGCCATGCTGCAGAGCCTTTCTCTGCTAGGACAGAGCTAAAGCAACCTCAGTAACATAGAGAGAACAAAAGAAGAAAGCCAGAGGATTGGAGGAAAAAAAAAAGTTTGTGATTGATATACTTGTAATTGCCAGTAAATAATATCTCATCTTCGCTGTCCTACAGAGGAGAACAGTCCTCTGAGCTGCTGCATGAGCGATCGTATCATCAGCCAGACGAGGAGAAGGCTGTCAGGTTTTTTTGGTCTATTTGTTCAGTCCCTCGCACAGGGGGTTCCAATCTGTGACTAGGAAAGGCTGTTGTACAAGAGGTTGATTTATTTTCCTTGTAAAATGAAGTCTGAGAGGGGATATGATTGCTCTTTTTAAAATACATCATGGGAGTAAACACCCTATAGGGAGAAGAACAATTTAAATGGAAAGACAATGTTAGCGCGGAAACAAATGGTTCTAAACTAGCGATGAATTATTTAGATTAGAAATTAAATGAAGGTTTCTAACCACCCAAGTGGTGAAGTTTGGAACAGCTTTCCAATAGCAGTAGCAGGAAGCAGGAAAAAAAGCCTTGTTTTCTGATGGAGCTTGTATCTATGAAAGGATTTTAAGCAGTTGTTTCCTGCAGTCAGGAGGGGCTGGGCTTGGTAATTCTCAAGGTTCACAATCACAAATTTCACAAGATTCACAATCTTGTGTTCCTGTGGCCTCCTGTAGTGCAAATGCACTTCAGGTCAGCCAGAGCTTCTCCAAAGAGCAAAGTGAAATAATGAATATGATGCATAATGAGGACTGAGGCTCTCCAGCCACAAGGAGCAAGTACAGCAAGATCTGAAGACTCTTTGGACGGCTTTCAGCAGACTGCAAACAGGGCAACGGGAAAGGAAGCAGGCTTTTTGCAGGAGCAGTTTCTGTTCCTTTCCAGGTAGCATTCTGTGTGGTTTTCTGACACTACATTTCCTCTCTCTAGCATATGCTTTTCTTCTTTTGGTTGCCATAAACTCCCTTAGTTATTTCTGTTCTTGCTCAAAAAGACATCCTTCACACTGGGAAAGGACATCCTCCCTTTCCTCTTGGTATGATAGTAAAGTAATGGAAGTTTCTTGTCACTTCTTGTAGCAATGTTTCGTTGTTACCAGGTGTTTGGCTCCTTTCCTGTTTTAATATTCTTCTTACCTTTTTTCATTAAAATTTTACATGTGGTATTACCTTATCCTGTAACAGTATTTCACACCAGTGGTTAATTTTTTAATGATGGACAAAGGTTTTTCCTTAATAAAGTTCTCAAGACACCTCAGGATCTTTCCGGATTAAAGGCAA
Source organism: Nothura maculosa (assembly GCA_032353885.1). NCBI lineage: Eukaryota > Metazoa > Chordata > Aves > Tinamiformes > Tinamidae > Nothura > Nothura maculosa. The sequence goes on from JAUBOD010000185.1 coordinate 3,140,502, forward strand.
GACCATCATTAAAAAATCCTTCTCATTTATCCTTTCAGCCCCTTAAGTTTCAGTACAAGGATCTTTCGAAGATAAATGGCTTAGGGCATCTTTTCTTCTCTGCAGTTTTAGCCTGCATTTGACTCTTGAAAGACATTTCTTTTCCCAAACATCAAGAATCCTTTTGCCTGGCTTATTCCAGCAAGCCGCTCAGACAAAAATCTCCTCTCAGTGGAACAAATGGGTAGCTCTGGTTATACTGGATTGGTCTGGATGTACTGAAGGACTGACTGCTGAGGTACAATGCAGTGTGTTCCAGAAAACAAAACAAAACAAGCAAACAACAAAAAAGTAAGTATTTGAGACAACCCAACATACTGACCTGCTCCAAACCCTCATGGAAAAGACTGCGATTCTCGTACAAGACTGATCATCTCCATCAGATTGTAACCCATCACACTGTGACTCCTCTCTAAAGCTTTTCTGGCACTTAGAAGATCTGTAGTTGGGTTCAGAAGAGATTCCATCCAGCCTTTCTGCAAGAGGGAGGCGTGAGGGAAGTGCTTTGAGTCCTGTCCATAGTGTGGCAGACACCTTCGGAGCAGTAGTCAGTCAGAATGACTATTGTTAAGTGTAGAGCCCTCCCACCTTTCTCTGGCCCCTGTGTGAAGGTTCCTTTCTTTGCTATAGAAGATTAGAACACCCTGTGGAACAAAGGAGGAGTGTTTTACTCAGCCAAATGAAAACTAATGTCCATATCTTATCTACAGGTTTTCCCGCTGCCACAACATCTGTTTTCATCCTCCTAATTAAACCCAAAATATTACCAATTCTCAGCTTCTCGTCAATCTTTCAGTAAAACAACACCAAATGAAGACTGCCATAAGAACAAGAATCCCCCAGGAAAATAGCCAGTAAAGAACAAGTATTTTTTCTTGATGTCTGTGACAAAGTAATGTTTTTGTCATCTTGGAAGAAGCGGAATACCCATTTTCTAATCCACTGGTAGTTGCCAGCACCATGCGTTTGCTATATTCTTTATTGCACACAAGGGTCTGTGGAGCAGGAAGGAAAGGAGCTTGTGTCTTAGTGAAGCGTGTCAGCCGTAGACTTCTAAGTAAAGAGCCTTTTGTAGCTGCCACAGCTCAGTGAAGTCATCAGTTGCCTGTAACTCCTGTTTTTCAAATTACACAGACTCGGACCCTGTAGTTTAATGTCTGTATTTGCTAGAGAACTTCATCCTTTTGCATAGGGCCTATGTCAAGAGCCAGTCTAACCTTCTGTTTGCTCTGTCAGAGGGATGTTGCAAAGCACATGTTAACAAACCCATTCTTCATGTGAACTTTTCTCAGCCCCCGAAGGTCGAGAGCCTGAACGGCTTGCTCTTGGGCTACCGGATCTACTATCGGGAGCTGGATTATGACGCTGGATCTGGAGCAGAATCCAAAACTGTCAAGAACCCTTCAGCTTTACGAGCAGAGCTCACACGTAAGCCTGTGTTTAGGACCCTGTGGTGTCACAGAATGCCAATCCCTCAATGTACCAACCAATAAATGTTGGTTAGTACATAATAATAATGTCCCCATGGAAAGGACACTAAAGAGTTATCTGAGGCTGCTGGGGATAATGCAGCTTTTCCACCATCAGAGTGAAGATGCAGAAAAATATTAATAACTTTGATCAGTATTACTCATAACGATGCCCTCTGATCTATGGCAGTGTCCTTAACGTGACAATGTGTCCTCCAAGTGTCCTCTGAGTTCCTGCTTTTTGCTCCTTCTGTCTCATGGTTGTCCTGGTTCGTTCTGCCTTTAGATAAAAAAGAGAGGGCTGCATTTGCATCAGCTGGCCTGTGTTTTCTTTTCCACTGTTTTTTAATGGTTTTCCTAATGGACGTTTCGTTTTTATTTTTACAATATAAGAAATCAGCTGAAGAGGAATTTTAAATAGAACTTTAAAAATACTGTTTTTTATTTTGGAAGAAAATAGCAAAAAGGAGCTTCAAAAGAAATTTGAGGTGCTTGTTTGCTATGTGAGTCACTGGAGTTTTGGCTCACATGGCAAGAAGGTGGAGTGGGACACAACTAGTGGAAAAAATGAAAAGTTTTTTGAGACAAAGCCTAGGAAGAAAATCAAAGGGAAGAACAGGATGCTGGGAGACAAAGATGTGAGCTTTCAGTAGGAGCCTGAGAGAGCCCAGCAGTGAGATGTGCTCACAGAGGAACCAGCTTTTGTCCTGACTGACATCAGTGGAATATTCAGAATAATAGAGATGGGCAGAATGTGGCTGAGGAAGACGATGTATCTCGCATCGTCTTCCGCGTTGGCCAGAACCCCTAAAATCCTGTGGATTCTACACAAAAAATTGTAGATTCTATCCCTCCTCCTTCCCCCCAAAAAAGTGGTTTTTTTTTTTGGAGTGGAAAAAGAGAAGTGGATGTTTAAAATATAATGTGAGCATCTTAATCTGCTCTCCTTTACATCATCAGACTCCAATGAGAGTTCTGGGAGTGTATTGACTTCCAGCAAGGCCTGAGTAGGAATGGGGAGATCCTATAGATGTGGGTGTGCATATAGAGTGACTTTGGATGCTCTCTAATCCTACAAGAGAGGATACTGGAATTCCTACCAGTCCCCTCTCTTCCTTGACTGGCCCTGCAGCTATGTTACTGATAGTGATATGGTAGAAAATACCTTGCTATACTTCTCTAGGGAGCCAGAAGGAGAGAGAGAGAGGTGGAGAAAGAAGTATTTTAAGGAAAAAATACCCTCTTCTCTCCTGGTAATATGACAATTCTCACCTCAGTACACCTCTCTTCCACAATGACCTGCTGTTTTGCACAGCTTAGCATATTCTTACAATTGATTCACAGCAGGCATATTGAATGCTATAAGTGAAACCGTGGGAAATTTAACATACGTTTAAAGAAGCCAATCCCATCCTATTTTACTTGTTCACTCTTTGTGGCCTGTGTTGATGATCTTTACCCTTCCCATTTGAAATTCAGCATGTTGAGAAGAACGCAGTGCAGTGTCAAGAGGTTCCCCTCAGAAACTTCCTTTTCATATATTTGTTCTGTTTAATCTAGGAATCAAAACATTTCCCTGTGTTGCATATTTGTGAGATTTTCTGTTTGAGGAGGAAATGAAACAGCCCTCTGTGAGTGAGATACTTTTGATGTGTTACGAGAGAGTGATGTGATTTTATTGCCCTTCAAGGTATAGTCCTAAAGCTCAAACTGTGTGTGTGTGTGCTGCATCATTTGCCTCTGTCTCTGCTGTACATCATTTGCAGTAACGATTTCCTTGCACCGTAACAAGCTTTCTGCTTTGCTTACCCTGAATAGCCCAAAGCAGCTTCAAGACAGTGAACAGCAGCTCTGCATTAACGACGTATGAATTAACACGTAAGTGCACACTGCCTTTAGATAAGACTCTTTGTAATGGTTTGAAATACATGATAGGCAAATTCGTATGGTTCTTCTCAGTGGATCTAGCAGAAATCTGCTCAGATTAGTGATTATGCTGCCTTGAATTCTTCTTTTTTCTTTAAGCCTTTGTTTTTCCTGCATCAAAAAACAAAAAGACATTGGTAATGTCTTTGATAAGTAGATAACTGTTGTAGAAATATGGCTGCTGGGAAGGTGAAGCTTTATTGACTCTAACATACCACTATTATTGCTGCTAAATGACTTTTGATTTGCTTCCTTCATATTTCACAGTCTGACTGAGTTTAGTGTCACATTAGTTGTGTCACATTATTAGTCCTATGATTTGAGCATTAGGATGCTCCGGCGTTCCGTGAGTATGAGGCCAGTTTAGAGAGGGCCCAATGAATTTATACGCATCTCCAGAAGTGTTTTCAATTGGAAATGAATAAAATAGCATTCGACAGAGTTAAAAGGCAAGTTGCTTTGTGGTAATGATGGTTCACTAGATAGGTTTTGCCCAAGGCTTTTGAGTTACAGATTGTGATGGGCTAAAAAAATGAAGCCCTATCCCAACTGAGATTGCATGCATGAACTCTCAGATGTTCCATTTTCTTCCACATTGAGTTGGCACTGAAATCTCCCTTGTGGCTTTTGACGACAGCAATCAAAATTTCCCTGCACAAGTTGTCCAGTGCTGTAATCCCAATCAAGAAGTCTGGATCACGCATTATAAAATTGTTTTATTTATGGGCTGGCAAAGAATTAGTGATGGATCAGATGTCATCTACAGTGTACCTGAGACCAAGGAATGCTGCTGGGTCCTGTCAGCTACATGAGCAAAACAGTTGTAAACCATTCCACAAAACTGAATCGAGAAGGACCAGTATGGCCAAGTTTATTGAATCTTACTGAACCAATGACAAGCTGTCAGCCACAGAATTAAGGGTAGAATGTGATTCATAGATAGTTGAGAAAATTATTGGCAAAGAGGGAAATTTAGACCCCTGTCCATGCATGCCTAAATAAATTCAATGCTGATTTACATAAAGCAATTTCTATTATTGATCTCTCTCATACTATAATTTCACTGTTAAATATTTTAGATGATAAATATTTCTGTTAGAATTGATTCTTTCATCCTGCGAATGCAAATCCTGAAGCTGCTCAGCTGTGGCCTCCCCTGGTGACGTTGCTGTGATTTTACTCCACCCCTCCTTGCATCTATTAATTACCCAAATACCATAGGGTTTTCTTGCTTTTCTTCATGCTGCTTTCACTTTCCCATCTCATCTGTCAGTGCAGTTTTCTATGTGCCAGCAAAGAAATTGGATGCCTAGTGGCCAAAAGGAGTCTAGATTTCAAATTCTCCTTTCTCCTTGTGAGCGATGTTTGAATTGTGATCACTTTGGGGGAGCAGGAGGTGTGTGCAGTAAATCAGAGGGCACTTCGGGCTCCCTCCTGCCCATCTTCTGCACCCTCTCCAGCAGTGAGGCTCTCGAGCACTGCAGTTGCAAGAGGGCTCTCAGGTTGAAAGTCTCTAGGCTAAGGAAAGGCCTGAAGCTCCTACCCATAGAGAACAAAATGAATCCACGTGCTGAGCATTAAGAGCAAAGTTCTTCCTTTTTCTGCCATCAAGAACGACCCAGAAATGTTCCTGTTGGTAGTTACCCATCAGGAATTGTTCCCCTTAGAGGAACAACACAGTGAGGAGCGAGTAGAAAATCTGGGCATTTCTTTGCAAAGATTTTTGTAATTGTGCAAACCCTGCTGTGATGTGTGAATTAGGGAAGGATGGAAGTACTTAGCCATTGCCCTGGTGCACTGTTCTAATGCTGCATTGAATGAGAGAGAAGTTTGGTGATACAGAGGGGATGGAGTCTAAAAAGTATCTGAATTAAAATGTTTTTAATTTAATTATTTGCATTTTCAGAGCTGAAGAAATACAAAAGATATGAAGTTTTGATGACGGCCTATAATATAGTTGGTGAGAGCCCTACCAGCACACCAGTGGAAGTATTTGTGGGCGAAGCAGGTATGTAGAAGGAAAATGAGTTGATTTTTCGAAAAGTACCACCATGTTTTAATATTCTTCAGGTATTGGAAAAGGCCTGATTTGAAAAATCTCCCAAGAGTCATGATCCCTAATAATTTTTTGTATTGCCTTCTCCTGGAAGAGGTTAGTTGGTACTGGGAGACTTGCTGTTTGCCCACCTACAAGCTGGGAATATGTGAAGGGAGTGCATTTAAGAGAGAGAAGAGAAAATATTTTCGCAGTTTCAGAAAGATGACTGCTCATACCAAATTAGCTTGAGGGGAAAATTGACTCAAGTTAAAGAAGTAAAAAGTGGAGCATAGGAAAGCCACAAGGGAAAAGAAACAAAGCTGAAAAACAAGGGAGACTTGGAAAGCTGGTTCTTTTATTTTATAGTTCTCTGAGCAGAGACAGTGTGTGTGCATCACATCTTGCTATATTTTTACGCTGTGGAAGTCAAGACGACATTGTGTTCAGCTTAATGTTAGTTTTGGAGTCACAAATCATTTGGCAGTACTCTCAAGAAAATGCAGACTGTTCTACTCCTGCATCCAGCCTCTCCTCCAAAGTTGCTGGGCTGCTGGGGCACTATTCTCACCATTATTTATTGCAGGCCCAGTGCATGAATCCAGGTTGTATTTATGAAGTGCAACTTGCTGATCAATTTAAAAGCCCTGCATTGGAAAGCTGGAGGCAGAAGTCAGAAGACAGTTAACTAGGTGCCTCTTGGAGTGCTTTGTGGAACAGGTGATTTTGCACAGCCCGCGTCGCCTGGAGCCAACGCTGTGCTCAGTAGCGTGTTGAGAAGCACAGGATTAGAATAGCTGATGTCTTCCTGGCAGCCACGACACCTTCTGCCGTATTTATGGTGGCCCCAACTGTTGAAAAGCTGGTGCTGAAATATTTGTTAGTTGGAGTATCAGTGTCTGCAGCAAGTTCTTTTAGAGCTTAAAATAAAGCCTAGCCTAAAACAGACCTCCTGCTGAGCACTCCACTGACCTGAAGAAAACTGCTTGCCCTTTTGTTCTTTTATCTTGAGGCTCAAATTTGAAGTTTGTTTTCAAGCGCAGACCTAATTCATTTTATTAGTATTCACTGTATAACCTGTTGCTCTAAACTAGGCACATCTTTTTTTAAACTCTGCTTCAGCTTTTCGTGGTGTAGCATTTTCTTTTTTTTGAAAAAGTCATAAATTAATCAGAGCAGCACAATCCTTGAGAAACAGTTGGCAATATTTACATTTTTTTCTCGTTTGCTGCTGCTCCGACTTCTTGCTGTAACAAACCGCAAAGAAAGCCCCAAGTGGACCCGGCTGTAGCTAGTTTCAAAATGTATTTTTGTTTCAGAACTAAATATCTCCCTGCTGCAAATGCAGCCAGCAAAGACATTTCTATACATGCACAGAGCAAATAAATTCAACTGGGGAAACAAGAAAATGTTGTTATATCATGTCTTTAAACCCCACAGCCCAAGTCTTCCTGATCGTAATTCAGACAAGGAGCAGGGGAGTGGAAAAGAGCAAATTTGGGAGAAAACCAGGATATCTGGGAGGTCTTCTCTCCTCAGCGGTCAGTGCTGGCCTTTCTGAAGCTATGGCATAATTTGGAGGGTTCTTTTAGAAATCATGGATTTAACCTCAGCCAGGGACAATGCAGGTTCCTGCTGTAGGGGAGATGAATGTAGGATCTTCCTGTAGATCTTCACACTTATATGAGGTTTTTTTTGCTTGGTGGTCTCACCCACGGCAAAGGCAGCTAAGCAGCAAGCTGGAAAAAAACAAGGGTCTTCTTGGCTTTGGCAGTAGGACAGTCTTGTAAAAAACAGAGAACACCTTCTGAGTAAGCAGGAATGTGGACAGCAAGGCTCTGCTAGGAAGAAATATCACTGGACACAGGATGACCGAAGGGGACAAGTCCCCGTTCTGGAGGCTCCCAGATAGAAGGAGGATAAGAGTATATCTACTCTTACTTAAGAGTAGTGATAAAAGGTGTTCTGTTCTGCTGGAGGGTCTGTAATTCTGGTAGGTCTGAAGAGCTTCCTCTGTTGCAGAAGAGAATATTCGGTGTGGGCCCTTGGGCAGTGCGCTCCTTGCGAGTGGGATCAGGAGGGTCCTGGTGGGTGTTGACTCCTGCAGTGTGGGGGACACTAGAACAGGCACAGGCGGGTGCTGTGCAGGAGGAGGACACGGTAACATCCAGCTGCTGCATGTGGTGCTGCAGGATCAACTGGGCAGGAGGAGGAATATCTGGGAATCTTCCTTTCTCTCTTGTGCACTCCCGTCAGACTTGAAGCTCTTCCTATCATTGTAACTGGATTTAAAAAATACAATACAATAAAAGCTTAAGTAGGCAGTGGAGCCCCTGGACAGACCTTAAAGAATTGAGCATTAGAAACAATCTTTGCACTGTTTTGCCAAGAGGGAGTTTCTCTGAGATGCTGAGAAGTGCCTTGGCTGTCTCCGTGCTGTGTCCTCCTGGTGATGCTGGTGCTCTGCAACCCTTCAACTGAGGGACAGGGACAGGTTTTGAGACCTTCAAGGGGCCTTGCAGACAACTTGCCAGGCACCAGCAACACCTGCTTCCCCATCTCCTTGGGGAGGGAAGGGGCTAGGTGCAAGCTCAGGGGCTTCTATTTGCTACAGGTGAAGCAAAGCGACATCAAAGGGCCCCATAAAGGCTCTGCTTGGTGTTCTGCCCAGGTGCTTGCAAACCCCACTGATGTGGGTAGCAGTTATTCCCCATCCCAGGACTATTTGGAGCTCTGTGAAGGGCCGGTCCCCCCACCTGCCTCCTGGGCAGAGCAGATCCCTGCAACATTGCCCGTATTGATCCGGCTACGGCTCTGCCCCACTCATTAACGAGCCCTGCATATCCCTGCCAAACGACAGCAAAACCGAGCGCCGCCACTTGCAGAAATTAAGAAGGGACCGCGGCCCCTTCGGCAAGGCCTCCACTCGCCTTGTTAATTCATTTAACAGTTGAGCTGTCAGGGAATGCGGCTGTGATTGGAAAGGCAGGGAGCGTGCAATGAGGGTCGGGATACTGATACTCCTCCTGCTCCTAAATACAGTTGCTGCCAGAGGTGCCGTTCGGCTTGGCTGGAATCAGGACTGTGTTAGAGGCGCTGCTGTATCGAGCACATTATTTTACCCGGTCGCTGTCATTACGTGATTGCGTGGTTGGCTCCGGCGTTGGGGAGATTCTACTACCTGCATTTTAATTAAACAGAAATCACAGGTTTGGGGCAGACATGCTTCACCTAATTTCAGAAAGTGAATAAAATGGAAGGCGTAATACAAATCCTGTGCTAACGAGCCTGCAGCCTCCAGTGCTTCTCCCGTCTACTGCAAAGCTGTTCTGGATGAAAAATAATGGAATTGGTAATTTCTTCCAGCTGCTGTTGGAGGAGAGCGGGTGTATGGGGAGAGGAGGCAGCAGAGTGGGGGAAGTTCTCCAACAGACACTTGCCTTAGCAGGTGATAAATCCATTGGCATGAAGAGGGGAGTGATGGGCAGCATGATAACTGATAATGACATTGGTGGCCATCAGAATTCACAAGAACTGGTGAGGCTGAAGGTGTTTTTTTATTATTATTTTGTTCTTTTTTAATAATAATCCTTCAGAGCAGCTGCTATAAAGGGAAGGAAAGCAGCAAAGAGCAGGGTTACAGAGATGCACTCCTTAGAAATCCTGCACCAAAATGCCACGCTGGATGCTAACATCATCTTTCGGAAAAGCAGGATTCCTGCCAGCCTCTCTCTCATCAAAGCAAGACCATAGGTGAGATGGCAGCAGGAGTGGGACAGAGGGACGATTGCTTCTTTCCTCTTTTCTCCTTTCCTCTTCAAAACCTTGAATTTATCCCATAGTGCAAAGCTTATAGAAGCCAAAGCAAACAGCTCTGTTTTCACTCTTTTCTGCAATTATTTTCATCTGCCCTCCTGCCAGCCGTACCGCAGGGGTCCCTGGAGTTCCCAAACCCTTCTCTTTTGCCGGCAGCAGCCAGTTCTCCTGCACCTGAAGGTTGGGTGGGAGGCTCTGCTCTGCCAGGCACATCGGGAGGGAGCTCTCGGAGCCTCCTGGGTGTCTCCAGTGTCTTGCAGGCAGAGTAGAACCCCCCTGGAAAGCTCCAGGATCAAAAATAGCAATGGAGAACTGGGAAGGAGATAACAAAGCATGGGGCTGAAAACCTGCCTGAGGAAGGAGAAGTCCTGCTGAGGAGAAAGGAGCAGGTAGCAGCCTTGCATGGAGGCAAAGACTTGACTCCTGTGGCTTCCCTTTAGGAGCTGCTTCTAGCAAAGAACTCTTCTTCCTTCTTAGCTGGCTGTTTGGGCTCAGATGGTGCCCCTTGGTAGCTCTTGCTACCGGAGAAGGTTGGCCATGGAGAAGTTTGGCCGTGGAGAAGGTGGCTACTTTGTCCTTTACTGCTTTCATCTCTTTATGCAGACCTCTTTTCATGTGTTTCTCCATGGTGTCATCTGCCCTTTTTGGTCACCTTTTGAAGAAGGGAGACCCTTGGCACCACTTTAGGCATTCCTTTCTCTTAGAACGTAAACCCTTTCTCATCTTCTCTACCCAGCAAGTAGCTTAGAAGATGGCATGGAGAGAAGTCCCCTGTGCCCTCTTGTTAACAGCCTACAAGAGGAATGACAACATTTCAACACATTAGAGCTGGCAGCTTCAGTCAGTCTTCTGTGGCCCCCGTGGCTGTTTTCCCCTATCTGTTGGGGACACATGTGTGGTGCCTCTCAGAGCCCGACTGTGCATATGCAGATAGGGAGCGTGTTGCTGCTGGCACTGCTAGCAGAGCTGGTTGGGCATTTCCATCCCAGGCTCCACTTGCAAGGGAAGGGGAGGATTATCTTGGCCATGCTGCACTGCAGCACTCTGAAACCTGTCAGCCCCCTGACAGTATCTGCCCTCCATAAACAAGAGTGCATAGCGGGGTGGCTGTTGGAAAGCAGTGTAGTAAAGATATTAAATGATTGGTTTACTTTGATTGGGCTTGAAACAAACGGCTTCACCTCCCTTGGCACTCTAGAAGCACCAAGGCTTTGCAATGTGAAGAGGGTTTTACATAGTAATTATTGACATGTGAATATCAGGGGAAAAAGCACTGTAGGGGACAGCAGGGTATGTTTGAAACAGTAATTCCTCTTTTTTCCTTGCCTTTATGGCTGAAGCTGTTCCAGCAGCATCTTCAGCTGTGAGTTCTCTTTACCTTGATGGGGACTTCAGGCTTTTAAGGGTGGTACTTGCTTTTCACCCCACCCCCAGCACCTTTCTCCTCTCAGCTGAGCTCAGAGGTCAAAGTCCAAGCCACATTTTCCGTGTTGTGTACACTCCCAAAGAGCAGAGTAAGATGAGAGCAGAAGGAATGAAAACAGTAGGAAAAAATGGAGGGTAAAAATAAGAATGAAGATGTATTTCCTTTTTGGGCTAAGAAATAAACCTCTTTCCAGTTTCTCTCACATTACTGGTAGTCATTAGGATCATAACCAGCAGCCTTCCATTTCTGAAGGCAGCATCAGCTACTGCCTAGATAGTATCAGTATTTCTTGGTGGGCTTTAAGCTCATCCAGAGTCGCTCTGTTCATGGTTGCTCTTGGGGCTTGTCTCCAGCAAGCCCAAATTGGATTTGTTGTTCCCATCAGTGCAGCTCCGCTGGTGGTAATGGCAGTATAGATAGCACTCAGCTGTGTTATCTAATCCAGCAGGGCTGTGACAGGACAGTAAAAAATAACAACAAAAGAGTGCCTACATTAGGGCATTAGTCACTGCTTGTTGCTGGTGGAGCTGCGCTGCTGGGGAATTATGGATATGAGTTCTCTGCATAAACCTTAGTTCGCATTCCTGCACAAACTGGCTCTTTTTTTAGGAGAAGCTTTGGATTCTTAATCTATGTAGAGATTAGTCCAGAGGTTTTTCATAATTAAACCTCGAAATTTGGTAAGTTCGCTCTATAGCTGATGTTTTAAGAGTAAGGCAGGATGTAACCACGCCAGTGTGAGCCTGTGGAAGAACTGTCCTTAATGTCAACATGTCAAAAAGACATCCCTGCAGCTCTCTGGAGACTGAAATCTAATGTCAAGACAGAAGGAGGCAAGGACTAAGTGCGAGTCATATTGCTGTCAAAGCAAGTTATTCTACCATAGAGAAAAAGGAATTTTAAGAAAATGCACTGGAATGGAGTGTCCAGATTGAGACATAGATTTGACATCTCGCATTTTCCATTGGCAGTCCAGAGGCTCCCTAAAATGATTTGCAATGTTTTCATGCTGCAAGTAAAAGCTGAATGTGTGCCTCATTAACGGCTCATTAAGTTGTTAATATTGGCCATAAGCGGTCTTTGGTAGAGCGCGGTGCTTGATGCAGTGCACCAGCTCCTGTTTAGCTCTCGTTTAATTGCCTCCTTTTATCGCATCTCAGCATAGCAAAGATGTTTTTGCCCATGCAAAAATATAATGGGCTTGTGATCTGCTGGGCTCACTCATCTCCCCCACTCTCTGTTAGCGCAGGTGCTGTCGAACCACAACTGAGGTGCCCTATGTGTCCAGGATGGGCTTTCTTCTCACCAAAACAGCTCTGTGTTGGCTTTCTACACCGCCTCGAGCCCAGGCACAGATGCTGTCCCTCGAATTTATCAGCTCAGGTCTTTGCCATGTCCTGGTGCGGTGGGAACACGAGGACAAGGTGGCTCTTAGCGGCTCCGCACTGAGGTTGGTTATATGGCCTGTGAAGAACTAAGCGCAGGGACAGCAGCGAGGAGGATGCAGGGGGACACGCGGGGCCGTGGTGCGTGCAGAGCCTCACAGAACAGCACAGCAACTCCATTAACCCCCAAGGAGTTAACCTGCCTTTATAAAACACATGAGCGATTGCTATTAAAGTAAAACGGCCCATCAATTACTCTGGTGAAGAAGTGAAAAGGCCTCTGGCTAATAACTCATATTTCAGCAGGCACAGACTGGAGTTGGGAGTGTTTGTGACTGAAGGGTTATACTGGCAGCCAGATTGCTGGTTCTTGTGCTTGTACTGTCCTGCCCTGCTTGTAGTTGTTCCTCCTGGGTTGCGAGAGCAAAGGGTTGTAAGGATTTTATGTGGGTCTCAGCTCCCCTGTATGGCTTTGAGAGAGAACAACTGAGAAACACAAGTTGTTTTTCTTCGCTGCACCTGCCTGCATCAGCCAGGGAGCTGAAGGCATTTCAGGTTGCTGCTTGTGGAGTGAAAGCAAAAAGAAAAGGGGAAAAAGCCATTTTTAACAAAAGTATGAATTAGCAATATTCTAAAATTCTTCTGCAGCAATCCAGACATCCCGGATGGCATTAGGGCACAGGACCACAGTGAGGAACAGAACTCAGGAAACCTGTGATTAAAACACCAACAAGGATTTCTCATTCAGAATCTAGAAGATAGACATTTCTGCCTCGCTCTCTGCAGGACCACAAGATCACAGTCCTCTGTAGGCTCCCAGGCTTCCCCAACGGTGGCAATTTGTAAATCCTAAATTAATCCCTCGTGGGGATGCACTGCCTGACTTGCTTCAAAAGCTGCACAGAAAGGTTATCTCAGTGGCAGATCTCACCTGCTCAGTGTGACTTTATTTTCGTATGGGCTTTAACTTCTGGTAGATGGCAAACCCGGAGGAGGTTCACCCTAATTATCCAGTCCGTGTCTCCTGGCTTTAGTGGAGCGTGGTGGTGCTCGTGCAGGCTGCAGGAGCTGCTGCCGTTATTGTTAGTGAGCATTAAGTGGGTGCTTTTGACTGCTGATGCCGTGATATTATGGTATCAGAGTGGGGGACTAGCAAGTTATAATGAGAGGAAGGAGGTTATAAATTGAGGAGGAGGAGTCGTGGGAGCCAGGGCGCCTGGGGAGAGGGGCTGATGGAGGGAATTTAGACCCAGCCTGATGGCTGTTTGCGGAGAACTGAGAGCGGCGCTTCCCAGTGCGGCGCTACTGCTGCTCCTGCACCTTCAGGGAGCCTCAGGACCCCCTGGGGGGAGAATCCTGCCCTCATCAGAGCCAATACCACTCAGTCGCCCCACTTCGCATGAGTTTAGCTCCACTAGCTTTAACTGAGCCAGCCCTGATCGATGGTGATGTGAGCTGGGATTTGAGCTCTCAGACTGGAGCCCAGGTGTTTGCTTGCACACACCTGGTCCTTGCAAGGCTCCTACTGGGGTTGCAGCCACCTGGGTGGGAGTACGACCTTGTCCACACATAAGAAATAGAGAAATAAAAAAAAAAAAGAGAGAGAAATAGAGAAATAAAAAACTTCTTCTCATTTCCTCCCCCACTTCAGCCACCTGCTGGAGGTTCTGCTGGAGCCCAGCCTGGCTGGAGGGCACCGCAGTGCAAACCTGGGGACTTTTTGGTGTCATTCAGGTTATACCTGCCCCCTGAAAATCCCAATTTGCACGTCGGGATATCCGAAACCTGGATTCAAAGACTAGTAATTGCAGCAAGAGTATTTTCAGCATGGCTGGGAGGGAAGGTGAGTTGTTTCTGTTCGACTTCCGTGCCGTTCTTTAAAGCTGCTTCATGAATAAGTCACATCTGTGGAAGGTTCCTCGCAACACAGTTGCCTCCTTGGTTTGAGAAAATGGCCTTGACAAATGACCTCCTCAAGTCTTATCCCATGGAAAGGATGCTCCGTGTTGAGTCCTCATTTCACTTCAGTGTTTTTCTGCTGTATGGTGAATATAAGTCTGCCCTCTTTTTCCTACTTGTGCCCCCTTTTTTCCACCAAGATGTGGTCTATCTTTCCATTTTTGCTTGGACTGCCCTGTACTCCCTCTTCCTTAGTGTTCAGGAGGGTAAGAGGTGCTGGTCGAGGTGTTCTTGTCATCATCCATGGTCTCTTGTAGACTAGGGAATGCTCCAGGCTCTCTTACCCTGATTTGTGCTGTAAGTCAGCATAGAGATTTCTCCCCTAAAGAATAATGTTTTCCCACTGAAACCTGTGTTTTGCAGCTGTTTTAGATGCCTCCTACAATGGGAACTATGTGGTATCAAAGGGTGCAATACTTTCATATCGTAGCTTAACAAAGCCAGAAGTTGGTGGGAAACCTCTTTTCTGCTCTAAATATAACTTGTACTGCTTTGTCACAGCAGAAGGCTGCTTCACAGTAGCTGTTTTTGAAGCACAATTACTAATTGTTATTGAATTAATCAGTGCAGCTCACACAGAATTCGTGATGGCATCCAGAGGTGTTGCTGCACCGGGACCGAGCGGGTTCCTCCCGCCTCCCTTTCACAGAGCCTGTGAGGACACGGCCAATAAACATGGAAATAAACATGGAACATTTTT
>JAUBOD010000185.1:3181061-3194806 GCA_032353885.1 Nothura maculosa
CTGCTTAGCAGTTATTGTGGAATAATACTTATTTCCAATGAAGTTCTCAGTGATTTTAACAAGTTGGACATTCTTGGGAAACCATCTGCAGACACATTCAATGAGCAAGGGCTTCTCTGCCCAGGGAAATGTGTTTACCTGGTCTCCCTCAGGGTGTATTGCCTTTGTGACAACCAAGAAGAGCTGCTGCCATCTACATTTTTATGAGCAATCTCATAAGGTTGCTTCTTTTGCCGTCACTTTTTCTGAAAAATTGATAATTGAAACTATTTTCCAATTTCTTACAATATTGGCCTTTTGACTAAACCAGCCGACTCAGGTTGCCAATTTGTCTCTTAACAGCCTTTGTGCATTCTATTTTATCAATAAAATACTTAGGCTGTCATTTTCTGTATTTGTTGTTTCACAGGCATCCGTGCACCTTTGCTTGACAGCTTTTAATGTCACAGCACATCCAATCCCACTGCAGCCTATGGAAGTTTCCTAGGTAACAAAGCCAGAGTCGCACTAAAGGGCGACGCAGAGCGGAGAAAACCAAAAACAAAGCAAAAAGCCCTGCAGCATTTCTATTTATTCAGTAGTTCAAAACCATTAAAAATAATATATCAAGCCTAAAAAAAACCCTCTAGTATAAGCTTGTCTGTATTATCTTGCAAAGCAGGTTGTGGGATGTATTTTATTGCTCCTTGATTTTCATCAAAGAGGGACTTGGGATGGTATATTGGAGAGTTCCTTGCTGGTCAGGGCTGTTACAGCGTCTGGTTGCCACCAGAACTGCAGAAGACACTTGCAAAACACATATAGACAGAATAGTCAAAATAGTGACCATTTTGAAGGAAATACTAAGAAAACGCCTTGTATCTCCACTAACAGGTAAATTATCCTTTCCAGCATTATTGCTGGCAATGGTAAAAGGCCACGATTAGATGAGGCTTGTGCAGTTATATAGATTTCATGGAAATCCCTGCTGAATTGACACCAGGCTGGTACTGTCTCCCGGTCGGGATAATGCAATAATCAGCAGCCCAGCTGTCAGCAGGGGACATTGTTTGAAATAGTGGTCTGGCCATGGCAGATCCAAGTGACGCTGTATTGCAAGTGGCAGCAGCCCGTCTCTAAGGGTTCCCAGTGTTTCTCCTCTTTATTTGTTGGCTTCTGGCAATCTAGAAAGGATTTGGCTTAGGTACAGAAATGTTGTGAGCTTTGTGGGTATTTTTCACCTAGCAATGGATGGAAATTGAGTAGCAGCCCCAGTATTATTATGCCTATCCAGTAACATGGAAGTCTTTGGGAAACTGCTGTTTCGTGCCAGGGTCAGAGAATGGCTGTTGGTGATTGAAGGAGATGATTTTGTGTGCGTGTACTAATTTATATCAGACAAAGTCAGTCAGGTTACCTCAGGCCTGTAATTTATACATTCAAAGTGAAGAATGTGATTTGTGTCTGACAAAAACATTCAGACAAGCTGTTTCAGTAGGAGGCATGATAGGGAAAAGAGGCTGGGAATGGTAAGTTCTTCCATGAATATATCTCAAGCTGAAAGAAGACAAGTGTCAACCTGGCTAGCCAAGGGCAGTATGACACAAGGGTTCCTTAGCTGCTCATCTTAGGTGGGAATGGATGGGGACAGTCTCCCATGGCTTAATTCTTCCTCTGAGCTTTTCTTCCTAGAAATTCTGGCCTTTTAGTTGTCTTTTTGTTTCAGCATGTCTGTGCAGCTCTCAAGAAGACCAGTAACCAGCCAGCAGAAATAAATTTCTTTTCCTATGCTTCCAACACCTCAGCTTGGTGCATGGGGTCCAGCTCGTCAGCTGGTGCCTCATTTCTTTGGGCTCAGGCCATCAGACTGATGGCAAGGGCATGGCCCAGCTCCCCAGGTGCTTGTTATTTTAAGATGAGCTATGGAGCTGCAGTGACATTTGGAGATGCAGGCTGCTGCAAAATGCTCTGATAGGAAGAGAGGAAACTTGGATCTGGAGATACGTTTGCTGTCTGTAGGAAGCCTTGGCTCTGGAAGGAGGACACCAGCCTGTTTGAGCTGCTGTCTCCCCTATTATACTGCCCCATCTGCAGTCACTAGAGGCACTTCTGCTCCATCCTCTTACAAAGCAGCTAGGGCAGCAATGGCAGGATATTCCTTGTAGAGATTCCAGAACTCTGGACCTGTTGTCTGCACCACTGCCTATGAAACAGTCTAAATCCAAGGATATTCCACACACCTCTTCAGGAGGACTCATGGAGGGAGATGGGTGTTGACTTCCCGGAATTGGCAGCGAGTGCAAAGGAGTGTATCCTGGCTGAGAGATCTGCTGAGATCCAGCTGGAATGATTATTAAATGCCAGTAGAGTTTTGTTGTAATATTAATTAGGTGTCAAAACACCTGGAGCTTTGCATGCTTGAAATAATAAATAAATAATACAATAATACATAATTCTGCTAGAGCCAAAGCATGGGTAACAGCGGAAAGGAAACTTTGCAGACCTGTAAAGCTCTGCTTTGCTCAGACTTTCAGATGACTCCGGGAAAAATGTCTCAGCCCTGTCCATCACTGTCTGTGCTGGAAAAGGGGCACAGGAGAGTATCGAAGCAGGTATCTAAGCAAAGGAGTAGGATGATGGATGCAATGCCCTTTTCAAGGGATGGTTCACAAGGCATTTGAGGATTATTCTTTAGAGAGCATCAGAAAGGAGCTTTGGAGGAGGAGAGACCGGTTGTGGTAGCAGCATCAAGGAGGAGGTGCGTGTGTGGTGTGGTGTCATGGATCAGAGTGATGCCCACTTGTGAAACTAATTGCAGCAACTAATAGTTAGAGGCTTCAGTTACTCAGCTCTCTCATTTAGGTTGTAGACTTCTGCAGCTTTGATTTTTAATTGCCTTTAGAATTGGCTATGTAGATTATCAAAAGGGAGGAAAAAGGGGGAAAAAAAGCTTTTGCATGCCGAAACTGGAGATGTGGAGACAAAACATGAGATAAGGAAAGTATTCAGTAAATGTCTGTGCGCTGAATAACGCTGTGGCTGTTACAGGTGGGAACAGGAGGTGGGTTTGGATGCCCCTGGCCAAGGCTTTGCTGTGGTCTCTGCATTCAAAAGAGATCTACCAGCCTCCCGTGATGCCACCAGCTGCAGCACAAGAGCAGGGCTTGAGCAGGGACAGATGCACGAGGTGCATTGGACTGCATGTTAGCAGAGCTCCTCAGCTCCATCTATTGATATAAGCTTTTTACTGCCCAGCCACCACACATAAAACATTTTAAGGGGTAATAACCCCTTAAACCCCTTCTGAATAGAAGACAGAGCCTGAGCCATCTCAGGAAAGCAACTTCTGCATTCTGGAAGTGCTTCTTTTGTTCCCTTTTCATCTTGCGGCTGGTTGTGTGTGTTGTTATACCACAAATAATCAGATGGGATAAACAAAATAGAGTTCGGGAGCTAAAATAAACCACTATGTAGTTAAATATCTTTTCAGTGATATAAAAAAAATCGATTTTTGATGTGGCTCAGAAGTCAAATTTCTGTGCAGGTGCCTCACCAGTAGATCTGGCTAACTTCTACACATTAGCATGGAAGGTTTTTTTTTCTTTTTTTTTTCTCTTCTTTGCCTCAGAAGAACAGAGATTCTCAATAATTTTCATTGATCAACATTTATCAACATTTCACCTGTTTGAAATTACAATTGCAAGCTTTCTGGTGGTGTGATTGAAAGCTGCTAATTTCCCTATGATGTCTCTGTACTCCCCTGCATCTTCTGCTCAAACCAGGAGTTTTTAACTCTTGCAGCCGTGCTCTGCAGTGAATCAGCCCAGGTTTCCCTGCATCCCATATTGCCGGAGTTCAAGGGCTTTTCCCAACAGATCCATGCTAAATCCGAGCACAGCAGTTTCCTACAGTTGGTTGCATGTTGCAATTGGATTGCAGACCATCCTACTCCAAAAAGGCAGCTTTTGCCAACTGCAGGTGTTAAACGTGGCTCTAATTTCTTGCCGAGCGCAGCTGGCTCCATCACAGATGCTAATGGTTGTTTTTTCCCCTCCTTCCAATGCTCCAGGCCACTGACTCGGATTACGAAGATGAGCTGCCCAAACACTCCTTCGTGAACCACTACATGAGCGACCCCACGTACTACAACTCGTGGAAGCGCCAGCAGAAAGGGGTGAAGCACCCGGCGTCCTACCGGTACGAGGAGTGCGCGGCGAGCGAGGCAGAACCCTATTTCCAGACTGTCATCACGACACAGAGCTCAGGAGGGGTGTACACCCCGACGGGACAGCCCGCGCCCGGCTCCCGGACTCCAGTGACAGGATTCTCATCCTTCGTGTGACGCCGGCGCGGTGGCAGCAGCCCCAGGCCCGGCGGAGCGCGGAGGGACCCGGCGCAGTGACTGTGTGCGTGTGAGCCGTGCGGTGAACTGTGTGGGTAACTTCTCTATCAGGGTAGAATGGATGGGAACACCAACGAGGCTATTTTTCTTTTTTTTTTTCTTTTTCCGAAGACAATCAACTCGAAAGATGCGGAGCTGAACGAGCTGAACCTTTCTTTTTTAAAAAAAAAGAAAAAAAAAGTTCTGAAAAGTGACAGTTTTAACCACTTGTGAATAGTAGGGTTTTTTTAACCGCTTTTTTGTAACACTGCTTCAGGAAGCAGCTCCCATACCCTTCTCTTCCCTTTTGCTTTCTCTCCTCTCCTCCCAGCCCCTGTTCCCAAACAAGGAGGTAAATTCCCTAGATGCAATGAGTGACTTTGTGATGTGATCTGAAGAGAAAACACATAAGACCTCCCAGGCTCCTTTTCCTTTCCTTTTTTTTATTTTTTTTATTCTCCCTGTCATCAAGGTCAAGTAGGAAAATACAGAGAAAGGGCAAATTTCTCCATGAAAAGCAGGCGCCTCCTCTCTCCTCTTCTCAATGCTCTACCCCACATTAGGAGCACCAGCTGATTAACGTGGGCTCAGATGTGTCACTGTCTGCTCTAGGCTCACTACTGGCGTTTTCGTACTGAATTGCTGACCTGCTTTTCTTGTTCAAAATGAGGCCTGCTGCATTCTCCAAATTTTACAATTCTAGGCCCTTTAGGAGAGGAGATGGCTCAAAAGAGAGCTCTAGGCAGCAGTGGGTGAAGCAAGTGGGAAGAATTCAGATGCAAGGTCAGTTTATTTTTATGGACTCACTTGTGGACAGCATATACCATTTAAATTGTATTTTTTTTTTTAGTTCAAAGGACATAGCGCAGCAGGCCAGAGGCAAGTTTCAATTAAGACTGCAAGCTCCATAGTCCACTAATTGATAATTTTTTTGATCATCAAAGTTCTCCTGCCCTGTCAGTAGAAGTTGAGCATCGTTTCGTGCCCAGACTCTGTAGCATGGCTTACTGGTCTGTGAAAAAGGACATGGTAGCTGGGTGTGTGTGTGTGATTTTACTTTTTTTAGTATAAAGACACATCACACAGATTGACTGAGTTCTGGTGTCCACAGGTGCCTTTTATTGATTCCACACCTTTGTATCCAAGAGCAGCAGCAGTGTCTCCAAATAAAGCTAACCAGTCTTTTTAAGCATTAGGGTCATGGATTATCTTGTGCACATTTAGGCTGCCTGCTTTGTGCACTTCCAGCTAGAGTCTTTTGGAAGAAGAGAGGGGATTTTTAGTTTGCTTTCCGTCCTTTTGTACGACTCCCTTTTTGCTTCCTCTTTCCCCCTGCAGAACTGCAACCGGGTTCATCCTTTTCCTGAGCCTGTTGTGCTTAGCAGCAAGTTGCTTTGCTCACATTGAAGCTCTCGGGTGCTTAGGAGTAGCCTGGTGGCACCTCACTTGGGCAGTGAGGTCCCAGGGTGAGCTCAGCATTGGTGTCACCTTTCAGTGCCCCTGTGACAAGGCAAACAAACTCAGAGCTGCTTTGATTCTTTGGCACTGCCTCTGGGCACTGCTGCTCTTGGTGCATACTGATTCTGGATAGCTTTGGCACTGGATTCATCCTCCTCTCCAAAGGCTCCAGAAAGAAAAAAGAAAACAAAATCAAACCAAAAACTCCACTGTTTGTGTGTTCAAGTGCTTTGGAATATGGGATAATGGTCCACAGCTCTTTAGGTGGCAAGTGAGTTGCAAAAATGTGGGCTTGTGCCAAAACCCTGTGAACCGTCCCCTTTTCTGCACCTGGATAGGATGTTTGTGGGATGGAGAAGGGGCTCCAAAGAGGATGAAATGTGCTTACTGTGAAGAGGAACATAAACAAAAACCACTGCCTTCTGTGCACTTTGACTGTTCTCTTAAGCCATATGGACTTTGCTTTAATTACTGAACTGACAAAAAAATCATTTGCAGTCTATCACTTGAGTTTTGTTTTGTTTCTTAGCTAAAATTATCTGTGTGACTTTCTGACTCGTTTCCCTTCTCCCTTGTTGTTTCCTGCATCAGGTTCCCTGTTTTAGACACCCTGTTTTCTATACGTATGACAGCAGTGCAGGTGCTGTTGGAGATTTCCTGGTGCTTATCCCACAGCTGAGAGAGGTAGCATTGCAGGAAGAGGCTTCCAAGGACCACTGAGGGAGTTAGCAAAACAGGTTAGAGGGAAGTAGATCAAACCACTGAAGAGCTTGCTCCAAAGGTAAGCGTAGCTCCACATCTGCACCCATCTGCCTTGGTGTAAGGTGCTGTTGCTCCCTTCCACGTTGAGCCAAGAAGCAAAGAAACCGTATAGAATGAAAAGGGGACTTCATGGTGCTGTCCCACTGGAGAAGAACGTGGGGATCAGCAAGATCTGGCCCAATCTTTCCATTCTCCCTCAGAGCCAACTGCAGCTAAAACACTCGAGCTTAACAAGGGCCTGGCGAGTTGGCTCCACAGCCCTTTTCTTCTTGCTGCCTCCAGAGCAAAATATTGGGTGTGATTCTTTTAGGACCTGTTGATCTGAACTCCAGCATTTCTGTTCTATCCCAGTTCACATAATGCTCCCTCTGGGGTTTTGGTTTTGTTAGGCCTTGGCTTTTCTCACATGCAGGTTTATTTTATTTAAGCATCTGCAGAGCATGGAAGTGCCCTGCCCGGCTCCTCCTTGAGATACGAGTAGGATACGTGTTCTCCTGCCCACCACTTTGTCTAGCTATGTGCATGATGCCTGTGCCTTGTTGTTAGCATGCTGTACTTGTAAATATGATTAATAGGTATGTTTTATTTACCTCACATATCAGGTAAATTGTCCTATCTGGAAGGAAACACCCATCAGTTAGCAAGAAAGCTGTCTTTTGGAGCCGTAATCTTTTGAGAGTCACAGCCTTGAAATGTGACTTTTAAACATTGGCTGTCATGTTAGAATAACTTTCCCCATCAAACTCTCTTCTGTTTCGTCTTGCTGTTCAGGACAATCTTGAAAAGTGAAAGCTTATATTGAACACTCCTTCTTAAAGTATTTAATTTTTGTTTATTTATTTACTTTCCCTTGTTTCTTGGGTCTCTTGGTGGCTCTTACAAAAAAATAAAAATAGCCTCATGAAATGACCAAGAGAGATATTTCAGGGAGCGCTTTAATTAGAGCTCATTTTTCTTGCAGAGGCCTTGGAAATACCCATTTTTGCAGGAAAAGGATGCTCACATCTTCCTACCCTTCCCAGGGCTGAGAGGAACCCCCACCAGTATCAGTGAGTCCCAAACCTCAGGTTGTCTCTGTAATAAATCCTGCTCTGGTGCAAAAGTGCACGTGAGTAAATAAGCAGTCCAAGGCCCCTTGCACTTTTCAATGGAACGTTATATTCCCCCCAAAAGTCCATTTCACCCATGGACCTTTGCCATTCAAGTGGCAGTCGTGAGAAGGGACAGGAGAGGGCACTGTTTTATTTTAATCAGTGACAAGCTCTTGTCCCAGGCTGGGATTTAGCAATTGGAAAAACCTTCTTGGGGAGGGCAGGGAGAGATCTCATCAACACAGAGAGTTTCAGCAACATTTACTAAAGGAATCACACTGCGATCAGCAATCCTGCTTTTGGAAGCCCTCGGCATTGCAGGAGAGAAGGAAAAATAAAAGTATTTGGAAAGGGAAGCTGCTCCATTATCCTAAAGAAGTTTTTTTTCCTTCCTCATTTTGAGTCTTAAAGCCAGTGATGCTTTGCAGATGGGCCATGACCTAATTTTATTTGCTTATACCCAGGTCTCGGCCAGAAGCTGCTGTAGCAGTTGTTTAGAATAAGCATCTGAGTCCGTCCTGATGTGGGAATACATTTATTATTCTTGTCATTTCTTCCCTCAAGAAATCCGTCAGGTCATCTAAAGATTATCCAATTTGTTCTCCAGAAAAGGAGGAGAAATCGCTGTTTATGCATAGATAGCTCTGTTGTCTTCTCCCACTTGCTGTTTTCAGATGGAGTTTTGTTGCAGACAACCCCTTTCTTAATGAATTTGAAACCGTTTCTTAATGAATGACAGGAATTTGTCAAGGAATTTCGAAAGAGAAAAAAGCAAGAACAAAACGCTTTGAGTGGGTCAGTAGAAATCAGCATTCCCAGCAACTTGAGACCTGCAGAGACAATATGATCCCGAAACCTCCTCTTTTTAGGTAACTCCTTTATCAATAATTGCCAAAAGGGTATTTGCTGTGACAGATTGCACCTGGAGGGGAAAAGTCATCACGGGGCAGTTGCTAGACAGGCACTTTGCATTGTAAACAGTCTCATTCAAACTTGAATTCCGGTGAGTTCAATCACATTTCCTAGGTCGTTTTTATAGATTTTTGCCGCAGTTCATGCGACACCAAGGAGTTATGAGAGGTCATGTGGGAAGAGCTCACCGTTCTGCTCCCCAAGCCTTGTGCATGGGGATGTGCTTGTACAGCATCCCCAAAACCTCCCCTCTGCAGAGCGCCACGCTTCAATTAGGAGCACAGCAAGACTGAAAATGCTGGGCATGGAGCCTTCACCAGCTCATTGCTCCAGTCTCTAGAAGTTCTTTGTATTTCTCTATCCCTTTTCTCACCCACGTCTCTACCCTGCCAACCCGACACCCGAGGTCGGTTGCACCTTGTGAAGTTGTGAAGTTTGCCACCCCTAGCAGCAGAGAGCCAGCACTGATGAGCACCCGCACGGCACGTGGACAGGTGAGGCACGAGGGCTGGAGCACGAGGCTTGGGCTCTCACTCACAGGTTTTATCTTCTTTTCATCTTCTCGAGGCTGACACATGCACATTTTAAGTGGCTGCAGAGCCACGAGGTTTGGCAGCAAATGTGGTTTGGCAGCAAATGCGTGACTTCGCTTGGAGGCTGTTTGATCACGATGTGCTTCCTTGGGGCTTAAATCCTTGGAAGCAGAGAGCGCACCAGGGTTTCCCAGGTATATCTGCTTCTCCAGAGCCACACCTGGAGTTTTGCAAGCACGTGGTGAGTTTGCAGCCGGTCACCCTGCTGCTCTTTGGATGAAGACCCTCATCTTCCTCAATATCCACTGCTGGTTTAGGGGTAGGATCTTACACAGGTGTGTCACAGAGCTACCCTTTGGTGTGTTATGATGATCTGGTCGTTGCTTTTACTGCAGTGTCTCCTTGGGGATCTGGCCTGGTTTTTTGTTCCACACCTCTTGTTAGCCTCACCTTCACCACTCCACTCTTTTATATGAGAAAGTTACGTCTTCTTTTGCAAACTTGCTTCTGATTAAAAGAACCCTTTTTAAATGTGTGTGTCCTTGGTACGTTTATTGGCGGGGGGGGACGTATATTCAAGCCTCTTCTGTTATTTTTGGCTCGGAGAAATTTCTCGGTGCCTTGCCAGTCTGCTTACGATTTAACAGCTCAGGACAGTGAAAATGTAACGGGCTGAAACTCCAAGCTGTTAGTTCTGGACTGTAAAATCTTATAATCCCCTGCTGCTTTTCTGCTAAAATGACACTCTCAGATAGTTTACACCCCGATCAGCCTCATATTTTTGTTACTTTCTGCCGATAAATTCTCACCCGCTTATTAATACAGAAGAGTTAAAACTCACTCGGGGCTGGGGAACACCCAGGGCCACCGTTTGGGGTGTTTTGTCCTTCTGCAGGTACCAACGTCCCCTACAGCCACAGATCAGTCCCTGTAGCGGAGCCGGAGGTGCCAGATCCCACCCCGGGTGAATCCGTGTGTGGATTTGCCCCAGGGAGGTGGTCGCTGCTTTGCATCGGCTGAGGAGCTGGCGTGGAGCAGGGAGCAGAGTCGGATCAGCTACGGCTCCGCTGGGAGAAACGAGGGTGAAAAATCAATGTTTTCCAAGTGGGAGAGAGCCGCTAAGGAAAGAACTCTTATTTTCCTGCTCCTGAAAGGGGATGTTATAAATAATGCAGTGCTGTATAAACACAGGCAGCCCTCTGTGGCTGGTAGCTTGTAATAACCCAGAGGTACCAACGTGCCCATTTTGGAGATGAGAATCCCCACGCTGTAGAGCTGGGAGAACGGAGCGTCGTTCTGCAAAATCACCACCCAACACAGAAGAGCTTTTCTGAGGCCACTCAGCTCCCAAGTGTATCATGCTCCCGCTTCCAGACCTTGCTCTTCTCCGGCACCTTCCCTTCACGCATGATTTTGGGAAGGGATGGGAAATGTGCCACGGCTTTTGTAGCCTGAACAATAACTGCAGAAAGCAGGTTGGCTTCCTGCCCTGCCCCGAGTGGATCAAATACTCAGGGCTTTCATTACTGACCCTTTTTGTGCTATTTGTCTTATTTGCTTCCTCCTCCTCCCTTTGTGTTTTTGCACCGACGTTGTTTATTTTCTTTTTTTTTTAAGCATGCTTCTTGATTTTTAGAGATATATATATATATTTTTCCTCCTCCTGTGGTCTTACTGATTGTTTCCATTTCAAACCATAGCTCACAAAATCAAACTGTGCTTTGAATGCGTCGCTGTGTTTATTTTCACTCGCATCCATTGGAGCCCCTTCCCTCGGCACCCTCCATTACCCGCGTTGGATAACGCTACCTCGGATGAGCCTGGCACATGCAAAGTCACTTCAGAAAGCTTTAAGAAAAGGCCAGTTTCAGAGCCACCCTGCTGAAACCAGCGGTTACCTGCACAGCTGGCAGACCTGCTCCTTTCTATGAAGAAATAATAAATATGCAGCTTGTGAGCAGTAGGTGGAAAAGATGTGTGGGGAGAGAAGCAAGTGGTGCAACATCCATGCTGGCACAGAAAAGGACTTTCCTGCCCTTGTGCAACAGGCAGCATTGGCTTTCATCCCTCCTGGATCTCTCGCCTGTGCGTGGGCAAAGCCAAAGGATGGATCCCGGTGGAGGGAAGGGCATGTTCCTCTTCGCCCCCGCCTTTGATAATCCGATATCGCGCAAGCGTTGGTGTTTTGTGGCCGATGTCAACAGAAAAAGCAAACAAGGGTGGAAGGCGGTCGTGGCAAGAGGGCCCCGTGCCAGGAGTGGTGAAACGCCTCGCGAACGCGAGCTGACCTCTGCACAAGCCGGGCGGGCTGGTTGCGTGAGCAGCTCTTTTCTCATGGGGAATGTGGGGGCAATGCTGGCACTGCCCGTGGGGATGAGTGGGCTGAGGGGAGTGGGCCCAGGTGTCCCCAAGTGTCCCCAAATGGTCTCATTGTGGCACAAGGCAAACGGGCCCTGCTCGCGGGACTGAGCGGGACCAGCCGTTCTGGGCTCTTTGAGGATTGTCTGTTTTCCAGCACTGGTGTTCCCACATCCCAGGGGAATACAACTGACCTAATTAGAGTGTCATTCCACCAGTACGAGATACAACTCGTAAATACAAACATTTTTTTTTTACATCTTGGGTTCTTTATTTATGCATGTACAGATGTACAAATCTGTAAACGCCCTGGAGGTGGTGGAGGATCAGGGAGAAACAGGGCAATTAAGTGTAATCAGAGTGAGCGAGCTACGGAAAATTGGGGATAGAAGTGGGACATTTTTCCACGCTAATTTATGAGCCAGTGACTTAATCTGTGGCAGATTTTTCTCCCGGGAATGCTAAAACTTGATGTGGCATAACCTGGTATAAATAGGGAACAACCTACCGACCACCATGGAAGGGATGCGACCAGAGGAGGAGAACTCAGCATCTCAGTCCTCTCTCCAGCTAATGCTTTCCAGGCAGATGGATGAGGATTTGCTCTTTCATCCTGGCAGCTGTTTCTACACCACAAGCCATGAAAGAGGTAAGAGATATGGGTGTTTTAAAAGCAGGTAAGACTAAACACAACCAACCAAAGGGTTGCTATAGAAAATACATAGAAAAATATAGAGAAAGGATGTACATAGAGAAAAATACACAGGAAAAAAATACAGGAAAAATATATAGAAAATGTGAGGCAGAGTGAGACGCCTCCAAGCATACCTGCTGGGTTTGTCAGATGGGAATCAGCCCAGACATGCTGGGATGGCTGGTGTCCAGCAGTGACTGATAAGACACCAATGACACCGAAAGAAGCACAAGCCAAACAGCTTGCATCACTCGTTCGAGTGGCTGCCCCGGAGGTCATGAGCATGATGTGCTCCATGAGAAAGGCAGCAAGGGGCTCTCCTGGCACGGACGGCAGCGCCGAGCTCTTCCCGCCAGCAGCAAGGCCACTCGGAGCACCGAGTCCTGCTGAGCAGAGGCCTCGGCTCCAAAACGTGCTGTGCCCGCGGTGTATTTTTAACGTTTGTCGTCATGAGATAGCGTCGTTTGGAGATAAGGGGATTGTGGTGGGGTTGCTTTGGAAATGTCAGCCCCGTGGTGTAGGCTGTGCCAGTGTCCGTGATGGGTGAGAAGACAGACAGGCGATGAAAAGATTGTCTGTAGCCTCTTTAGAGCTGACGTCTTTAAGGCCACCTCATGATTTTTTCTTTTCCTGGCTTGATTCATGATGTTGAAGTGGTTTGGCAGAAGCTGAGGTCATTGCAAAATGCCACTTCACCTTCAGATAGCTTTCTGGAGAGTGTTGGCCGCTTCATTAAGTGAGTCTGAGCTACCAGCTGGGAGGTCTGAAAACAGAGAGACGTGTTATTCAGCAGGAAAAAATATATCGGAGATATGCGAAGGGTAGACTGTCCTTGGAGGAGCTGGTGTTTGATAGCATGGCGAGTGCACTGAGAGTACACACAGAACTGGCACTTCTGTGCCTTTTGCAATTGGTTTTATGATGTAACTCTTACTGTGGCTTATAATTTTCAATTCTTGCTAGGAAAATTACAGGGGAGGTGTAAGGGAGATGGATTTGAGCTGCCGATGCTTCGGGAGCATTGGGCATCGTTGCTGGATTCAAGGAGCAACACGGTGCGTTGCTCTGCAGAGCCCCCCAGAGGGATGCAGTGCTCAGATTCCACGTCAGTGGGAAGGAAGGCAGGGGCTGGTGCCCAGCGTTGGTCATTCCCTGCTGCTGGAGCTCTCCAAGGAGGCCGTACATCCGTGCTTTCCCATTTAATCATTTCAAGAGGTTGGTTGGAGAGCCAGAAAGATCCCAAAATAACAGCTCAAGTTCCCATTTGTGGAACTGGAGAGAGAGCAGAAGGAATTGTTAAAGATGGGGCAATCGGTAAATCAAAAGTCATTTTTCTTTGTAAGAAGCCTGAATTTTTGTCATCTCCTTCAGAACACCATTGTGTTACAAGAGGGTTTTTTCCCATGGCATGGGGAGGAAAGAGGAACTCGTGGGCCTGCAATACGACTGTTTCACAATCCAGCTGTTCAAGACGACGTCTGTGATGCAGTTGGGGCACGAGTGTCTTGGGGGTTTCCTGTGTGGTCCCTCTGTGCCCATGCAAGGCTGCCCAGCTCTTTGCCCTGTTGGGTCTGGTC
>JAUBOD010000185.1:3291959-3303989 GCA_032353885.1 Nothura maculosa
TTTGCCTTAAACTAGGTGGATTTGGGGAGCTAACAGCAGACTAGCCACAGCAGAACGTAGCAGCTCACTCTGGTTTCTTGGATTTCATGATAAAATCAACTTGTCCACCCAGAGCTCCATGGTGCTGTGGTCGAGGCCGTGGTAATTTGTTACACCTGGTGACTGTGTCTGCTTGTCAGCTCTCCTGTAACCAAACGTGTGCATAGGAGCCTCCCATTACAAATGGAAGGCAAAACTCACTAGGTAAAACCTCATATTTTTGTGCATATTGTATTGTTAAAAAAATGTGTTTAGACTGCAAGGTTATGGAAGGGGTTGTTTGCTTGTGGGATTTTTTCTAAGTTAGGAAATGTGAGATTGAAGCACTTTTGGCTGCACTTGCCAGTGTAGCACTGAGTATGACCAATAAGAACCACGTAGTTCTAAGTGGAAATGAGTGGAGGCCTTTTTGTCTCTCCCACTAACATTCTTCTCTTGCATTTTAGGATCTCCAGTCAGTGCCCAGCCAGTGATTATGGCTGTTCCCCCTCGGCCATCAGCTCTGGTGGCAAAGCCAGTCGCCTACATGCCAGCATCCATAGTGACTTCTCAACAGCCTTCGTGTCATGCAATTCACGTAGTTCAGCAAGCTCCCACTGTTACAATGGTCCGAGTTGTGACCTCCTCGGCAAACTCTGCCAACGGATACATCCTCACGAATCAGGGCACAGCAGGAGGAGCCCATGAAGCTGCAGGAGCAGTGTTGGACTTAGCTGGTGACCCCCGAGGTAGCTTTTCACCTCCCTTGCTACTTCACTGGTGTAGTTTGAACGGGCCTTAGGGGAGGATGGGAAGGTCAAACAGCAGTTTTATTCACTGAGTGGTTAGTCTTTGATAAAAGCTATCTCCAGGTGAAAAGTAAACCAAGTAAGAGCTCAACCAGTTAATCTTTCCATGAAGAACCAGGAAGAACATGTGCTCCTTTGTCCCCTATGAATGAGGACACTCAAATCTTGGTAAAGGCTGGAATAACAAGCAGTGCTTCAGATACAAATATTAACCCATATGCTCATATTCTGTCCATGATTTGGTCTGTTGGGAGCACTGTGAATGTGTGCACATACCTGGCCAGCAGAGAGGGCCTGGGAAGAGCTGCAGCTCCCTGCTTCAGGATAACCATGGCAATAAACAGCTGCTTTCCTCTTCCATGGGCCTGGTTTCCTAGGGGGAAAGGGTGTGCTGCTGAAAGCGCAGGCTGTGCCCCATTAGAGAAATCTTCAAAAGCCACTAACAACAAAGGCCCCTTTTTCCCTAAGCTGGAAATTCCAGCCTGGGGGATTTATTGAGCTGAACTATAAAAAATGCTTTATCTTCATGTCATCCAGACAACACATTGTCTGCTGGATGTTTCAGAATGGCACAGAGCTACAAGACAGATGCATAAGTTGCCCCAGCAGTACAGCAAGACTAGTTAGTGCTTTCATGTGGGCAGTGGCAATGGTTCTTCTCTCAGGGAATGGAGGAATTAAAAAGACCTTTCCATACAGGAATAGCACAATCATGGGCATTTTTAGCACAGGTTATTCTGCTTGAATTACACTTGCATTCTCCAGAAATTCCTGTCTGGATCCTGTCCGTGTTCCCGAAGCATCAACAGCAGCTGCCTGTTCGTCACCTGCTCCACTCCTTCACTTGCTATTTCTTGCTGTGATTCTTTCCTTCCCTGCCTGCAGTGTTCTGCCCCGGACGAGCAGGGAGAATGGAGTTTGCCTTCTCAGAGCTGACCATGCTGTATGGATCAGCCCACAGAATGTGTGTGTGTGGAGCCTCATTGTGCTTAAAGAAAACGGGCATCTCTCACAGGATTAGACCTCTGGAAACACCCTCAACATCGTGGAGCCCAAACATGTTGCTCCTGTAATTAAGCAGCCTCATATAGACTTTGTGGGACACAGCAAAGGCAAGGGACTCCGTGGGGCTGGGGGATTCTCATGTTCATAACCCTGTAGATGTTACTACTAAAATGCTCATGAGAAGAGAGTGCTCCCAAACCAGCCCCATGGTGAATATCTTGTCTTCTCCTCCAGTAGGCATAGATGAAAAGCCAACGATTGCATTTGCCACGATACCCACGGCCAGCCGCGTGATCCAGACGGTCGCCAGCCAAATGGCACAGGCCATTCCAGGACAGACGGTCACCATCCTTCAGCAGGCAGCTCCAGTGGCCATCGGGCAGCATCAGCTCCCCGTGCGCGCGGTCACGCAGAACGGGAAACACGCCGTGCCCACCAACAGCATCCCCGGCAGTGCTTACGGTACCATGCATTTCCATTGCTTTCTGCTTTATGTGCTCCTCATCCATTGCAGTTAAGGTATCAAGTTTGTGTTTGTCCTTTTCAGCTCTGCAAGATGCTGCGTGTGTGTCTGGCTCCGAGGTTGTGCACTCTGCAACCTCTGTGGCTGTTAGTGGCAGCAGTAGATACCATAGCAAATTAAATGTTGACCCTGTTCACCTTGGTTTGCTCGGTTTTTCTTAATGGAGAAGTTTTCCATCTGCAGCGCTGCTTTTGAAGCATCCTGTCTTTCCATGTCCTTGGCTGTTTCTACTTACGCTCTCTGCCTTTTTGAGGTTTACTTGCTGAAAGTGTTAGTAATTCCTGCATTGAGCCCATTTTTGTTTCCCTCTGACAAACAGCCTTTGCTTTCAGCCTAATGACAAGATTTCCTTGGTGCTCTTTACGTAGCATGAAATCTGACCCTATGGAGTATGAAGAAAAGGACTTGTACTTTCCCATCATAAGGGCTTAGAGTTTGAGAGGAATAAGACCTTTTTTATTAGCTAGGTGAACAAATGTAGGATCGTTTATATACAGAACGTGTCAGAGTCGTTTGTGATGCCTTTCCTAAAACTCCATACTAGTTATTTTTTGGCTGTGTGGAGTTAACATCTCTTCAGCTGTTTGATTTGAGTTTGCTGCCCGTTGCTGAATTGTAACTGGTGACTGTCCTCATCCATGCCCTTTTATTTCTTTTTAACTTCATCCTCTTGATACTGTAGAGGCTCCTTCCCATGCCTTGGTGGATGTTGCTGGGCTTTGAAGGCCTTTCTTCTGTTTCCTTTGTTTATTTATCCTAGGGCTCCTTTTTTGATGCACTTAACAGCAAACACACCATGGATGTTGTGTCATTCCGTCCCTTGCAAGTCAGTCTGGAGGGCAGAGGATGTGTCGTCTCCCGGGTCCCCTTTGGCTGCCTCTGCTATTGATGCAGAGTCCAAAAACTGCATGTGTTTTGTTTTCCAAGTAGCTCTGTGTGCCAGAGCCAGCGTGTAAGCACATTCTCCGTCTGGAACTGGGAGTCATGGACGTTTTTAGGCAGGGTTACAGCCCAAAACATCCTCTTTTCTCACCACTCTTATTAATGGGAGGGTGAGAGCTTTTGTCAGGACTGCAAGACAAGATGGAAGCCAAAGATTCCTAAGTTCCAATCCCAGTTCTGATGGGAATGCTTAGGCCAGACAAAGGAAAAGTTGTTAAACCTTCCTTTGAGAGGGGAGATGTCAATATTGCCACCATTCAGCCTGGAATCTGGTTTCTTAGGAGGCTTCTTACAGTGCAGGCTCTGCCTGTTGCTCTTCTTGCTGGCAGCCTCAGACAGGCTAAGAGGGTTCCTCTGATGTGCAGCACACACGTGTTGTAGCTTGTAAGAGGTTTTGATTTTTAGGTGGTCAGAGAATGACCTCCTGAAGAAAAATTGTCCTGTTAACTTTAGCAAAGGATCGATCCTGCCCAGGTGGAGATGAATGCGTAGCTGGCAGTGCCACTTTGGCAATGGATGGAAAGAAGGAAGCCCTCCCACAAAAGGGATCTTGCCAGTTTGGTGAACTTGTACAAAGCTGAAATTTCTCAGGAGAGAAAGCCTTGAATGAGTTTGAAAACAAAATATGTGAATGTGTCGGTTATCACCTTGGTCTGTGATTTTGTTTGCTTGTTTTCTGGAATGGGGAGCGTTTGCATTACTTGGTGTGTTAATGCACTTTTCTCTCTCCTTTTCCCCCACTTCCCAGCTCTCACCAATCCACTGCAGCTCCTTGCAGCACAGGCCAGCTCGTCCACTCCTGTTGTAGTCGGCCGGGTGTGCGAGACGGGGACCGAAGAGGCAGCAGCAGCCTCGGCCAGTGAACCCGAAGTCAAAAGAGCCCGGATAGAGGAGCCCAGCGGAGCAGTCCCAGCCCAAACTGGGGTCATCACATCTGCAATGCCACAAGGACAGGCAACCAGTGAATGAAGAACCGGTGGGAAGAGCTGGCATGGTGCGGGGTGGGCATGGGATGGCAGCACCCCCTAAAGCAGCTTTCAGAGAAACAAAGGCACAGCTGTAACAGCTCGAAACATAGAGAATAAACCGCTCTTTTTAAAGCCAGATTTTTTTTAAATGGGAGGTCAACAGCTGTTAGAATCACAAGGTGCCAAAAAGAACGAAAAACTCCTCCCAAGAACCCATATCTGGAACTGTTCTGTCTTTACCTATGGGATATTTTTCTTCCTTTATTTTTTTTTTTTTAAGATTTAAAAAAAAATATACAGACAACTGATTGTAAGACTGCTGGATTTTTTTTAAAACTATCTTTTCCCCTTTGGGCTCCAAGGGGATGGGATTTGCAGTTCAGCATCTAAAGGAATGTAACACAGATACAGTCTGCTCCCTGGAAGGAAAACTCCTGATTTTTTTATGCCTTAATACTCAGCTTCTCAGAGCTTTGAAATGTAGGACCATTGAAAAGGGCCACCTAAGGCAATCCAATGCTGAAAGATGGGTGCAGTATCTCACAACAGCAGCATTAAAGAAACATGGTACCAAGCGTAAAGAAAAAGGCAGAATGGTGTTTGGTTTTTTTTTTTTAATAGAAAAATTCTGAGTATGACTGAATGTTTATTTATGTGGGGATTCAGGAGGAAGAGTTGCACAGCTCAGCCCCCTGGATTTCCAAACGCAATTTCTCTCCATTCCCTCTGAGGGAGAATAAGGTAACAGAGGAACTGTATTAATTTGGTTCCCGAAAAGAAATTAAAAACAAAGGGTTTTGTACCTTCAATGTTTTCTTACAATTATTCATCGCTTGTTCTGGACTTCAACCAAAGTATCTTGGTGACTGAGGGGCACGTGGGCCCAGGTGTCTCTGAAATGTTCTGGGTCTATCCTGTTTTCTTTGAGCACGCTCAGTACCGGAGCACGAGCTAGGATTTGCTCAGAGGAGCATTGGAGAATGAGGACGTCGTCTCTGTGAACCTGAGAAAATGCCAGTTGGTCCTGTGCACTCAAGGATTCTGCTTTCATCCTTGCTAGAAACATGGTCCTCCAGCTTGAAACCTCTATGGGCCGTGGTTGTCCCTCTGCCCTGGGGTGGCAGCTGGGCTCTGCTGCACTGCGGGGAGGGAGGGGAAGTGCTGGGGTGCAAGACAGCAGGGCACACGGGTGGTTATTAATACAAATTCTGTAAGGGTGGAAAGCGACCACAGAGACCTTTGGTTTTCTGTGAGGGCAAAGTCATTCGGGCATCTGCAAGTTGAGTTTGGAGAACTTGTTCGGGATGCTCTTTAATTCCCCAACTTGCTCTCCCCTCGCTCCTGGTAACGTAGGTGTGGTTGTATGGTAGGAGAAGGCTTTTCCTTCAGCTGTATTCCAAGCCCTGTGTGTAGGACATCTCTGAAGTCAAGCAGATCTGAGTCACTCGAAGCACGTGGCCAAGTAGATGTGTGTCACACGCCGTGTGACTGGCAGAGAAACCAGCCTCTCCTTAGCCTCCAGGTAACTCCTTTGGTTTGACATGTTTGATCCCTTTGGCTAACTCCTCTTCTGGCTGCACAGCAGGTATCTTTTAGCTTGGAGAACTTCGTGGTTTTGGTGATGCCTCCTCCACCTGTACTGAATTACACTGAGTTATGGGCATCTGGTCCCCTCTGGCAGTGCTGCTCCCGAGCAGAGAGAGCAGCAGAGAGCTCTGGTGAACCAGTGGTTTGAGGTGGATTCTGCTGTAGATCCAGACGTATCTCTGAAGCAACCCTGAAGCAGAGACGAGCTTTACTAAAAGAGAAGATTCCTTGGTTTTCCTGTATGTTGGGCAAGTCAGAGCAGGATGAGCAACCAGCAGAAGGCTGTTCAGGACATGAAACTGGCCAAGTGGGGATTTTTTGCATCCCTTCCACCCATGCATTTCTTTTTACTTTGGAAAAGCCAATAATTAGGCAAATAATTAGCACCACAGAAAAGCACCGGCTGACTCGTGATGCTTTCAGAAACTAGTTGCTACCTTATAGATATGGTGCATAAACCTGATGCTTAAACTGCGAATTAACGATAAACAATATCTTTAACCTGTTCACCCAGTTTGCTTGGGGTACCTGGTTGTCAATTCATCTGATTAGACTTTTGCTCTATCAGTCTGGCACATCTTCCCTCTTGTAGAAAGCACCGTGCCACTTGAAAAACATTTTTATCTGGCTATAGCATTGCCTGGTATTTGGCAAAGTAGTGGATCTTGCTAAAATTCCTGTAGAGCGCTATGGAGAAATGTGATCCTCATCTGGAATATCTTATTTCTTGCCTCCAGATTGGTTCTTCTAACACACTGCCCAGTGCAGGAGGCAGAGAGCTTCAGGAAGCAGAGGGAAAAGGAGCTCAGAAAGTGGCAAGTTGCAGAAAGGAGAGGAACAGCTTGGAGCTGGTGCACTTGCCATGGAATAATTTAGGATCTCTGGAGATGGTTCTGCATAGGTACTTATTCAGAATCCTCTTTTAAATACATTTTAAGACCTGCAAGATACAGGAAAATACAAATACACCTGTAAAATTTGTCTTGTTTCCTGCTTTTTGTTTGTTTGTTTGCTTGTTTGTTCTCAAAGGTGGATCAGTTTAGATCATCAAAGAAGAGTGGGAAAGGGGGGGAAAAAAAAGCCCCTGAAGTCTGTTAGTTGGAACAGATACCTGTTGAAATTCAGTGTGTGAACAAATGTAAATAGGCGTTTTGTGGGTGGAAGGATGTGCTAGAAGATCCCAAAATTTTCATGGCTCTCCATTTAGAAGTGGCTGTCATCTTAATTCTCCTTTTCTCCTTGAGGGCTGCAGTCAGCATGTCCAGAAGAGCATGGCAATAGCTCTGAACCAGAAGAAACCATTTGACTGATTGCTGTGAGTCAAAGGAGTCCAGGATTCAAACAGGAGATTTTGGGTCCCTTCTCTGGCTTGTTCAAGCTGCATCATTTCAGCTGACTGCAACTCATGCATTTCAGTTACTGGACTTGGTTTCCTCAGATTAAGCCCAGTGTAACTCAGGAGTCTTTTTGGAAAACAAGTGGCCATTTATTTCTTCTTTGGTGTATTCAAATATACTCCAGCTCCAATGTTCTTCATTTCAATTTATTCCGACTTGTTTTCCCTCTTCATCCATCTTCCAGTCAGAGCAGTGATTCTCCATTAGCTGCTTTTGCAAGAAATACAATGTCATTCCTCAGAGAAACTCTTGGAATCACTTTAAAAATAAGCAAATATTTATCTATAATATACAATTGTATTCTAAAGCTTTCCAGATTCCATTTCTAACTGGAAATTAGAACCACTAAACTTAGTGCTGAGTTGAAAGTCCTAAACAAAGTCTCCAATTTGAAACTTTTGGAAGTCTTGTTTCCATGTTTTTCTTTCTAGTGGCACAACCTTTCCTGTACAAGGTATCAGTCCTGATTCTCCAGGCTTTCAATTTTGAGCACTACAGAGAGCAGTGAAAGGAGAGGAACGTCACAGGAGGTGATGGTATGTAGAAGGAGGCTTTCAACTAGAGAGAAAAGGTTGCCTTAATGGTTCTTTAGAGTACTTGAGTTAATCTAAATTTGCTTAGATTGCACCTTGTGCTTGCCTAAAAAGTTTAGGCAATTTGTGCCTTTAGGCAAGTGCGTAGGCAACCTGACAACTTTTTTTGCCTAAAAAGTTGGATCTCGTGTCCTCACTTATATTAATTGATGCAGTCTTGAAGGACATCATCTTGTGCCATCATCCTCTGTGGTATGGATAGCAAAGGTCATGGCATGTCAAATATTTGCTGTAATTGTTCTTTGAAAATTTTATAAATGAATTATAAAAAAAAGGACAATTCAGGTAATCTGAGCTTCCTTGCAGTGTTATTTACTGCCTGCTGGAGGCACTAAACTGGCATTGGGCTTTTCCTCTACCAAATACTAACTGGTACTGCCCTAACACGTGTTAGTGTGTGGCAGAATATCGGAATGCAGAGTGAAAGGAGGAGAGTTTCCCCGCTCAGCCTCGGTGTGCGGATCGGGAGTGACAAGGAACTAACCTAGCAATAGTTCAATCTCTGTACCTTTCACTTGGGGATCAGAAGCCTTTCTTCAAAATTGCTGCTTTTAAGGATTACATCCTTACTGGCTGGTTGTTCCCCTCTGTTTCTCAGGTTTGAACCGTGTCCCCAAAATCACAGTTTCACTGTGATGAACATAAATTACATAAAACTGCAGTACTAGATAAAAATCTTCTATTTCTTAGTTGTGTCTGTGCCCCAAACTGGACACACATTCCAGATACGGTCTCACAGGTCCTGAATGGAGCAAGGCAAATCACTTCCCTTGACCTGCTGGCTACACTTGAGAGAGTAAAGACCAGTCCGTGCTTGGTCTCCCTTGCTCGAGGACACATTGTGGACTCATGTTCAACTGCTCTGAGTATAGTGTGAAGAACAGAGTCCCACGTGAGCTGGGAATATTCTGGGTTGCACTTGTGCGTATGCCACCAACTCATCCTTCCCTTCTAAGAAATGGGATCTTCTAGCTTTTGGAACAGGAAGCAGTGCTTGAGGGCTGCTGGTCACTGTTAGCAATGTCTTGAGCTTTACTTGAGCAAATACAGCATCAATCCAATGGAGAGCCTTAGCTTGAACTCCTGTCTCAATCCAGTGTTTTCTGGGTTAGTTTACTGCTGCTGGTAAACTGGACTTGGGCATTAAGAATGAACCTCTAAAAGGAACATGATTAGCTTCATAGGTTTGTCATTACAAGATGCTGAGCTTTTGCATTCACAGATGTCATCCAGCAGCAAGTGATCCATCTTTCCATGCCAAATAGCTTTTGTTTCTGCTCTCCTTCCACAATTTCTTTCCTCAGCTTGTAGGTGAGGAAATCCATTCCAGAGCCCTTTAATCCAGGTTCTAACTTTATACTGTTGCTTGGAGGTCTGTATTGCTAGGCTGTAAGAACGCTTTTTTCAGTTGTGTAACTTCTTGTTGTATTCTGGGTGAAAAAAAGAATATTTCAAAGCTGCTATTTCTATAGCATACACTACTGCTGTAAAGTGTAGCTTGCAACGGAGCCAGTTGTCATGCTGCAAAATACAATTACACTACAAGGTCAGCGGGAGTGCTGGAACTGGTGGGGTTGGGCAGGGATGTTTTTCTGGCATCTTGGTCTATATCTGATGAAAACAGAGCTGTGACTTGGTGTTGGAGCATCTCCCTGTACACAGTCATCTCACAGCAGTTTGTGACTGGTTAGATGAGCAGTCATTGTCTTTGCTGGATGCATTATATGAGGGACAGAGTATGAGCTTGTTCACACAGGAGTGTGCACATATATATACATATATATATATATAAAGTGGAAAGCATCTAGCTCCGAGAATCTCTGTTAGATTCAGTCTTTTATGAAGCAGTAATACGACCGTGAACATTTTACCTTGGACCGAGCAAGGCGTTTTGAAAAATCCTAGCTTTTCTTGGAGCACTATATTTAAATTCCAAAACTTTAATCCACCTGACTTTTAACCTTTGTATTTATGATATCTTCGGAAAATTCTTTTGATACCTTTCCAATTTATCGACCCTCAATTAAAACCTTTTGGAATGTATGGCTGGACCTCTCCTCATATGTCACTTTATTTCCAGAGCTGGGGGTAGCCTTGCCAGGCCTACCCCTTCACTCACAAGCTAGAAAACAACATCGACAATTCATGGGTGGCAGCTAAGGAAGAAACCTTTTAAATATTTTTTTTCAGAGAATATTAAATTAGCTCGGTGTAAACTTAAATTTTATATTTATTAATGCGTGTGCGTGTGTAAATATAGATATATAAATGGTCCATGACTATTTCTTTCTCTTAAATGGTACTTTACACAGACTTTTTATACAGTTTGTTGGTAAATTCCCACACTGAGTGCTGAGCCTAAAAAAAAAAGAAAAAAAATATATCTATTTACCTATTTTTGTAAGAAATTAGGCAGCCTGCAGAAGCAGCTCTACTCCAGCAAATGCTCTCATTCCTCTCAGCAGAAGAGCCCACTTGGCGCTTGCATCCTCCTCGTGCCCCATGTTGGCAAGAACTCCCCAAAACGGCGCTAATGAGGGCCAGGATCCTCATTAGTCTCAGCCTATCTCTAGATGCAGAGCCTGGAAGTCCGGGACGCACTAAGAAGCAGGACCTGGTTTCTGCCCCAGATGGATTGCGGGTCCTTGGGGTGCTGGGAGGCTCAGGAGTTGCTCCCTGTCTCATCAGGAGGGTAAGCAAGCGCTGGGCACTATGAAATAGTGTCTTTGTGGTGAGATTATGTTCTTTCTATGATTCTTCACTCTTTATGGGGCTAGAGATGTAAATACACCTTTAAAAACAAATATATAAGCTTTTTTTTCTAATGTTTTCATTCAGAGAGTGAATTTTACCTTAGTCGGTGAAATTTCAGGCCTGGTTTAACTCCATGTGGGTTACTGCATTTGCAGGACGTTTTGTCCCACTTGGGCCTTAGGGGAATTATTCATAAAAGCAGATTATATTCACCTTTCTAATCCTAAGAGCTCTCTTAAAAATAATATAAAGGGTCAAGTTGTGGTTCTCTGCAGGGGCCACAGTGAATGTTTTTCCTGGGTTTCTGATGAATATCTGGCGTTTGGGTTAGATCCCCAAGGGAGGACAAGGCTGGAGATAAGGGGAGTAGCTGTAACAGACCCAGTGCAAGGAAGTAACTTTCCTCTTCAGCATAAAAAAA
Organism: Nothura maculosa; assembly: GCA_032353885.1. Taxonomy (NCBI): domain Eukaryota; kingdom Metazoa; phylum Chordata; class Aves; order Tinamiformes; family Tinamidae; genus Nothura; species Nothura maculosa. Next base: position 3,302,977 of record JAUBOD010000185.1, read on the forward strand.
ATCCTTTGGGAAAACCAGGCTTCCCATGGGATTCACCTGCTGCTTCGTGTCTGCACCGAGTTACCCAGGGGCAGCGTCCTGGCCCCATCCTGGCACCTTATTCATGGTCTGAGCCTCGCATCTGCCCCACTCAGTTCTGTTCAAAGCAGTCCAAAGCAAACCCATGCTTAGAGATAAGGGCAAATGTTGAGGAGAAATGTCTGATAGCCAAAAAAAAGAGGTTTTAATTGAGCAGAAAAGATGAGGTTTGCTTCTGTTTCATTACCTTGCTGCTAAAGTCTGGTGCAGAACATGCTGATGTTTCACGTGCTGCTCGTTGGATGTGGACAGGTTACTCAACAGGCCCACGGGCTCTATAGCATGTGAACTGCTGTGAACCTAAACACCCTATAGCTGCTTCCCCCCGGGAATGAGACCCTGTTGGGTGTGAGGTCTTCCTGCACAAGCAACAGCGAGTGCGTGAGTTTTGTTAAATACATCAGTATGGAAAGCTGCAAACTGTGGAAAACCAGAAGGGTTTGGGAAAATGAGTGATTTTTTTCACAACTCCCCTGAGACAGTGTGTCCTGCTGGGACTGGGCACAGTGTCCACGCTGACCACGCTGCGGTTAACCGGGATCCAAGGGACTGAGAAGAGCTGCTAACTCGGACACGGATGCAAGCAGTGGATGATAACGCTGGAAGCCCTGCTCACATCTGGAATATTTGCTGAAAAAACTCAGCTCTTCCTGCCGCGGTGTGTGTGGATACAGGAGCCCTTTGGGGAAGGCGACAGAGCCTCACATCCCTTTCCCCTCTCACATGGATTTGGCACTTACTTAATTTAAGGAATCTTATGGGGAGACCGAAGGGGAGAGGAGACCTCAAGCCATGGCTGCTTTCCGGCTCCTGGTTTTGCCTGTTCGAGACATCTCCAGGCAGTATTTTATTTTTTTTTACAGCTGATAACATTTTTTTCCCTTTTTTTGTGACCCGTGTTTGTAACCAGTGCTTTTTACAAAGCAGGTGCATGA
>JAUBOD010000185.1:3383043-3393815 GCA_032353885.1 Nothura maculosa
TTCAAGGGCGCCAGCCCCGTGGGGACGCCCGAGGGCAACGTGGTGATGAGCTTCAGCTTCGACAGCTACCAGCTGGAAGAGGAAGAGCTGCAGGGCAAGGGGAGCCAGGCCAAGGGCGTCCTCACCTTCATGGAGCCGGGTAAGGGCTCGGGGCACCCGTGGACGTGATGAGGAGTGTGAGGAACCCACTGTCCACCAGCACCCATGGGCGTGATGAGGAGTGTGAGGAACCCACTGTCCACCCGCAGCCATGAGCGTGATGAGGAGTGTGAGGAACCCACTGTCCACCCGCACCCATGGGCGTGATGAGGAGTGTGAGGAACCCACTGTCCACCAGCACCCTATGGATGATGGATGGGAGATGACCAGAGGAGGGTCCAAGGACAGAGTTGTTCTGCTGGGCGCCATGGGGCTCATCTGAGAAGACAACAGGCCCAGAGCTACCTGTGGGGCTGGTTTCACTTCCCAGCAGTGTGTGAACTTCATGGGCTGCTTTTAATAGCCACAAATGGACTGAAACACCGTAAAATTATCTAACGAACGGCCCGATTTGTGCTTATTTTAGCCTGCGCCACATCCTGCAGCAGCAGGTCCTGATCTTTACCAGCAAATTGTGGCTTTGGTGGCTTGGCCCTCCAGCCTATGCTTGTGCCCCTAGCACCTCCTGTCCTGCAACTTGGTCCTTTTCCAGGGGGACAGGGACTGGCCATCACTGCATGCTGGGGTCTTGGTACCTCTGCATGGTCTTTAGCACCTTCTGCATTCCAAATTCCACTGTTAGGGACGATTATCTGGCTCCTCTGAGCTAGGAGATGGTGATGATGATGATGATGATGGAGCACACAGCACCTGCTCCCTCTCCTTCCCCTTCCAGGGGTGGCTGCTGAGGACCCCGAGCCCCAGGACCGCTACCACGGCATTTACTTCGCCATGCTGCTGGCCGGGGTGGGGTTTCTGCTGCCCTACAACAGCTTCATCACTGACGTGGACTATCTGCACCACAAATACCCAGGTGGGTCTTGTCTGCACCCTCCCACGTGCCACGGTGATGATGGGGGGACGTGAGACAGGGTTAGGGGGCTCGGGAAAAGGATGAGGGGCTCCCTTGGGAAGTGGGTGGGCTGAGTTGTTCGTGCTGAGCTGTCCTGGTGCTAGACAGGCTCTTCTTGGCTCCAAAAGGCACCATAGTTCCCAACCCCATGCATGGGGACTGCTGGAATAGCGCCCTATCTCCTCCGCAGGGACCTCCATCGTGTTTGACATGAGCCTCACCTACATCCTGGTGGCCTTGGTGGCCGTCCTGCTCAACAACGCCCTGGTGGAGCTGCTGAGCCTGCACACGCGCATCGCCGTGGGTGAGTGGGTGGCCCCATATGCCCGTGGTGGCCCCATATGCCCGTGATGGCCCCATATGCCCGTGGTGGCCCCATGTGCCCGTGGTGGCCCCATATGCCTGTGGTGGCCACCGCTGTCCCCTGCAGCGGCTGCCTCCATGTCCCCACCACAGGCTACGTCCTGGCCCTGGGGCCCCTGCTCTTCGTCAGCATCTGCGACGTGTGGCTGGAGCTCTTCTCCCACCGGCAGGCGTACGCCATCAACCTCATCGCCGTGGGGGTGGTGGCCTTCGGCTGCACAGGTATGGTGGGGCGGACGGGGAAAAGGAAAGCCCTTGTGATAAGGATGGGAAAATGCCCCATTCCCGAAGGTCCATGTTTTCTTGGGATACATCCTTGGTTGCCCATCCTGGTACCTGGTCCTCAAGCTGCAGAGCTACTGCCTGCCCTCGACATCAATGCAGGGAGGCAAAGAGGATGAGGCCTAAGCCAACAGCTTCTTGACGTGGGACCATCCGTGTTGGGCTCTTCTGCTTTTGAGGATGTTTCCATGAGGGTTGAGTGGTCCTCTTGGTTCTTGTGGCACGAGACACATTCATTCCCCCTCTTCCTCTGGCCCTGCAAGATGCCTGGACCTCAGTGTTCCCCATGAGCATTGCTCATGTGGCTCTGTGCCCTCTGAGCTGCCCTGGCTCCATCGTGCTCTGATAAATCCCACCAGGGTGTCCGTCTTGGGAACAGGGATGGTGTCGCCCAGGGCAATAATCCTCCTTTCCTCCTCTTTGCACGTGTCTCTCTTGAAGTGCAGCAATCCAGCTTCTACGGCTACACCGGGCTGCTGCCCAAGCGCTACACGCAGGGGGTGATGACGGGCGAGAGTGAGTACCACACGTCCCCTGCACCCCATGTGTCCCCCCACATGTCCTCGGGGGGTGTCACGGGCTGTGGGCGCCACCACGGGCCCCAGGGACTCGGTTATGGGTCAACAGGGCTGGAGCTGGAGATGGATGAAGGAGAACCCATCCCTGCAGCCTCCATGCTGCCCACACTGGGGTCCATGCCTCCATCTCCTGCTCCAAGTCATGTCCCTGTTCTCGGATGGGCTGTCACATTCCCTGGGTGGAAGGTCCTTGGTGGTGGATGGGGCTCCTTGGGATGTCCCACTGTGGTTGTCCCACCAGGCACCGCTGGAGTTATCATCTCCCTCAGCCGCATCTTCACCAAGCTCCTGCTGTCGGACGAGAAGGAGAACACGGTCATCTTCTTCTTCATTTCCATCGGCATGGAGCTGACGTGCTTCATCCTGCACCTGCTGGTCAAGCGCACCCGCTTCGTCCGCTACTACACCAGCGGCTCCCACAAGGGCCTCCCGGAGGCCAAGGGGAGCAGGGAATGCGGGACGGGCTACCGCGTTCACCACGATGTCACTGCAGACGACGTCCGATTTGTAAGTGTTGGTCCTAGGCCATGTCCTTGCTTAGCACCATGGTCTTTGCCTTGAACCTGTCCTTGTGGCACAGCCCTGTGTCCCTCTTCCTCCATGCAGGAGAACAGGACTCGAGGGCAGCCGGTGTCCCCCACGGGCAGCCTGGCCCATGAAGCAGAACTGGCCGGCAGTGGGACCTACATGCGCTTTGATGTCCCCCGGCCCAAAATCAAGAGGAGCTGGCCGAGTTTCAGAGGTAGGTCCTGAGCTTGCAGGGTAAACCCTTGTGCCATGCGGGTGAGGGACATGGGGTGATTTAGGGGGCAGAATGAGCTATCTCCTACTACAGATTTTGGGGAATGTGTCCATTTCTCTCTATGTCTGAGAATTTGGGAAAAACTTCTTCCTGAGGAGCTATTCCCAAATGTGTCAGTGTGGGAGCTGCCCTCTCACTGGTATATTCATTTTGGCTCTGATTTTTGAGCTAAGAGGCTCAAGGAAGGGCATGAGCCTGGATTGATCCTTGCTGAGCTGCTCTACCCTCTCCCCCTAGCCATGCTGCTCCACCGTTACGTGGTCTCCAGGGTTATCTGGGCCTACATGCTCTCCATTGCCATGACCTACTTCATCACACTGTGCCTCTTCCCTGGGCTGGAGTCCGAGATCCACAACTGCACGCTGGGGGAATGGCTCCCCATCCTCATCATGGCCATCTTCAACCTTTCGGATTTCGTTGGCAAGGTAGGAGGACCTGCTTGACAGGGTGATGCTGAGATGCCCTCTCGCCTTGCCTAGGTGAGAAGAGATGATTCCTTGCATCCTTTTTTGCCCATCTCTGTTCCTCTTCTGGGAAAGCAGCCTGCCTTCACCAAGGGTCATCAACTCTTGGATCATCTAACCAGTGTCAGGCTGTTCTTGGGGATGCCCTTGTCTCCTTCAGCCTCTTTATGACCACCAGTTTGGGTCCCTTTCCATCCCCACTCCTTTATCCAGACTGTGCTCAGCTTTTCACCCAGGGGTTTCTCCCCTCTTTGATTCAGATCCTTGCTGCCCTACCTTACGACTGGCGAGGGACCCACCTGCTCATCTACTCCTGCCTCCGCGTGGTCTTCATCCCCCTCTTCATCATGTGCGTCTACCCCAACGGCCAACCCACCTTCGGCCACCCTGCGTGGCCCTGCATCTTCTCCCTCCTCATGGGCATCACCAACGGCTACTTCGGCAGCGTTCCCATGATCCTGGCCGCCGGCAAAGTGAGCCCGGAGCAGCGGGAGCTGGCAGGTAGGAGCACACGGTCCTGGTGGGATGGGCTGGAACAAGCGGCAGGGTCCTGATGTCCCTTGCTCTGCAGGTAACACCATGACCGTGTCCTACATGACGGGGCTGACGCTGGGCTCCGCCGTGGCCTATTTCGCCTACAGCCTCACCAGCGCATCCCACAGCAGCTGCTTCCACACGGAGACCCTCAACGGCTCCTTCACGGCAGGCTACTGAGCCGGGCACCGGAGCGGGAACCACCATCATCCCGGCCCATTCCTACCCCAGGGGGGTGTCCGGACCACCAGGGCTCAGCCGGAGCTGACTGGGTAGGAGGGAGCAGGGGCCTGGTGAGGAGGAGGAGGAGCAAGCGGTGAAGGAAACGCTCCTCCACCCTCGGGACAGCCTGGGCAGGTGGAGCTTGGAGTTGCTTGATGGTGCTGCAGGTTTCATTGAAATCTTAACTGTTCCTGAATACTCAGAGCCCCCAAAGACATGTGCAAAAGCCCCAGTTCACCTCTGTTGGCTGGAAAAAAAATATTTGCTTTTTGGGTTTTTGGCTGGTTTTTTTCCTCCGTCGGGTGTGAGATGCAGGTGTTGGTGTGAGTAAGCCCAGGACAGACCCTCCCTTCCCAAGGGCTGCTCTGGCTGTGGCCTCCTCCACGCTGGCACCACCACCTGGAGTGTTTCTCCTGCCAGGAATACTGTCCCTTCCCATGGCCACTGGAGACCTCCTGCCTTAGTGCCCTGTGTGTGGCCTCCTTTCCTGTGGGCACCCTGGAAAGGATGGAGGATGAAGCCAGGGTCCTTCCTCATGGGAAAGAGCTGGGCCCCACTTACTTGTCTCCTCTCTGCAGCTCCATGTCACTATGCGGAGCCATGAAAAAAAAGAGGAAAAAAAAAACAAGGAGCAGGAACAGGGGCAGTTGCTTCCTTTTTTTTTTTCCCCCCATTTTTTCCTCTCCAAGGCACCAGGTTGCAGACCTGGCTCCTCTCTGAGCATGACTGCGGTTGGGACTTGTTTCATGGCCAGGCCTGGGCCAAGGAGGATCTGTCTCCATTGGATCCTCCCCACATGGAGCCCCGAAGGAAGACCCCAAAGGGTCCCTGTGATGGGGACTTCAATCTGGGCGCCTCCCCCTGCTGTTGCCCACATGGTGACTGTGAATGGGGCTCCCAGCTGAGCACTGCCACACTCATCACACCTATTGCCCCTTCTCACGCAGGGTCTCAGGAGGCCTTGGGGTGTCCTGGTTGCTGCTGGAGGCACTTTGTGCATCCAGGGCTGAGGTCCAAGTGAGGGATCCCAAGGAGGTCCAAGTGAGCATGGAGGGGGCAGTGTGGTGGCCACACAGACGGTATCCTGGGTGTCCCGGGATCAAGCAGGAGAGGATTCTGCTCCCTGGGGACTGCTTCGAGCTTCAGAGGTGCTGAGGAACAGGGGACACCCACAAAACGTTCCTTCCTCCCCAAACCTGTCCCCGTTGGCAGGCAGGTCCCCAAGCCCTGAGAGCAGCCACAGGGTTCCCAGCTGGGATGATCCTGGAATCCTGTCCGCTCCCAGCACCTTCCTCTTCCCACGGAGGAGGCTGCAGCCGGCGCCATCCCTGTCCCCTTGGAGTCCCAGGATACACAGGGACAGGAGGATGGACAGGGTCCCTGCAAGACCCTATGGAGCTCCTAAGGAGCTGGGGGAAGCAGAGCAGGAATGAACACAGAGAGCCAGGAACAGGGAGCCAAAGAACGAGCCAGCGCCGGGGTTCTTTTTTTATGTTTTTTTCAATTATTTCTTTTTTTTTTTATGAAAAAAAGATCACACGAAGTTCTCCAACAAACAGAATGCCAAAAAAAACGCTTTAAACAAAACATAAAACAAAACAAAACGGAAAAAAAAAGACAAAAAAAACCTGGCTCTCCTTTCCTCTCGATTGTCTGAAATATCCTTGTGTTCCATAGAAGGCAGTGGGTTTTAAGTGCTTTCTATTTAACATTAGCATAAAATCTCTCTCGCGCGCTCTCTCTCTCGCTCTTTTAAAATATCCTCACACAATTTGCTTCTAGAAGTACAGTACACTTGGAGCGTGGGGGGTGTGCCTGTTCCCAGATCATTTACAATCACAATCCAACAGGAAATAAAAAATAATATTCTAAACGTCAGACTGTGTTCATTGCTGTCGTTGTCTTTTTTCCTCTTTTTTTTTTCTTTTTTATAATTTCATAATTTTTTTTCACAGTTTTAAAAAGTTTATATTTATATATATATATTTATATTTATATTTATAATTAAAAAGGTGAATCCTTTTAAAGACTTATAATACAGGAGGGCTAAAGAGTCTTTTGGTACATTAAAACTGTACAGTTTAGAGCCGCCACGTGGGGAGGCGCCCGTGGCCTGGGGTAGAGATGGGGCGAGTTCAGCACCATGTGGTTCTTGTAACGAGAGGGGGGTCCTTTGCAGGGGGATCCCGGGCTTCCCGGCGGGCTCCGGAGCGGCTCCATGGGCTCCGTGGTGCCCGGAGCTCCTTGCCAAGCTCCGTGCGGCTCCTGGGTAAGTGCAAGGGTGGTGCATGGGCTGGGGGGGGTCCCTCGGTGCTGCTGCTCCAGCCATGGGGAAGCAGCGGATCCAGCGGGAGGAGATGAGCTCGGATGCCTGGAGCTGGGGCATGGAGCAGGCGGAGCAGCTCCCGGTGCCCATCCCGGGACGTGGTCGGGTGCCGGCTGTGGGAATGCGGCTCCAGGCACGGCTGGATGCCGTGGGCTCCATCCTCTGGATGGGTGACAGGTAAGGGCTGCCCAGACTTCAGCTCCACTTGGACAAAGCGGAATCTCTCCTGCCTCCAGGTAGCCCCGGTGGCCTGTGGGCTCCTCCGCTCCGAGCCTCAGGAAGCAGCTCTTCCCAGGTGGTGCCTTCCCCGCTCTGCTGCACGCTCCAAAGAGTTCCTTGTCCCCCAAGTGTCACCCCCTCAGCGTGTGCTTGTGAGGGGGAGTCTCCCTCCGGGAATCCGAGGGAAGGAGAAGGAGGATTCAGCCCTTCTGCTGGAGGCAGCGGGATGCTTCCCTGCTGCCTCCCTTTCCCCGCAGCCCGGAGAAGCTCTCCTGCTGTCTCCATGCTCTGCTCCTTTGTGCTCCGTAGGTGCTGGGCCGGGGCTGCCAGGGAAAGGGCCCTGTGGAAAGGCGCTGAGAGGATCACGACGAGGCGCCGAGACTCATCTCCTTTCTCTTCCACCCTGTCCTTCCTGAAGGGTCATGCGAAACTGAGCAGGAAGGGGAATATATGGACGGAGAAGGGCGGCACGTGGCCTTCCACACACAGGCAGCTTCTGGGGAAACGATGGGGGCAAATGACACAAAAGGGACCCCTCATGTGGAGGGGCCGCTGGTGAAATGATCATGAGACCCATGTGCTTTCCAGGACCAAAAAGGAGGAAGGGAGTAGTTGGTCGAGTGTCACCTTAAAGTCACTTCCAGAAGAGCCTTAGGCATCACCACCACCCAAGGGCATCTTCCCCAAGTCCTGTACCTGCTTCCCCAAAGCTTTTCTCCAGCCCTCTCCCTCCTCCTCCTCGCTGTCTCTCGCGCTCTCCTGTCTGTAGTGTGACTCAGTCATGAGCATTGAAAGAAACAATCATGTCGTCTGAACAGGCACGTCCTCAGGTTTGTCCCGTCCTTTCCCAGGGGTGGCATGTGTCCCCTGGGCGGTCAGCAGATGACAGGGACCCCATCGGTGTTGAAGATCATGCCCGTAGTGGGCTCGTAGGTTCCTGCAAGGTAGTAGAGGTCCTCACTGTCTTGGTATTTCTTTGTCTTTAGCATCTGCTCGTACTGATCCAGACCAACAACAAGACACTTGTGTGAGATGGTCTGGACATCATTTTCATCCACGTGAGAGGACTGGTAGAGGGCTCGCTGTGACAGGAGTGGGAACAGGGAGAGAGAGAGAGAAAGGAACAGTTAGTAGATCACTTAGTGTTTAAAGCATCATCTTCAGCATGCAGGTAAAGCATCCACTGCAGTTCCCCCACTACGCAGTCCCCTGCAGCCCTTCCCAGCCCCACCAACCTCCATGAAGTCCTTCCTCTGGCTGGATGCCTGCAACGCTGTGGACAGACTCCTGCTGGATTTCTGATCCCAGCGCTGTGCCCAAGAGAAAAGAGGGGACAAAAATGCAAAAGAAGGTGAATGAGTTGTTTTTTCAACAACCTTCTGCCTACAATGTGTACATTCAGACATGCCCATCATGAACGAGGGGGCCACCCTGTCTCAGAGATCAATAATGAGAGGGGACATGGATATTTTGCCTTGTCTTTTGAACAAAAATAGGGGCGAGGCGCTTTGCAGGCCTGCAAAGCAGATGAGGAGCAAAGCAGACCAGCCTACCTTGCCTTCGTTGAGTTTCTTCCCAGGGTTGGTTTCTTCTGGGTGATAAAACCACTTGACCCGGACCACCATGTTGTTCCCCCAGGACTCCCACATGCTCTGGATGCGGCCGATGTAGGGCAGGTTGGGGCGGCCCGCGGAGAGGAAGACGGCGCAGTCGCCAATGCGGATGATCTCCTTGCCCCGGACGATGGCCTTGTAGAAGAGCTTCCTGGCCTTCCCTTTCATTCCTCGTCTCTGTCAAGGAAGGAACATGCAGGTGAGATGCCAGGGATTGCTCATGGCTCCCCAGCCATCGCTGCTCACCCTGTTTTCATCCTGCTCTTTGCTGTCACCACAGCCAGATGTGGTCTGGCAATGCTTGCAGCCACTGGGACACGTCACCATGGCCTTGGTGCTGCACACCATTTACTGGAGAACTGGGAGATGGGACCAGGTGTTGGCCCTTGACCAGGACACCCACAGGACATTCCCATGGGAATAAGTGGGCAGAAAGGCACCAACCTTCCTTCCAAACTGGAGATATCCCCACAGCCAGGCTGGGAACACACCAAGCCAACTGAGCTTTACCACTCCAGAAGGGAAAGGCTCCTTCTGGTGGCATTGGAAGCCCAGGAATGAGGCACCACTAGATGACCTGCAGTGCTGAAGCCCCCCTAACCGGTGGCAGAGGTGACAATTACCTGCGTGGGCTTCCCGAACCACTTCCAGAGCTGCCGTGCGGGGAGGAAGGCAGCGATCTTGGGCCGGTTCTCCACAGAGGGCAGGCGCTGGCGCTTGGCCAGCTCCTTGGTGGTGGGCAGGTGGATGCCCTCCCGCTTCTTGGGCCTGCTCTTGTTGCCGCTCGGCGGCGGCGCCGGCTGCGGCGGTGCCGGTTGTGGCGGCTGCTTCTGGCTCTGCGGGTGGGAGGACGCCCGGGCTTTGCCCGCCTGCTTGGGCTGCTTGGCAGGGAGGCTGGGCTGCACCGAGGAGCTCGGCTGGGCCTCCGCTACCTCCTCATCGGAGCTGCACGAGGAGTCTTCGTCCGTGGTGGAGGAGGACGAGGAGCTGGAGCTGGATGAAGAGGAAGTCGATGAGGCAGATGAAGAGGAGGAGGAGGAGGAAGAGGAAGAGCTGCTGCTAGAAGAGGAAGAAGAGGAGGAGTTGGAAGAAGAGAGAGGGGTGGATGCTCTCGAGCTGGCCGAGCTGCTGTCCTGGGCCTCTCCCTGGTTCTTCTCGGCCTCCTCTTCTCCCTCTGACTCCGAGCTGCTGTCACTGCTATTGCTCTCCGACTCCTCCACGGCTGCTGGAGCTGCTGTCTTGTCCTCTTGGTCCTTGGAGGCCGTCAAGCTTTCACCCGAGCCCTCAAACTTCCCTGAAAAGTTGGCAGGACAGGGGTCTCCCTCAGCTCCCTTGCCTCGGGAAGACTTCTGCTTGCCCTCGGCACCCATGGCAGGGGAATAGCCCAGCCCCAAGAGGCTCTTGCTGTCCCGGCGACTCGCCAGGTTCGAGTCCTCCAGCATCCTCATGGCCTCCTTCATCTTCTTGGTTTTTGGAGACATCACGCCCTCGTGGTCCAGCTTGATGAGGATTTCGCTGTCATGCTTCCTCTGAGCCTTGGCCATGGTGCCAAACTCCTGTGACTCCTCTGTGGCCCGTCCCTTCTTGGACTTGGCTTTTGCTGCTGAAGTATCACCAGAGCCAAAGGCTGCCAGCGTCCCTGGGATGTCGCTGTAGGGCTCTGTGCTCAGGATGCTGCCGAACACAGCAGGCTGGTAGGCGGGCTGTGGAGGGCTGTGCAGCTTGGTGGAGATCTTCATTTTGCTGGTCTTCGACCGCTTCTCCTCTGTGGGGGCAGGAGAGCCTCCAGCTGGCAGCGACTGGGACTTTCGGGACCCCTTCACACTTGGTTTGCCCAGGCAGGGTGGCTTCTCTGGGGCTGAAGAGCCACCAGGTGGGGAATCAACCTGATCTTTCTCTTCTGGCAAGGTGGTCTCTTCTGCAGAGGGGAAGAAATACATAAGGCATGATGGTGTCTACCCAAATGAGTACTGTTACCTCAGACACAGCCCAACACTGACTGCTCTCTGGTCAAGGGTGGCTTGTTCACAACTTCTTTAGACCTCCCTGAAGAGGTAAGTCCTGACTACTCACTGAACGGGCTTAATAAGGAGCCTGGGCCAGCCTGGTGTGATACCAACACCAGGCAGCCCAAGGGTGACTGGTAGCCCAAGGGTGACCAGCTCAAGGGTGCTGGTTTGTCCACACAGGACTTTAACTGCAAATATCCTGCACCCTTGGCCTTGCTGATGGCCTGTGAGATGCTCTGAATGACAGGAGGAAGCTCTCAGAGCCAGCCTCCTGCAAACTGTAGCTGCTGCAGAGAGGTCTCATGCTGG
>JAUBOD010000185.1:3411491-3425496 GCA_032353885.1 Nothura maculosa
GTTTCTAAACTGGTGTTGCATGGGGACATACATTTGTTGTATTTGCAAATACTCTAAGTGTTTCAACATGGAACTTACGTAGCTGTAAGCAAAGGAAAAGATCCAGATTTAAGTGAGCTAAGACAATTAAACAACAAAGCCTCAGATCATCAACTCCAATGCCCTACCACGCTCTATGCTCCATCTTCTGCCTGAACCATTAAAGTCATCTGTTTCTCCTAGCATCGTCTTTGCTCTCTGAGGGATGAAGGGCAGCACACACAGCACATTTATGTGCTATTATTTCAGATGTCCATTGTCCCAGCAACAGCATCTCATCATCACCCCAAGTCATGAGTTCTGGGAATAGATCAAGCATGGCAAGGCTAGCCCAGACACCCTCAAACTGCCAGCCACATTGGCCACATTGGCACAGCTGGCACCAAGGTCCTTTCACTACCATGCTTTCTTAAATACATTTATCATCTGATACTCTGAAGGCTCCCACCACAGCTGGAGACCACAATGTAATGGTCTCCTTCTTATATCACACATCGATTGACGTGTTCGTTGGGTGGTTGGCCCTAACACCTTCCCAACACCATCTGTTATTCAGATTTTTCCTTTCTTTTCCTTTCCTTTCTTAGAAGAGGTCACTAACTCTGCCTAGTTCCCAAATCCAGAATCCTCCACCTCGAATACACATGGGGTTCAGAAGGAAGGACTACAGCAGTCAGTACACACAATACTGGCATGGAGATGAACCCTTAGGAGACAGAAAGGAAGGCTGAACACAGCCAACTAGGAACCAAACCATAAGAAACCAAAGCCAGACATTGAAGAAAGGGAGGGGGATGCCTGCAAACATCAGCAACTCCTGGCAGGCTTCACCTTTTCTAGCTGCCTCCATGGCATAATCCTACGTTTAATCCTACCCAAGTTTCCAAGGACCTTGAAAATCAACAACAAAACACCTCTGCAGCCGGGTTCCTTTTTGGCAGGTAGATGGAGAGTGCTTATTGCCACTGAAAGCAAGGACATGGGTTAACCAGTCTTAAAACATCCTTCCTCAATGACCATCAGTATAATACCAGCCAGGAGAGAGACACCAATGTCAGCTGTCTCTTGGACACCGATTTGGGTGGACCTTGGGCAACACATGCTCCCCGCAAAGGCACCTCAGCATTGATTAGCTGAGGAGGAGAATCATTTGTCACAAAGCAAAACCAGACCCATCTCCAAGACCCCTTCCAAGGGATCAGAATCCCCTGCCACAACCCCCACAACAGATCACACCATAAGAAGCGATAAATGAGGGGTTACTTACTATAGGAGTAGCTGCTAACTTCAGATATTGCTGGTGAATGGGAAACCTTGAGCTGATTTTTGACTTTTAACCCCACCTCCATCTTCTTCATTTTGGCAGCCACTTTGCTTTTACCTTCCTTGGCGGATTTAAGCGACAGGCCCAGGTTCTTGGCCAGATTCTTCTTCTCCTCCTTGCTCGGCAGAGTCTCATGGGGTGGGAGGTACCTGCTGCCACCTCCGCTCGATTTTGGCTTCCCCCCAGAGCTGTCGGCAAACTTGAAGGGGGATTTGAGCTTGTCCTGCTTGGTGAGCGACAAGGCCTTGTCGAGCTTGCTAGCCAGCTGCTCCTGATCCGATGGCACCTTCTTCTTCTTGAGCTTCAACTGCGAGGGGAAAGGAAGGGACAGTGGTGAACTCAGAGCAGATCTGGTGGCAGACCCTATGGATTTTACAAGCTCCACTTTCAGTCTCTTGTGCATGCCAATTAATACAGTCTTGAAAGGAAGGACTTAACCCCCAAGGCTGCCTTAACCAGACAAGGTAGTGCAGAGGAAGAGAAGGAAGATGCCAGTGAGCAGTTCAGCTTCACCCCTGTTGAGCATTAGGAGATTAACTTAGAAAAAAATTAGTTTTCTTCCAAAAGAAATACATCCACAGAACAACATGTTCTTCAATGATTTTTTTTTCTCATCACCTTCTGGATTTTAGGATATGTTTGGGCCAGTTTTGCAAGCTTTTCTCTAAATCCCCAGGATTAAAAGTCTTCTTTACCCCAAAAAACCTCAACCAAATAAAGATTTCCACATAATCAACCACTCCAGGGTCTGGATGCCAAGAAAAGAAAAGACAAATAAGTCTCAGCAAGAGCATGAGGACTGCTGTGCTATAGACAGGACTCTTGCACTTTTCTGTATTCTCTTGATCCTTCCATAATGCACTTTACATGTGCTGCAGCTAGATAACCGCACCTCTGACACATACTTTGCCTGTATGAATGTGGGATTTCATCATTAGCTTAAAGGTCTAGCAAATACCTCACTGGTAAATACCTCATTTATAGAAAAAAACGTTTTTATTTCTCTCTTTTGCCTACCACGGAGCTTCAGTGAAACGATCGCTTGCATGTACCTCCCCACAGCACAGAGAGCCCTCCTAGGAGGGCTTTATAGGCACGAGGACTGAGAGCAAAGACTCTAAGGCCTGCAGGAGTCATCCAGTGCAGTCCAGCACCAGCAAAGGACAGAAATCTCCTTTCTGGCCACAGCTCTGCATCCCCCATGAAGGCACTGACCTCATTTGAGAAGCTGGGAGTCACATCGTGCTCTTCCCAGCTCTGGTTTCTCCCTTTCATCTTGCCACTGCTGCTGTCCACATCGTCATCCTCCTCTGGGAGGGCCCCTTTGTGCCTCTTCTTCATGCCCTCACCAGTCTCGGAGTCTTCAGAGAGCAACAAGGACTTGCTCAGTCTGCAAGCCAAGCACAGGATGGGTCAGGGTGACGGGGTCTTTCCTCCCTATGAGACCCACCAAGCTCCAAAGGGAAGTTACTGCCTCCTAGGGAAGCAGAGATCTTCAATGGGAGCCAATCCATTGTGGAGTGACGACCCTTTGGACAAGCTGAGGGCCTGACTTTGTTTTCCACTGAACAGGAAAGCCACCGGGCCCTGCTTTTGCACGCTCTCAGCTACCAGCATAGACAAGGTTAGCTGAAACCAGACACCTGCAAGGTGGCCCCTGAAGGGAAGCAGTTTTGTTGAGAAGAAAGCCACCAAAAAAGTGCCCAATTTGGTACAGAGCAGCAGAGGGAAGAAGAGACAGCTGAGCTGATTCTGTAGGTCTTTTTCCACCTCTGTTTGCATGGACTGTCTAGGAGCAGAGGGAGATTCCGGGTCCCAAGGAGGTGTCAGACCCCTTGGATTCTTGCTCAGGTCTGAGCAAGGAGGTGCCAACCCAGTAGAACTGAGAGGAACCAGCAGACCGGGCAGCTCGGAGGGGACGAGGGCACTGGGGGGACTGGCTCGCCCAAAGGACGGCCTTAGGAGCCCAGCCCCTCTCTAAGAGATGTTTGCGGTCTGCATCTTTGGGCTCTCTCCAGGAGTCAGAGGGAAAGGAAGGGGTAAATAAAATAAATAAATAAATACACAAATAAATAAAGTAGGTGCGACTAGAAGCACATTCTTTGCTGCTCCCGAGCAGTGTCCAGCAACCAGCTGATGGTTCAACACCTCGAGACCTTCCACCAAGCCTCTGTGAAATGCTTTCACGTGCCGTTTCCTTCACACTAAGTCTGTCCTGGACACAGGGCAGCTTCCGAGCGTTTCCCCTTCCCTCCATCCTCTCCGCTGACTTCCACAGACAGCTGAACCGACACCTGAGGTCCCTCACGCTGCAGCTCCATCTCCCACACCAGCACCCCCACAACGTGGGGCTGTGCACAGAGCACACACGCACACATGCACAACTCCAAGCGCCTCTCCGGCCTCTCCTGGCACCCAACTCAGAGAAGCAAAACACAGAGCCACCAAGAGGAGAGATTTTCAGAAGCACGTGGTCAGTGGGAGCTGGAGACCTGAATCTTATTTGTGGTCTTGAAAGGATATTTGTAAAAATACATCATATAAGGTAGGCAAGCTTTGAGGTGCCTTCGCTTTGGAGAACATTGGCAATCTATGGATGGTTCTGTGGATGGCTGGGTTGTGATCCTGGCACCCAAACAACAGCTGGACTTGCAAAAAAGAAGCAGAAGATGGAATGATCCAGACACTTGATAAAGAGAGATGAGGCCAAACCAACTCCCACTGATTACGGGAACAGGAGAAGACAGCAGAAACACAGCAGAAAGGTCCTAAAAAGCAGTTAACCTGAAACAGCCTTGTCCTTCCCGCTTACGACATCGGCTTCCTTGCAATTAGCTGAGCGCTCCCTGCTCTCCCGAACGGGCACCAAGAGACGCTCCCCGACACCGCGACCTCGCCCGCAGCTCCACGGCTGCTCCATAAATCCGTAAAAACTGCTCAACTCCACCTGCCCTGCCTGCACCCAGCACCACGGCCATGGGAGGAGGCGGCACCGTATTCCCACGGCGGGGACACGCTCGTGTTAAATACACACGTTTCTGTGACACCGCGGCCACCAGGGATGGGCCTGCCGCCTCCGAGGTGCTCTCCCCAAGCAGGACCCTGAGCAGCGACCCTGCCATTTTCCCGGCTTCCCCAAATTCCAGCCTTACTTTCCACTCTTGCTGTCACTCTTCCCTCTCTCCTTAATGGGCGACAGAGCGCTTGATCCAAGTTTCCTCTTCCTGGGCCTTCCAGGGCCTCTTCTTGCCAAGCTTCTACTTTTCTCGTCATGCTTTTCCCTTTAAAAAAACCACACGCTTCACTGTTAACCAAGGCAACAAAACAAAAACAAAAAAAAAAAAAGCAAAGGAAAAATAAATAAACAAAATTGTGCAACCAAAAAGCAAAACAAACAGGGGAAAAAAAAGGGAAATAAATCCAAAAGGAAGAAAAAAGGGAAAAATTAAAAGAAAGCAAGCAAGAATGGAAGCCAACCCAGAACCTTCGCCTGTCACCAAACTGCTAAACTGAGCTGCTGAAGCCAAGGTTGTCTCTAATACAGTCTCCCAGCTGCATTCACCAGTCACGAGGTTGTGGTGCCACATAGCCTAGGAGCGTGTTGTGCAAAGCTCTGCTGGGCCATACTGGGAGGAGAGGAAGGGACTCGGGTTCCTCTCCAGGACCAAGAGGCAGTGGAAGTGCCTAGCTGGAAAGAGAGAGGCCAAGAGAACAGCCCGCGACTTACTCGGAGTCCCTGCGGCGCTGCAGCTTCACCAGCTCCCGCTGCTTCTCCTTGTAGCGCCGCTGCAGCTCCGCCAGCCGCATCCTGTAGTCCAGCTCCATGGCATCCATGTTCTCGATGGCTGATTTGATGGAGTACAGCTGGGGTGGGGAGGCAAGACAAGGACAGAGCGTCAGAGCAGGTCCAGGTCCATGCTGGATGTAAGGGTGGTGCAGGCAAAGGTGCTCCTGTTCTTGCAAAGGCCCCTGCACATGGAGAAGGAGGACACAGACCTGCTCCTAGACAGCTACAACTGGCAAGTTTGGGATGTGGTTGTGTCAGGAGGAGCCATGTGGAGCAGTGGAGAGTAAAGATTCCCATCTTTACATCACCCACATCGAGCACAGCCCTAGAGCAGCACTCGAGCAAACACAGCCGGGCAAAGCGTTGCTGTGGTTTAGGGATAGGATGTATCAGCTTTGAGAGTGAATAATCCTAGAAATGACCCGCAGAATAAAATTAACCCATGAAGTCTTCCTCTTTACTTAAAAACTCAGATCAAAATATTCCCAGTCTCAGAACCTTTAATTGCTGGGGAAAGGTCAGATAGGACAAAAGAATTTCCCAGCCAATAGAGAAGAACCAAGTATTAAAAACAAGACAAAAAAACCCTCCCGCCACTATCTTTATTCTTCCCCCTTGCCAAAGCAGTAATGTATGAGCTCCTGCTGGCTCTGTGCTACAAACACCACATCTAGGGCTGTGGCGGGGCCTGCTGAGATCAGTGCTGCTGATTCACAAGCACAGAAAGAAGCAAAAATCACACCACAGCCTCCTGCCTGGCTACACACTCAGAGAAAAGCGATGTCTTGCCTTGCCAAATGCAAAAGGGCAACACAAATCGGGTGTAAACGGTGCCTGGAAGAGCGGGCAGGCACATGACGGCTTTGCAAGCTCAGCCACGTGCAGAGCTACTTACGGGTTCATCTTTCTTCTGCATCCAGCTGTACTTTTTGTTGGGATTCAGCTCTCGAGGCAGCCGGATGGTTTTCAGACTTTCCATAAAGGGGGTAGAAAGCACTTCCATGAGCATGTGGGTGCTGGCAGCGAGTAAACTCTCCAGCGTTGGCCGGACAGGGAAACTCTCTGGACCTGCTGGAAAGGATAGAAACAAAGGCTGGAGAGGTCCAGCCTCCACGAGTGCCTGTGCAAGGAGCACAAGGAGCGGTTGACGACCCATTCCAGGCCATAGCAGCTCAGCTGCCCTCCCTGCAGCCTTGGGGACCCACTCGAGATCTCCCCCTGCACCCAGCCATGGTGCAACTAGCAGCCCCTCAGCATCCTGTGTCAGGAAGTTATTGGAAGGTGAGATCTCTCCAGGACCTGCCAGGCTCCTATTGGAAAGCATCATCTGGAGGTACCGGGGCCTCTTCCGACACACTGTGGACTCAGTGCCTGCCAGAGGGGTGTTAACGTGGACGAGCCAGACGAGTGGGCCTTCGTTTCCGCTCTGCACACCACAAAGCGTCTAGACATGGAGAGCACTTTCGGAAGGGGAAAAGCAGCCCAAAAGCCACACAAATCTCAACCTACTGCAGCAAAACCCCTGTTTCAACATTATCCGAAGCCCAGTGATTCTCACAGTTTAGGGTCTAGCTGCTCGTTGCCCACCTGAGGTCACAGCCCGATTTGCCCCTGCTCCTCTGTCCCTTTAGAGGGGACAAGGGGCTGCACGCAGGGAACTGCAGCTCAGCCCGGGGTTGATGAGGCTCCACACTCACAACTTACTTTGCATTTCCTGCTTCCTCTTCTCCAGCTCCATCTCTGCAATTTCGCTCAGCAAAGTGATCCCTTGCAGGAAGGAGTGCTCCAAAGCCTGGTCAGGTAACACCTCCATCTTCACCTGGGACGGAGTGACGCTGGCAGGAGTCAGCAAGGAACAAGCCTGAGGCATCTCTGTGGCGGCCACCAAAGCGTTCATCCCAGCCAGCGGGTCGCCCGGTTTGATGTCCAGAGCTGGCATCTGGCAAGAGATCTCCCCATCCGTGTAGGAAGGGATCTCCGGCCCCTGCTCGGCCTCCTCAGGGGGCAGGCTGGGAAACTCCCTGACATGGGGCACATCTGCACTCTGCAGATCCATGGATACAGAGGCCTCCTCCCGCTGCGCTGCCAAGTCCATGTGGGGCGGCTCGCTCTCCGCGTGCACGAGCGAGCCCTCATAGTCCATGTGCATGGAGCAGGTCTCTGCTCTGCTCCCAGCCTCTACCTGGGCCTCTGCTTCTGCTGGGCAGGCCACAACCTGGTACGGGGGCGGGCAGCTCTGGAGGTCTTCCTGGTCCTGCTCCATAGCACCCAGGGCTTCACCTTGATGCAAGAGGAGGTTGCAGTTGTCCACGTTGGGCACCGGGACGGCTGTGGAGGTGGCGATGTTCAGAGGGCCCATGTCCTGCTCGCACATGTCCTCCTGACTTTCCTCCATCTGCACCTCTGACTTCACCCTCTCTTCCAAAGACTCCTCTTCTGCTGCTGCTTGGATGGGCTCTAGCATTTTGGACGGAGACAGGTGGATGGGCTTGACCTCTGGAGAAAGCTCCATGTGCTCCGAGCCTTCGGCAGGCAGCGGCACATCAGGAGCCAGGCCGTCCGCATCGGACGCTGCGGCAGGCTGCAGGAGGTAGGGATAGTGCCTCCCGAAGGAAGGAGGCAGGGACTGGAATGGGTATCCCGGGGGGATCTCTGCAAGACATAGAAGGCACAGGCTGTATAACGGTGGGCTCCAAGGCACTTTCTCTCTCACTACAGCATTTGTTTCCAGCATCTCTCAATGCTTCCCCTTCTGCAACAGCTGCTTTGAGCACCTCTCTCCTGGTTCAGATGCCACCCTCATCCTCAAGCAGCAGCACCCAAGAGGTCCCTTCTGCACCTTTCCAACGCCCTCCTGAGCCAAGAGGCAAGGGTTGCTTCCTGCATCCTCCTCTCACCAAGACATCAGCCCTGGAGGAACCGGCCCAGGCTCAACCCACGGGAAGAAGAGAGCACACAGCCCAGGTGCCCCTATGCCCCAGGCAGCAAGCCCAGCCCACCAGCCTCCTCCTGACCCCTGCCTCTCCTCACAGTTCAGGACCTACGTGGTTTTCCCTAGGGGAAGGGTTGGAAGCAGGAAAGAGCCGAGGAGAAAAAGGGAGCCAGGCACAAACACAACGGGACTCTGCCAAAGCAGGGCGCTCTTACCTGGGAACAAGGCCTGAAAGGGACCGGCAGCCTCTTTTTCCAGCTCCAGCTCTTTCTTCTCCACGGGCTCGGGCGCCTCTTCCTTTGGAGGGATGGCAGGGGCAGGGGGTGGAGAGGCGGGGGGCGGGCTGGAAGGATGGGAGCTGGGGGTGGCGGGGTAGGAGTAGGCTGGCTGCGAAGGTGGCTCCTCCATCTTTTGGATCACCTCAGCTTTGAGCACGGACACGGGTGAGGCCCTGGGAGAGAGGGGGGGTGGACTCACAGCCTTGCTGTAGGACGTGGAGGCGCTGGGGGACAGCACGGGCGGCTTGCGGTGCACCAGGCCCGGCGCAGAGGAGGAGAGGCCTGACTTGGCGCCGTCCAGGCTGCGCTTCGTCACCTTCTCTTCCATGTCTGCGCGCTGCTCGTTCGCTTTCAACCTCTCCTGCGGCAAGAACAGAGCGAGACTTAGCAGGACTCGACCCGCTCCTGGAAAGCAACGTGGGCCTAGCATGAAACGAGACCAGAAGACACTCTTATCAAGTATAAGCTGGAAAAAGAACACATATTAGGTGTCCCTGCTTGAGCATAGGGGTTGGACTACATGATCTCTAGAGCTCCCTTCCAGCCTTAACCATTCTGTGATATCCCTCCACCATGCAACACTATTTGAAGATCTGTCTGACAGAGGGGCACACTGTCCTTGACTTCCTTGACAGGAAGAGTTAATTAACTCTTCCTACACAGAGAACATGCTGGGATAGAGAAGGGTTAAATGTTTAACGTTGGGAAAGGCTGCAGGTCTGGTGCTCCAGGGTGCTCCGTTGCTGTCATTGCACATGTTTCTCCGAGCCACCATGAGACATTTGCTTGGGGGTCACCAGGGCTGAAAGCTCTCAACAGAGATGTTCCTATGGAAGGAATCAAGGCCACGCTGCTGCTGGGCACTCCCTGGCTGCACCATTCAGCAGCACCACACCAAACCTTTCCTGGAAGGACACACCAAAAGACCCCAGAATGCAGGAAGCAGGGTTGGATTCCCCAGTGCATCCATGCAACACCAACGGGGCTGCTCCTCCCCATCAATGAGCAATATGCTCATCTCACTCCCAAGCAAGGAGCTCCCGAGAACATACCACGAGCTGGGCGCTCCTCTGGAGCTCCATGGCGTGGGCCGCCTGCTGCTGCAGGATGTAGAGCTCGTGCTGCCGCAGCAGCTGCTGGTGGGACAGGAGCTGCAGCTGGTGCGCGTGCTGCAGGGAGCTCCGCGTGGGGGGGTACATGGCAGGCCACAGCGGCGGCGCCCGCTCCATCAGCTCCGCTGCGGAAGGAGCAGAGACACAGTCAGCGATGGAGGGTGGAGGATTTGGGGGCGTTGTGTCCCTACCGGGGCGGGGGTGTCAGGCAGCACGCTATGAAGAGACACATCCAGAAACGTAAAGGGGGAAATAAAACATGTGCCCCCCAAATTCCCACTGACACCCTCCTGCGGGCCCTGAGGCTACGGGACTTGCTTTGCAACTGCTGCTGAGGGCTTCATTTCCCATCTCCAAAATGCACTGAACTGAGAGTGCCCAGTTCACTCTTAGCCCAAAGATGCAGCTTCTGGTCCCCATGGGTATCTAGGTTCCTAACTAGCCACCTCCATAATTATTTTTTTCTCCACAGCTGTCAAGAGTCTTCAGGCAAGCAGCAGACTGCAAAGCCCTGGCCTGGCAGGAGCAATGGGACACGGTCAATGCAGACAGCACCATGTGGCTCCAGACAGCCAGAAATCCTTTTCCCTGCTTCCCCAGTGTGTGTCTCAAGAAGAAGCCACCATCTTCACTGGGTCCATGAGCACCTTGTTTCAAGCTGAAGCAGAAGCAGTTGTTTGAGGTCCCGTGCACCCAAATCACTCCCTCCCGCCGCCGTGGGACATCCCATGGGACCCACAACACGCTCACGGCCTTACCAAAGTGCGGCAAGTGCTCACTGGGGATGACAACCAGCTGTCCTGACTGCGGGTCTCTGGCGAACTGGTAGGCGGAGGGGAGAGCTCCCCCCATGGCAGGGGGGAAGCCTGGAGTCATGCCCTGGTGCAGGGAAGGGTGGCCAAGTCCTGGAAGAAGAGACGCCAGGATCACAGTTCAGGGTATTCAGGACATATCCCAACAGTGCCGAGGCCATGGGCAGTTTCACTGCTCCAAAATGCCTTAATCCCATCCCGCCTTGCTGGGTGCTTGGGGATGCGCCTCCCAGCACCGTGCATCCTCCCAGATATCCCACAGGCTCAATGCTCCCTCCAGGACACTCACCGTACGGGTGGCCGGCCAGCCACATGGAGGGGCTCCCTGTCCGCGGGAGCCAGGGATGAGCTGCCAAGTGCGAAGCCGGGTCTGCCGACCAGCGCCCGGAGCCCGGCAGGGCCGGGCCTCCCGTCACCATGAGGTTGGAGTTCAAGCCGTTCGTGGCACAGCCCGAGGGGTGGATCCGAGCAAAATCTGCCAGCTCCTTGCTCTCTCTGCAGGCGAGGAGGCAAGAGAGAGGGTGAGAGACGACCTGAGGCACCGCGTGGCCAGAGCAGCCTGGTGGGACCAACCAGCTGCAGAATGAGACCATCTGCAAAGCAGCTTCAGGCACTCGAGCACAGCAGGGGCACAGGGTGGGTAACACCATGGCCAGAACAACGCACCCCATTTCTCTGCCTCCTTGGAGGGGGTATAGACTTGTAGCAGCTCGTTAGGGTCACTCTGCTGCAGATCTGGGGCTATCTGTAACCCCGTGACACCCAACCAAAACCACGGCATCTCCAGAGCAGCAAGGCTGGTGGCAGCAGCTCTAGCAAGACAGACACATCCCTAGTCCCTCTCCACGCAGGCTGTCCCCAAGCACGACTTGCAGCAGTGGCAGCCAGAGGCCCCGTCCCCAGGGCAGCCTCACCTGAGCAGCTTCTCCTGGTCCCGCTCCAAGCGCCCTGCCAGGAGGTGGCTGTCCCGGTGGCGGCTCCTCTCATCGCTGCAGTCCTCCTCCGAGCGTCCGTGCCCTAGGAGGAAACCCAGAGCCACCAGGCATGAGATCCAGCTTGGGAAACACCCTCCTCCCAGAGCTCGGAGCACAGAAATGGGTACGCTGGGAACCAGCACTGTCACTGTCACTGTCCCCAAGGCTGTATGAGACTGAAACCCTACGTGACAGGGCAGGATTCTACCCTTGGCTGCCTGATCAAAATACTTTTGCTAAGGGGGCTTTCTGGAAGCATCATTTTGAGGTCTCACTTCTCCCAGGCCAGTTTCCCAGAGCTGGCACCCACAGGACCAACCTGCCCAAGGAGAGGGGCAGATTCCCCACCTCTCTCCAAAGGAGATTAGACCCAGCTTAATCCCTGCATGAAGCCTCACTATCCTGCTCAACAAACCTTGTGGGGGGTAGGAGGGGGAAGATTCTAGCTCTGTTACTAAAGAGGTTCCTGGTGGTTTTAAAAAACATAATATAAAAGGTGGGAGGACTGGATGTTTGTCTGGAGAAACAGCTCACCCAGAACCCAAACAGCTGGAGCAAACACAGCCTGGCAAGACAACAACCTTCATGGGAACAAAAGACACCACATTTGTTCAGCAGCACCTCGCTGGCCCTTCGAGGACACCACTGTGGCCAGCCCTTGCTTTATCCAAGTACCCAGTGCTCTGATTTTAGATTCACTTTTCTTTAGCATCTTTCTTATACAGGTCTTTCCACAGTTCCTAGTTCCCCCCATACATTTTGCAATTCCGTGATAGGGTCTGCCCCTAACTCCATCCCTGCCTACAGCAAGAGGCCGGACGGTCTGGCAGGACTGGAGCAGGTCCAGTGGGAGCAGGTCCCATTCCCATCACACCG
Source organism: Nothura maculosa (assembly GCA_032353885.1). Classification (NCBI taxonomy): domain Eukaryota; kingdom Metazoa; phylum Chordata; class Aves; order Tinamiformes; family Tinamidae; genus Nothura; species Nothura maculosa. The sequence continues at coordinate 3,423,626 of JAUBOD010000185.1, forward strand.
TGTCCCCTGCCCAGGGGATGCTCCTCTCCCACGGAGCCCAGCACGGCTGCACACAACTGGATCCCCATGGCAGGGTCCCTGTTGTCTCATGAGGACAGGGTTTGGCACGTGGGAAGGCGTCTCGTAACATCAAGTCTGCTCTGCTGACAGTCTGTTGAAGGAGAGCTCTGCTGTGGATTCCCACAACCCTGGACAGCCCACAGTTTTTGCTGTCAAGTCTCCAATTCCCTCAGCTTTCACTGTCAGAAGGAATCTGAGTAGAAGACATCTCTCCCTATGCTCCTTCCACAGGCTTCATGCAAAAAAAAAGGCAGAGATGCCTGAAAATCTGGCACACACCTCTGCCTCGCAAAGGACTTTGTCTGGATACACCAGACTGCCACTTGTCCCCATGCGGGACATGTTCCCATGGGCATCTCCATCACTCAGGTCCTCGCTGGAAGGCACAGTGGCTCCCACCATCCTCCTGAATCCGGCTGTGCCAGGGCTCCAACACCCCCTGCCCCTCTCCCTGACTGTGGTGATGTGTTTGAAATCCTCATGCGCTCCCAGGCTCAGCCTTCCCATTTGGAGGCCCTTTTTCATACTTCTTTTTCCCATGAGGAGCCCCTTTGGGTATTTATTTTCCCAATAAATGCCTGGCCACCTCCTTGGTGTCCACAATCCGGAGCCATCTCTTAATTAACTTGCAACCTCCTTCCTCTCCTCAGTCCAAGGCAAGCGACTCTCCACCCGCACCTACCCCCTCCCCACCAGCCTTTTATTAGAAACATATTATTTTATCTCAGCTCCCCCCCTCCACCTACATTATCTGCAACCAGTTATTTATAGGCAGGTTTATTATCTTTTTTCCCCTCCTCCCCATCCATATACACACAGTTTCCTATTCACAGAACTTCTCCCTAGCCCTGACCCCACCAACAGGACGGTCCCTTTTCTGCACAGATCGACCATTGTCCGGACAGTGAATGATCATTTTGTCTATATATATGAACATGACGCACGGGCCGCATAGAAAAATTCAATCAGTTATGCACAGAGGAAAGGCTTAGACCTGTTCCCTTGACAACCCGTGCCCGGCACTAAATACTTGCATTTTACTTGCCAAATACTACAGATTAGCCAACTAAAGCCTGCTTTCTCCTTCTTAAAAGGTCTAAACATTCAAGCACCGTCCACTCGGCGCAGGCAGGCTAATGTTATTAGACGAGTATCTCCTGGTGCACAAAGAGGGGGGGCAGCGCTTGGAGGGCAAACGGAGGAGAAAAGCGGGCTTGTTTTGTGTCTGAAAGCCAAGGGCATCCCTTAGCAACGGGCCCGCAGGGCTGCCAGAACCCAAGCCCTGTTTGCAGCCTTTTAGTTCGGCTCGGTAAATTACATTTAACGCGAGCTGGGAGGGTCTGGGCGATTGTGCGGCTGAACAAACAGCTCCCTGTGCTGCCCATGAGGGGCTCGGGCGTAGGGGTGATGATGGGAATGGGGCAAAATGGGATGGGGAGAGGGGCTGTGTGCTCCGGAGAAGCCGCCTCTCACAACCAAGCACTCAGGCCGCTCGTTTTGGCATCGCCTCTCGGCACGGCCAAGCTTGTCCCTGCTCCAGAGGGTCCCTACATGGGTCTCGCTGCAGGCCAAGCAGATCATGGAAATGCACATGGAGTGATGAGACCCCTCGTGTCAGCACTGCAGCCCACCAGCACACAGCCCTCACCGCCTTGGAGGCCTCTGGTTCCCTGTCATGAAACTGGAGAGCAAGCTGGGAAACTGCCGGGATGCGGATGGACACAACTATCTGTGTGTGGATATTGTCACTCTGCAAGGACGAGTGAGAGACACGCTTGGGCCCTCCAGGTTTGGATGCTCTGGAAGGGACC
>JAUBOD010000185.1:3431804-3441843 GCA_032353885.1 Nothura maculosa
ACGTGCTGCCAAGTGGGACAGCGGGCTCGGACACAAACAAGGGGGTAAAGGCTTAGGTCTACTCTTTGGGTGGGGAGAATCCAAGCTCAGCGGGTACCCCGATGGTAGGAACATCCCACAAGCAGCAGGGGCAGCTATTGCTCCTACATGCACCTATGCATCGGTCTTGCATGCTTAGATAGTGCTCCTGTACACTTTGCGCATCCCTCCTGCACACACTTACAGCTCCAAATATCCAGGAGCCAGGGAGAGCTGATCGCGTAAATCTTTGCCACCTCCTCCCCTGCCTGCCAGGGCGGCTTCGGTGACACCCGAGGCACCGGAGCCGCTTTGACTCGGTGCCATACACGAGACGACAGCAACGCGAGCCCCCAAACACGGCGGCCTGAAACCCGAGCGGCCGCATCAGGTGCACCCGGCCTGTCCCGCGTCCCCCCGAGCCGCTCTGGAGGCCGCTGCAACCCGGTACCCGCCCCGAGCCTCCCCGGCCGTGTTCACACCCTGTGCACGGCGCTGGCAGTTGCTTTTAGGCTTAATTTACAGCCTCCGTGCTGCACATCCCCTAAAAGGCCTCCAGTGTCACCCCCTGGATACGGCCGCCAGTGCAATTTAACTCCGTGTTTGATCCCATAGGACCTGGAGTGCTCCAAGATCCCAGAAACGCTGCAAAGCCCCTGCATTTCTTGCAGAGGGTTCCACAGTTGCAGCCTTTGCCATTTCAACCGTCCTTGGGCTGCTTTCCCGTTGCTGCAAAAGCACCACCTTAAAAGCCAAGGCGAGGTCCCAGCTCGGCACAGACCTCTATTGTTCCTTTTTAATTCGCTTTTATTGCACGTGGGAAGACGTGTCCAGGCTGTTTTATTTTTAAAGCGCCTCTTGCTCAATGTTTACTATCGCTCGCAGCTGCGTCAGCGCCGGGCGCCCGCCCGCAGCCCCATCCCGGGCTACGATCCTGCTGCGGAATCGCGCTCGCCCCACGGCCAAACCACCCAGCAGGATGTGCAGGAGAAGGGCGGGAATGCTGGGATGCAGCAGGAAAAAAAATATCCTTCTGCATCCCAACTTGTCCCCTCGCCCAGGAGCGCGACTGCAACCAGGGCAATGGGAACAACCCAAGGCTCCGGAGACATTGAGGAGGAGAAAAGAGGGAAGAAGCAGGTCCAAATACTGGAAAAAAAGGGAAATTGGGGTCAATGCCCCCATTTCTCAGCTCATTGGAAGAGCAGAGGCATCTCCACCGTATCCCCATCCCCAAAATCCCAGCCTAGGGGCTCCTCTTCTTTGCACTGACATAAATTAATCCAACACCTTAATGAATTCCCATCGAGACCTTGAGATTTTCTTTGCACAACCCCAAAGTGCTCCTAAAATAGTAAGGAGAAAATTCACGGTCCAGATTGAGTAAGACACTGTATGGAAATTAAAAAATATCTATCTGATTGTCAGACTGTTCATCAAAATCCCCAGGAACTCAGGATCTGGATGTCAGATTTTAGCCCAGATTTGGTCTTCTGATTTTCCAGGAAAAAGCCACGGTATCTTTGTTAGTGCTAACACTTTTCCAGAGGAATGATTAAAAAAATAAATAATAAAAACCCCCACCATTTTCATCCACTGTTTCCTGATCCCACTGCTCCCAGGAAATGCCTCTAGGCAATGAATCAATTCAATTATTTTCCTGCCCAGAATAAGCTGATTCTCAGGGTGCTGGGGGACACTGCCAAGCTACCAGCCCAACTCGCATCCGCGGGAAGTTCCTCCTCATTTGGATGCACCTGGATCCTTTAGCCTACATCCCTGCAGATGCTCCAAGGGGCTATGGGGAATAATTACGGATTTTAACCCTTAACCACACAGTATTTTGGCCTCTCCTCCAGGCAGCACTGATCAGGAGCAGACACACTGCAATGTGGCTGACAGGCTGCTGAAGCGCCCTACGCTTCCAAGGTACCCCCTGCTTTACACACCTGAAAACAGGCCAGTAATCAAGGAGCAATAAATAGCCCAAGAGTTTGAACCTCCCTGGTCACCATGGATGGATCCTGGCTCTTGCTGCCTGTGGTGCTCCAAGTGCATCTCCCAAAGGCAGCGTGCTTGGAAGGAGGAAGGCACACGGGCAGCGTCGGCCGCAGCCGAGCTCTCACATTCCCGTTTCCTCCGCAGTGTTTCCCACTCAAAGCAACGCTTCCCATGTCCAATCTTGCAGCAAAGCAGCCCCACGCACCAGAGCTGGGCGGGCGCCAGGTGAGCGTGTTTATTCCTTGTTCTCCTCCGCTTCCCTGAATAGAAATTTATCCCACCTGGCTTTCTCTTGTCTTTAAATTGCTCTAAATTAGTGCAAAGATCTAATGCTAACACACAGGCTGCTCCTTGCAGGATGCCTGGCTTCTCCAAATCCACACACAGCCCCACACATCCTGATCCTATGGATCTTCCCGCATCCCAGAGGCAGGAGGGGGACCCGGTCCCCACATCACCTGCAGGCAGCAATTAAGCCAGTGTTCCAAGCGTCATCCCAGCTTTCCCAGAGCCATCAGCCATGCCCTGGAGGGGACACGGGCTATTTTCAGCCACAATGACTTGGGACCAGGTCACCAGCAGGTTCATGTGCCGCATTATCCCCCTTTCCTCCCATGGAGGCATTAAACACTGCTGCGGGTGGGCAGGAGCCCTGGAGCCGCGAGAGGCAAGTGCCACCTGCCCTCTTTTCCCAATGGTTTTGCATCCCAAGCCATCCCAGGTGACGGCTTTGCATCCTGCCCTCTCTTCCCAATGGTTTTGCATCCCAAGCCATCCCAGGCGATGGCTTTGCATCCCAGGTGGTGGCTCTGCATCCCGGGTGATGATTCTGCATCCCGGACCCAGCTGCTTCCCTGGCATTATCCCCTGGCTGGGAGGCGGCAGCCGCACGCGGGTCCGTTTGGCCTCCCGGGCGACTCGAGCCCTGCGAGAGGCAGCTCCGCTCCCTGTTTATTTTATCCTCCTTGGAGCAGCGGCCGACAAGGAATCCGCTCGGTGCATCCCAAACACCTGCCCAGGGTGGTGCTGCTGGGGGGAACCAAGGCACGGAGCAGCATTCCCAGCACCCGGATCCCGGGCATCACGATGCCGATACCCTGCAGTGGGCACGGATACAAGGGTGCAGTGGGAGAGGGGAACAGCTCCCAGCACGGGCTGTGCCAGGTGCTGGAAAGCTCCTGGTGCTGAGCCAGGAGATGGAAGGGATGGGGGGGGACAGGGAGCCTCGGGGACAGCCCCCCACCCTGCCCATCCCACAGGACATCCCATCTCCGCACAGCAAACAGGCGTTCCGCATTCCCAACTGCAGGAATGGGAATGACTGTCAGACACCGCCGTACCCGGCACAAAGGGGTCTCATTTCCCATGGCACCTCCTGGCCCTGCTCCATTCAGCAGCCACGAGCTACCAGTGCCCGACACACCGGGATGCACCCAGCTGGGACAGCTCCTTGCCGCTCCGTCCCTTCCGGAGCCGACGGCATTTGCAGGGAGACGATGGCATTTGTGGGCACCCGCTGCCGCTGAAACCACCACTACGAACAGCCGGCATCCGCTCCGGGAGATAAACACCAAGGTGGGTGTTACGGTGGGGTGGTTTAATTCCCAATAAATTATGCAAATCTGGACTCAAATTGAAGCACATCCCTAGGGCTCTTGACAAACTGCCAAGCGGGCACCATGGCCCAAGGCAGGGATGGGCAGCACTGCCAGGACGAGGTGCCGCACGGATTTCTCATAGGCAAATGCATTTGTGTATATATACATAATATATTTTAGTTCAACTAGGAAAACCATGGAGCATCTGCAGGGATGATCCATGAGCAAATGCTGCTCTTCTCCTACGTCTCACCCACGTTTTGCTTGGCCAGGGCAGGGCACCGACCTCCCATGTCCCAGACAAGATGGAAGCAGCTCGGAAAAGGTGCAATTCCAAGAAGAGAAGCAGGTAAAATTAATGGAGGAGGTAAAACTGACAGCAGACCAGGCTGCTGGAAGGGAAGGAAGCTTGGGCTACTGCGGATGTCACCGTGAGGAGAGGGAGATCCATCCAGCAAACACTTGCGGAGAGAGCTCATCCCATGAAAATGGGAATTTCTGATCCCTCCCGCAAACCCCGCACATCGGGAAAATCGCCGCTTTGTGTCACTAATCTCCCGCACGGCAGCCGTTTGCATCTTGTTTTTTGGTAGGTAATGAAAAGCAATTAAAGCAAATGTATTAAAAGCGTATTTGAGCCATGAGGGATTCCGCGGAAACGGAACGGCCGGCTGCACAGCGGCGAGGAGCGGGCTCCGGCAGCGCAGGGAATGCAGCTCACCCCAAAACCCAAACAAGGCTCTGCTCCCGGTGACACGGACGGCAGGACAAGCTGGAATCACCTGGCACAGGGATCCCAAGGGCCTCAAAATCCCCTTCTCCCTCCCACACACGATCCCTTCCTCGCTCCAGCCCCACCAGCTCCCGCTTGCATCCAGCTCCCTCCGAAAGACGCTCTGGACGCCGCCACGCTGGCCATGAAATTTATTCCCAAGGTCATGTCCATCCATCACCAACATTTCAAAGGATTTCAGCAACTCCCCGGCCTGGGCAAGGCCACAGGGCGCTGCCGAGCCCTCCTCCTGCTCCATTCCCAGAGCAAAGGCTCCTTTCGCTCCCCGGCACCGTCGGCAGCCGCAGCAGGAGAGCGGAGCGCATTGTGCAGCGCCAGCCGATCCCGGCGGCACAGGGAGGGACCCAGAGCAGCATTCTTGCATCCCAGCTGTGCCAACAGGAACGGCCCCAGCCCCTCAGCTTTCCAAGGCTGTGGAGGAGCCATGGGAAGCACGAGGAAGCAAACGCCGGGCTGGCGCATGCACCGCAGCGCTGCACCCACGGGCACCCAACCGGGTGCTGCTGCTGTTGAGCTGGAGATTCATGGAGAGAGGGGAATAAGGGCGGAATGCAGCGCTCCACTGCCCTGCCAGGGAGACCCGGCAGGGATGAGCTGCACCCGAGCAATCCCTTTCCAAACTTGCTTTGTTTTAAGGGAGTGATGGCGAAAGTGGCCACCGAGGGACCAAGCGCAGCCGCTCACTCCTGCTCCGAGCCTTTCCACCCTGGAAAAGCAGGGGCTGGGAATACCCCTTGGGAGAAAGGCCGGCGGGGGCTGTCGGTTGGTCCCACAGCATCCCGGGTGTGGGTGGCGCAGAGGGTGCCCCGGTCCTTGGCACGGCCGCTGTTCCCGGGCCGCGCTCCCACACCGGAGCCAGGAACTCCGAGCTGCCTCCCGCCGCAGCCCTCACCGCAGGGATTCAGCACACGCTGAAATCCCCTTGTTTCACATAGCTGGGCGCTCCCCGGAGCCGAGGGACCTGCTCCGCATGCCGCCTTCCTGTGGCATCCCGAAGGAGCCACGGTGCCCACACAAATCCCCCCTCCCAGGCTCCCCAAAAGCTGGGAAGCACCAGGCTGCGGATTACGGACCATATAGTTATAAACTCCCTCCAGCTCTACCCTGCTTTATCCTAGCAGGGAGATCTAAAATTTCCTTTCTGAAAGTCCCTGTGCTGCGATCCACCTCCAAAGCAAGTGTAATTCCCGGAGATTTCCATTTCCCCAGCAGCTGCTGTGTTGGGAAAGAGCAGGAGCTGCTGCTGGCGGGATCCATGCAGGGGCCTTCCCGGCCCCCTGGGACATGCCGGAACAGGGATCCCGGCACCGGCTCCACATCCAGGTCCAGCCCTCCCGGTGCTCTGACCATCTGGAGCAGGGATTGCAATGGGACACAGGATACAGCTCCCTCAGGAAAGGGGCAGAGTTGTTATGGATAACGCTAACAAAAGCGCATTTCCAAGGGAGCCGTGGAGCAGAGGCAGCTCCGAGCTCCTCCATGTTCAGCTCGGGAAGGCATCCAGGGCCCAACCTTGCTCCGAGCAGGCTGGTGCCGCCGTGCATGCCCTCGAGCCAAACTGGGATCCCAGATGGGGATTCATCCCAATGGACACTCCTGCCACAATCCCTCAAGCCACCAAGGGCATCCCCAGGGCAACTGCTCCAGACTCGGGAAGCAGCTCTCTGCATCCGGGATGCTCCCCACAGCACAAGGACACCCTGCCCCAGCTTCCCAAAATGCAGCCGAAATCCTTTTTCCCAAACTCATTTTATTCCCAGGAGTGCAAAACCAAAAGGACGGCTCCCATTGGCACGCGGCAGGGACATTCAGCTCCGGCCACTATCTCCTCAATTCCCAAGGGATGGTGGTGCAAGGGGGCGAGCGGGGCAGGTCCAAGTGCATCACCCCCATTCCCAATGGAAAAACGCCCATCGGAAAGAGTCCCGTTTCCGTGGGGCCCCGATGGATGGGAAGCACCTCCCGGGCAGCTCTCCAAGCCGCCCGCATTCCCGCATTCCTCCCGCTTTTACAGCGCCTTCCCCGGGAGCGAGCGAGGGAGCCCCTGGCCCCGGCACCACCCCCTGCGCGGGAGGAGAAAAAACACAACAGAAAGAAAAACACACACAAAAAACACGATTTCAAGGACCATTAAACACAGGGATATTTTCCTTGCGACATATTGCAACTGCCTTAAAAAAAAAAAAAAAATCCCTATGCCAAAGCTCAAGGCTGAGCGGCCAAATCCGCCGGCTGCTCCGGCAGCTCCCTGCTCCCCGGCACGGGATCGCGCGCGCGGAGGACGGAATGCGGGATCCGCGCCGGGCGCAGCGCTCCCGGGCGGCCGATTCCTCCCAGGCAGAACCCGCGGGCTCAGCAGAAACGCGATTTTGCCATTAAAAGTCTGTCCGTGCCAGGATTTTGCTGGCGCAGCCAAGTTATCCCTTACCGGGGGGATTCAACACAAGGTCGGCAGGGGACCTATCGCTCCAGCCCCTTTGCCTGGGCGCTGGGCAGCGCTTCCCATTTCCAAAGGCTCTTTTCCATGGGAAGGGGCGAGGGGCTGCACCCCCCGGCACCGCAGAGCCGAGCGGGCAGCCCCGCTGCCATCCGGACACCTCCGCGCTCGCGCTGCACCCGGAGCGGGAACCAGCTCTGCTTTTAATTAATTGTTTAATAATTATTGTAAATTGAGGGGTTCTGCATGGGGACAGCATTCACTCACACGCAGACCCCCCCACCCACCCCTGCCGCTCCGGAGCCTTATTCCCTGCCTTGCCAAAAGGGAAAAGCCACCAAGAACAAGGGGAGGGATCCAGTGGACACCAGGACACTCATTTCCCTATTGCCCGAGGTGGGACCAAAGCAAAAAGGCCCCTTGAATTGAGCCAAGGGCTCTGGAGAAGAGCAATCGGCCACGTCCATCCCAGCCTCTCCCGCGCTGGGAATCCGCCATCTCCCGGGAACAACCGGCTGCTTTTCCATAACCCTCCGGCCCCATCCGCGCTCCCAACAAAAGGCTCCTGTCCCCTTCCCTGCGCCGCCCCCAATCCCGGGAAGGGGCAGCCCCTGCGAACGGCCCCAGCCCGCCAAGGGCTTACGGGAAAAACAGGCAGCCAGAGCTGGCGATAACTGGAGCTTCAAATATGGAAAACGGCCTTTTTTTTTTTTTTCCAGGGAGTATTTATTTTAGGAGGAGGCTGGGCCGGGTTCAACAGTCCCGTCCTTCAGCCTGGCGGTGTTTAAAGGTTGGCCCTGGCTCTATTTAAAGGCTTCACCTCCTGCCCTTCTTATTTCTCCCTTAACTCTTTGCGCAAGGCTTTGCTTCCAGCCCTCAAAATAGAAGAAATTAAAAAGGAGGAAAAAAAAAAATCACACAGAAACATTAAAAAAATAAATCGCACAAATTAACCCTCCTACCACAACCAAACTGCAAATGCAAAGCTACAAAAAGCCCTTCGGTAGCAGGAAGCAATCATCGTTTCAATTGATATTGTTAAAGCCGTGAAAAAAAAAGGATCCCTGCCCACCACCCGCCCTGGGATAATGGGAGCTGCAACTGCTAATTGTACGGGGCTCGTTGGGCGCAGTTTATTTTAGCGCTGCAGATTATGGCGCTGATCATGCAAGCTCTGCTGGGGCTCGGGAAAGCTGCGGATGCGAGGGAAAAAGGGGAAAAGGGTTTAAAAAAATCAGGAAAAAATAAATATTGGGGGGGTTGCAAGACGGGCACTCGGCAGAGCCAGATCCCAGTCTTGCTCCCAGTTCCAAGGGCTGCGGCAGGGCAGGGAATGCTCGGGAAGGGCAGCGGGAGCAGCGGCCGCTCGCAGCAATCGGCGCTCGCACCGCAAAAAGAAAGCTTCAAAAAAACCCAAAAAAGGAAAAAAAAGCAATAAAAATTTTAATTAAAAAAAAAAAAAACACACAATCCTCAGCAACCCCCACCAGCTTTGCCTTGAGATTGTCCAGACGCATTTTTGGAGAGTTTGCGCTCTGCCTTTAGCTGGAGATGGGGGAGGAGGGAAAAAAAAACCGGGATAAAATAAAAAAGAGGACAAAAGGGAGGAAAGGTGTCGGCCCATGTGCTCGCTGCATGGCTTTTCGTTTTACACCTCTTCTTTTAGCACCTGGGAAATTGGCACTGCCACCTAGTCTAAAACTAATAAATCTTTTCCCCGGGTCCGGCCGCTTCCTTCCCCGCAGATGTTGGCAATCAGGTTTGGGAATTTCAAAGCCATTCGGAGCGGGCGGCTGGGCGCAAAGCAGGTTTATTATTGCAAAACCTGCCACCCTCCCAACGCCTAAAGTAAACTCCGAGTCACCTCTCCACGCCCAGGGGAAAGCCAGGGGGCGAGAAGGAGAAAAAATAAAAAATTTAAAAATTTTAAAAAAAAATTAAAAGGAGGGAAGAGAGGGAAAGCAAAATTAAATTAAATTAAATTAATCTCTATCAAGGGGGCAGAACCCCCCATGTTTTCACAGCCGGGGTGATTCGCGTTGTGCAGCTGCGGGAGCGGCGCTGCCTCCCGCCCTGCTCCGCTCCCCGGCGCTTTCGGGAACCGGGGAAAAAATAGAAAAGCACCAAAAAAAAAAAAAAAAAAAAAGTAATTTAAATAAACAAACAAAAAGCTGAACAAAAAGCTGACTGGGGAATTTTTTTCTTCAAAACACACATTTCCAAGCCCGCCTTTTTTTTTTTCCCCCTTCTTTCTTTCTTCCCTCTCCCTGCACGGCAGCCAAGCACGGGGCTGGTTCAGGTTGGAGCGCAATGGGAAAATAAAACTACGCCGAGAGACTCAAAACGCGCAAGTTTTGCCTGCGGATTTTGCAGTAGTCATTGCCAAGAAAAAGGAGAAGAGGGTAAAAATAACAGCAGCAAAAAATAATAAGCACCGAAACGGAGCAACGCAGCCGGGGCCGGCACTGCTGCCTCCCGAGCACTGCTCGGAGAGCCCCAATTCCCCCGATTCGCCCCAAAATCCCTGTTTCGCGCTCCGGAGCGGGCACTGCACCCCACGCAGCGCCTTGCCCCACACACCCGGCAACCGAGGAGCCGAAAAATAAATAATAAGAATAAAATTAAAAATAAAACGCCATTTTATTCCTCCTTTCCGCGTGTGGAAAGGAAGAGGTTCGGGAGAACCGCGGGCGCGCTGCGATTTTTCTCCATTTTTCCCTCCCGCACGCGAGCCGAGCGAGGCGCAGGGGCGAATTTTGGGGCAAAACCGCGCCAAAACCAGGGTTCTTTTTTGGGGAGGGGTTAAGAGGGTCGCGTAAGCGGATCCTTACCCGGGTGCGAGTGGAGGCTGATGCCCGAGGCGAGGAACTTGCCGGGCGGCAGCGCGGCCGGGAGCCCCGCGGCGAGCGGCCCGGCGGCGGGGGCCAGGCGGCCGGCGGCGGGGGCCAAGCGGTGCCCCTCCATGGCCAGCGCCGAGAGCAGCGGGGGCGGCCCGTGCACCGAGCGGGGGGGCCCGAAATCTCGGCCATCCATCATCCACCCGCCGCCTTCGAGGAGCCCTCCGGGATCGCAGGCGGTGGCCCCGCTTTTCCGCCGTCCCCCGCCGTGGTTGTTCGGGAGGGCGGGTGGGGGGGGGGGTTGTCGTTTTTAAGAAAAAAAGATGAAAAAAAAAAAAATCAGAGGCTTGGCGAA
>JAUBOD010000185.1:3457982-3470299 GCA_032353885.1 Nothura maculosa
AACCAGCAGTTCCTCAGCTCCTGACATCCCACATTCCTATCCTCCTTATTTCCTTCTCCAGCATCACCCTGAGCATCTCCTGCTGCCCCAGGCCTGGATATCATTCAGAAAGGGTCCCAGCTGGAAGAGCACCAACCATTCACAGCTGAAGGCTCAGGGTATGGCTCTGGTGAGCGCCTGAGCCCGTGCCCTGCAGATCTGCCTCCTCCCAGCTCTTCTCACCCCAAACAGCGAACGTTTCCACAGGTTTTGGAAGGGATTTCTCCTCTGCTGCTTTTCTGCATTGGCCCTGTTGAATCGCCAGGGTTTCTCCTCTTGCTCTGCAACTCCAGGCTCTGCCCTGCTGTAAATCCGCAGCGTAGGGGGGAACCTGCTGCTTTCCAAGCAAGCATCCCGCCTGGATGCCACCCTGTGCCATGTGCTCTAGGTGCCTGCTGGAGCGGGAAGGTTGGACTAGATGATCCATAGAGGTCCCTTCCAACCTTGAAGATTCTGGGATTCTGTGATAAGCTGAGACTGCAGCCCGGTTAAACCAGGCAGCCCCGAGCAACATGAGCCAGAGACCAAAAAAGCAGAGCAAAGGGAGCACTAACGACCCACAGCCACGCACACCAGCTGCCCCTCTTCTCATGGAGAGCAAATGGAAAGGCACAGCCTTCCCCTTCCTCTCCCAGGCCCACCTTTCAGAGCAGGATACTGCATTTTCCCCAATCCAGCTGCATATTCCAGGGCAAAAGCCGGGGAGAAAGTCCCAGGGAACAGCTATTACGGCAGTGCTTTGGACCAGGCAGGTAAGTTGTTGCATGGGGAAGGAGAGAAAAGAGCAGTTATTGCTGTTGCACAACCGTTATTCACAAAAATTCAGGTAATTTAGGGTGCTGCAGTAACACGGAGAGCAGCCAACTGGTTCCAGATTTTCCACCACTGCTTGGCCATTTCCCTCCTCCGCTGCTTCCCCCTCTGAGCATGGGGCTAATGGACCCCCCTGCTAACTCGGGATCCAGGCAAAATGGGAATAGGGCTGCTCCGAGAGGGCCTCCCTGCCAGCACGGATCCCAAAGCCCTTCCAGCCATTTTCCCATCGCCGTCTGCAGGGATTATTAATGCTGAAACAATGCAGCGAGCCCCGTGATAAGTTGCAGGCCTATTGGAGCTGAAAAGCACATTCCTTCCTAGCCGCCTCCCTCCTTATCTCTTTCCTCCCCCCTCTCCAAAAACACGTTCAGATAAAAAGTTATTGGAACAATAAAATCCGTAACTTAAACACGAGCACCAGAGGAATGGAGGGAGGGTCTCTGCTCGGTGCCCTTTGGATCAGCCCTTCGGGAAGAGGGGGAAGAGGGGAGCAGTCTGGGAGATCCCGGGATTGCCTTTGAAGGGAGCTCTGGAGCTGGGATCGCTCTAGCAAGAGGACTCTGTGCTCTCCCACCGCTCCCAATTCCCCTCCTGCACTTACCTGCCTAAAACTGACCGGTGTGGAATGTTCTCCTAGCACTTCCCTTACCTGGCCGAGTCCCTGCGAGCACCGGGATACACGGAGCGGCACCGCTTCCCGGCAGGCTCCTTCCCGCACATTTGTTGTGAGGATTTTCTAATCCTAAACAGGTGCTGCAAGCGCCCGTGGCCTCGCTCCCTTGGAAACAGCACCAGGAGACACGGCGAGACGGACACGCTCTCCGTAACGCTGCTCTGGGCTGAATTAACCTGCTTTTGGTGCAGGCAAAGGCAGCGGCTGCCCAGCCCGGCTGCGCTCCAGCCCATCACCCCCATCGCCCTCCCGGCCTCTCATATTTTATGGGAAATATGTTTCCAAGCACGGCCAGGAACTGTGGAACACCCTGCCAGCCGTGGGGACAGCAAGAGCCCTGCAGAGCGCATGAGAGCCCGTGATGCTTCAATGGGACCAACTTCATCCTCCTCCTCCTCAGCATCTCAGGTCTGACACATTCCTGCAATCCCAAGGGCAGCAATGGGGTTTTAACCATCCCTATTGCCATTATCCAGACCTCTGGATTCAGCCTCGTGCTGCATTTAAGGAAGCGGCAGCAGTTGAGCCTCCTCCCCAAGGTGGAGAGCTCAGAGCAGGTTCAGGTCAATCCTGGTGCTTCCCAGAGCAAAGACTCTTCACGAGTCCCCTCGTCCCACTCACCCAGAGCACAGGGAGATGTTTCCTGGTGCCGCATGGAGATTCAGCGCTGTCCAACAGGATCCATGGGACATCCTCTGACCGCTGAGCTCCTGTAAAACACAGCCAAGCGCACAAGCACAGACCCCGAAATGCAGAACAGCACCAAAAATCCTTTGATCTGGTGGAAAACGGGGCTGGAAGAGCTGCTGGCACTGCCTGGCCTGCAGGTCCTCACGGCAGCAGCCTGCACACGAGCTGGGAGCCTTGAAGAAGAGGAGACCGTGGGGCTCTGGTCTTAAAGAGGGGCAAAAAGAAGAGGCAGGAGGCAATGAAAGAGACCTAGGGCGAGACAGGTGAGTTCCACTCTTTATTTGAGGTTGCACATGCCACCAGCGTACATGAAAGCTGCACATTCAGAACCGGGATCACTACCAGGACACGGGGCCGATGCAAACGCGGGCGCAGAGATGGGGGCTCGTGGGTACCCCCAAAGGGGCCAGGGGGGTCTCCTGCTGCCACCTCCAAGAGCAGCCCCCGTTTGGAGGCCACCAGGTGACACGTCCAGGTGGGTACCCCCGAGTGACACCCACTAGCTCCCATGAGCGACACAGGGACAAAGGGCAACGTCCCTCCCATCACCAAGGGGTTCGGAGCCCATTGAACACCTTGCTCAATGCCCCTTCCCATCAGTTTTCACAAGGAGAAACAATTTCCACCCGCTGCTCATACGGGAGAGACGACAGAAATAGGGACTCTTACACTGACATTTTATTTTCAAAGAAAGTTTCGATAGAAAAACATTTTTTTCCCCTTTCCCCGGCAGCCTTGGGCACGGAGTTGCAGCTTCCACTTCAAAGGACAAACTTCAAACAGCCAAATCCAGTGTCCTAATGGTTTTGTGCTACATTACTTAATTGTCATACAGCTAATTAGCAATGCCTGATTACACATTCGCAGCACAGAGATGAAGTCCACAAAAGAAGGGGGCTACTTGAAACAATAAATAAAACAAGGCACCAGGCAGCCAGGCTCCGACAACGTTAACATTAAACATTACACTTTACCATTTAAAAACCTGAAAATTTAAAAAAAATCATAATTAAACGTATATTGATCTGTCTCCCTTCAGATCCGGGAGCTTGGAGTTTCCAAAGGGAAGGGGGAAGGACGAGGCAGGGGCCGTGTTCGTGTTCCGCCAGCGCGCAGCGGAGAGCTTTAAAATTCCAATTAATTCCCTATCGCCGAGATGGGATCAATAGACGGTACCAACCGACCCCTTTCCTCGAGGGTGGAGGTGGGGGGGAAATTAAAAAAAGGGAAAAAAAGCGGAGGAGGGAGAAGGGAGAGCTCAGAGGTCAATGCCACAAAACAATGGATATTGATGTCTCCATTCATTTCAACCAGCAGAAAGGTCAATGCCTCCCTTGCCTCATGTTTTATGGCTGAAATCCCGCTGCTAACAGCAACAATGTTCGTAGTCAGCCCTCATCCATCCTTTTTTATTATTATGATTATTTCTAACCAGGTTAGCCATTTTGAGGACGCAAGGAGAGCGGCAGGCGGAGGCGGCGGCTGCCCTGCGGATTACGGCGAGGGAGGCTCCGCTTTCGGGAATGCTGCTCCCGCTACCCGGCCCTTTCCGCTCCCTAAAAACCGAGGGGGCCGAGGCAAAACCCCTGCACTATTCATCGTTATTCCCGGCGCAACATCCCGGTTGGTTTCTATGGAAATGAGCGCCCTGGCTGCCTGTGCATCCGTTGGGAGCTGCAGCGGGAGCTCGGGGTCCCGCTCCGCATGCAGTGCCCACGGCCAGGAGAGGGGATCCGGCCGGACGCGCTATCCAGGGATCACCTCCTTGTGTGGATACCACCCCGGGATGCAACGGGGTGGATGGATGGATGCAGGAAGCCATGAGGGATGCCCACTGTAAAAACAGGATTGTGGGAGGGCACAGGATTGTCAAGGGGCAATCCCGATCCAGCAGCGCATCCCAGTGCTCCGTCACCTCTGGATGAGGGATCCTGCTCAGCCCGACTCCCCAGCCCCACAGGACATAGGCCAGGGTTGAGCAAAGCTTAGCCGTCAGCCCAACACGAGCCCTGCCAACCCCAGCTCTCCTGAGGCTTTGCTACCCCAAAGCCCCTTTCCAAACTGATCCACAACCATTTTCCAACGAGGTCCCAAGGCAGAACTGCCCTGGGGCTGGGCAAGCGCTCCCGCAAGCCAGAACCTCCTAAAACACCTATGGAAGCGCCCGGGACTTGGTCCCATCAAACTCCTCCACATCAGAACCCCAGAACTCTTCACATCCAGACCCTCCCATTCCGCAGGAGCCAAAATCACATGGATAAACAGGCCACTAAGAGCAGCAAATGGGTTTCAATTTTAGCCACGAGCTGCACTTGCCTCCGAGCATCCTTCTCCCAGGGAAATACATGGGTCTTCCCATTGGGCAATGCCAAGGTTTCTTCCACGGGCTCCAAGGCCATGGGATTGGATTCGGGAAGCCCCGAGGGAGCGGGAATGGCGCAGAGGCAGCCCTGGCGAGAAGGGCACCTTCCCGAATGGAATTCATTTATCTCACACTACGGCCAGCAGCATCAGCAGCCTCGGAACATCCCCCCCTTTGGAGACCTGCAGATAGGCCGAGATCACCGGAGAGATGGGAATGGGAGCATTTTGGATTAAATAAAACCTAAGGACACGATGCCGGGCTCCGCACGCCGCAGCCTCGGCACTCGCCGGGCTCCGCATCCCGGCTCCGGCTCCGCTCCCAACATATGGCGCGATGTTTAATAGCCCGGCTCTGCCAATTGGGGACTATTAGGGTGGGTTTTTTTCCCAGTGTAAATGTTGCAGAATATAAATTGTAATTAACACCGATGCCAAAATAGCACTTAGAGAAAATAAGCACATTATTAACATCTGGCGAATCCTGCCTGGAGTGCAGAAGCAGCGGAAAATCGTGCTCACCATAGGAGGATTTGTAGTACAGATACCGAGCACCGGCCTGCAGTCAAAGCGAAGGTGGAGGAAGTTTTTAAGCTTTTTAATCCCTATTTTCAGGGCTAACAATTCCCTAGGAAAGGGCGCCCTTTTCCAGGCCTGGCTGCAATGGGCACCGTTCATATCAGGCCCACGGATGCCTGAACGTCGCGCTCGGGATAGCAGCGTTACAAAACCAGATGGGTTATCCCTTTGCCAAGGAAAAGGTCCAAGGAAAACACGTTGCAGCAGGTTGGCCTCATCCCTAAGAGCAAGGGGTTAACAACGGCACGAAGCAACAGGGGATCTGTGCCCACTGCTGCTGTGTCCCTGGTTTTCCAAGCCAGCGAGGAGGCGGCTCTGCCAAATTCCTGCTGCTGCCTTGCACGCACGGAGGGAAAACTCCTCCGCAGGTGGGACAGGACTCGCTCCATCGGCATGTAGGGAGAGGGGGGAATTCCCTGCGGGAATACAGGTCCCCTGCAGCACTGGGGAGCTGGCTCACACTTCCAAATGCTGTCTTGCCTCTACCCTGCCTGAGGCTGGAGATGCAGGGGGAATGCACCAGGATGGATCCCACATCCCAGGAGTGCTCATGGAAAGAGGACATGATCATTCCTGGGATAGCACAAACCAACCTCACCACCTCATTCCTGGCTGAGGATCCAAGACTGCCGGTATCGGCTCCTGATGGGGGAGAGGGTGGAAAACCAGAGGCAGCAAATACATCCAGGGATCCAGCAAATACCCACCCAGCCTTTAAGCCACGCACAGACTTAGGCTAAGAAAAGAGGGCAGCATTCTGAGCACGACAACATTAATCTGAGCAGAGAGGATATCACAAGAGAAACCCACAAGTCAGGTCCAGACAGGTACCTACCCGACCAGCGGGAAAGCAAGGAGGGAAAGGGCTCTGAAGGCAGAGGCTTCGTGTTCTCCCACCCTGCAAGGCGACTTCCTTGGCATCATGGATCACTGCAGCGCTCGGACACGGAATCCTGCATGGAAAATGCAGGCGAGCAGACGGGGACGTCGGCTCTGGGTCACCCAGCGCCTCCCCGGGAAGGCAGCGCTGCAGCAAAACCTCTCGCCACGTTGGGCAGCGTGGAGGAGATCGAGGGTGAAAGAAACTGGATACACCAGAGCTCAAAAACTGTTTTGCAAGGAGGCAAAGCCAGCGTTTTGCCCCAAAATGCTCCAGTTAAGGGAAAACGCGACCGCCACGCAAAAACGTCGCTCCAAGATTTTGCAGTTGGGTTTTTGGTACAGCTGTCTGATGTTTTCCAAAGTGCTCAAAAAATAAGGCAATATGAAAGCGATCCAGACCACTGCTGACGCCTGAGGAAGCTCTGCGGAGCACAGAAGCCGACTGCAATCACGCTGTGAAAACACTTCATTAATGTCTCTGAAACTAGCACGAGCTCAAGGCATGGGGTCTAAGGACAGAACCAGGACACTATTTTCCCATCTCAGCTGCAAGACACACGGCATTTAAACCAGACCTAAGCTCCAGCTTGCTCGCTGTGGGCACCATCGACCCTAGGTCAAGGATTTCAAAACCAGCTCAACTTCTTCCACCAGGACAAGTGATGGAAACATCATCAGCAATAAGAACATCCCACAGCCAAGGGGCTAATGACCATGATTTGTTATTCTAAAAATACGAGACTCCTTGAGGTACTTCTCATTCCAAAAACCCTTGAAATACCCATGACCGCAGGTGTAGGTGACTACAAATGCTATTTGTAACATAGAAAAAATGTGATTTATTTCAACTGAGCAACACTTGTGTGCCTCGTAGCTGGCCTAGGCTTTCTATTTTGCCAAAAAGAGACCAAAGCAAAGAATGATTTCCACCAATATCACAAAGCACACTGGCAAAGTACACAGGGGCCCTCACACCAGGCAACACAGGGGAAGAGCATCATTAAGACAGTTTCTCTTACCTTAAACTTCAGTAAAACAACAAAGCAACTCATCATTAACCGCATGGAAACACTCATTGTATTCCACAAGCCTTGGAGATAGGCTTTTCGGAGGCGAGCGTTACCCAATAGATGTTTCCCCACGGCAAAAGCCCAGCATTTTCTGCTTTGTTTTGCAATTGCACCTAATTAAAGTGATTGTACAGCAAGCAGCGAGGCGGCCACGGGCTGAAGAAGGGGAATCCAGGCCAAGGAGAAGCTCTTCCCTGTGTTCGCTCCAACTGTCCCTTCCGCGCCGTGACCGTCACCACCACAGGTTGGGAGGCTCCTCGGCCACTCTGCTTTTAAACAGGGTAATTTCATCCAAGTGCCTCATGGGGACGTCTCTGATGACCTCGGTCAAGTCCTCGTGAAGGAGGGGGAAGATCACGACGTTTAATGCCGGGCGGTCTGCCTGGAAACTGGATCAGACACAGGTGATTAGTGAGGAGACACAAGAGCTCTCTGGGGTAAGGGAAGGCGCTTGCATGGATATAGGTAGGATACAGGGAGCAAGGAAGGGTTGTTCTCATGAGGCAGGAGGGACATGGGAAGTCAAGAGCCCCAGTTCTCCTATGAGCAGGACTAGATCGAACCACTTTCCAGCAAGTCTTTGGAGCTGACGAGCCCAGCTTAGACCTGGCATGAGGAAGGAGTAAAATCCCCCCAAATACAGATGTTCTCGGAGGCTCAGGCTCCCGGGAGCTTTCCCCAAGCTGAGCAAGGTGCTCGGGGATAACATGGGAAAGCTTTTGCAAAGCAGCAGCAAGTTGCAGAGCCATGAAAACCCAGGGCAGCGCAGTGCCAGGCATTCCCTGAGGGCTGAGCCTGGGATTATCGCTCCAGGCTCCGTTGTTGCGCACGCAGAGCCTCCACTCTGCAATTAGAGCAGAGGCAAGTTTGGAAAGCTCAGATGTGCAGATAAGCACTTCAGTGTGCTCAGCCGCATGCACACACACACGCTGCAGCCTCCTTTTTAATCAGGGCTGCAGAAAACCTGCCTTGGCAGCAATGAGCCTGCTCTAAACAGAAAGGCTCTCCGGAATCCTCCCTTTGCCACCTGAATTCCGGGTCCCAGTTCCTCAAGCTACAGCCTCTACCTGTTTGCATCCCACTTAGATATAAAATTGGCATTTTTCTGTCCTCCCAAGACCCCTCTCCAACAGTGCACCACGGGGCCTGCTTTGCAGCACGCTCGGAGCCTCTCAGACCTTGCAAACAAGAGCACAACAATAAGAGAAGCAGCTGGGTTATCGTACAATAGGGGAAGAGAAGGGCAAAATTTAAAACATGCATAAGGAATAACTACCAAAAAATGCCCACGTGCCCATCAGCTCTACAAGAGAGCAACCTGATGAGTTAGGAAACAACGGGGAGAGAAAGAGCAGTAAGAAAACGTGCCATAACAAGGGAAGGTCAACTTCCCCCTGCAAGCTTTTACAGCTGGGATAAAGGGAATTTATGTCATCGCTGAAGGGTTACACCCTGGTTTAAAACACTCGTGACTATTAGTAATTCTCCATCAAGACACTGCCTTTGAACTGTGTGATGTGGGGCAGGTCATGGTGGTAAAGGAGGCAGTGCCAGAGTGGCAGCATCAGTCCATGGAGATCGGAACCAAAACGGGCTGTACTGGGTTCAAAAAGGAGATCTCTGCTCCTCCAGATCCAGAAAATCCCCAGCTCATCCTCCTAGCACCAAAACAGCTGGATTGCTCTCAAATAAAGGGGTCACTGCATTGGAAACACGCATGAAAATCCCAAGTATCTCCTTCCAGCAATAGGGCCAGCCGAGGGAAAGGCCCCAAGAGCCTGGAAATTCTCCAGGAGACAGAAAAGGTGTTCTCATCCACAAGCAATTTGGGACAGAGGTGCCAAAAATGCAGCAGGCAAATACCCATACCAAATTTAGCCGTTCAGTCCTGGTGGATTAAATCAATTCTCCCAGACCTGCATAGTTGCAGGAACAAGGATTTTCCTGACTAAATCTACCTGGGGAAATTTAACACCTCTCTGCATCATGGACCTAAGGGTTAACAGAAAAGACCCCCTTTTCCCGAGCTCATCCGGGGCTTGGGCAGGAGCTGCACAATTCCCTGCTTCCATAGCGCTGCCTGCAAGAAACCAGTCTGCAAATAACTGCTGATCCGAGAGGCAGTTGGGTAAAGCCAGCAGTGAAATTACATAAAATAGAGCAA
The DNA here is from genome assembly GCA_032353885.1 of Nothura maculosa. Taxonomy (NCBI): domain Eukaryota; kingdom Metazoa; phylum Chordata; class Aves; order Tinamiformes; family Tinamidae; genus Nothura; species Nothura maculosa. Next base: position 3,467,257 of record JAUBOD010000185.1, read on the forward strand.
ATGTCTGTTTGATAGTCCCTCCTCTGCCTCGGCTCTTCATGTTCCTTATCCAACGCCACAGTCCTGCGGAGAAAATCATGTTAATAGAGCAAGTTTAGTGAAGTTCAGCATAGGAGAAAAACAGGCATCTTTGCAGGATGCAGCCTTCCTGACCATAAAATCCCCCAGGCACAGAAACCTCTGCTTCTTTCTTTGTATATAGACTCTCTCAAATGAGATCTGCATGCTGCTTTCCCACCATACGCAAAATTGTAGCTTCTAAGCAGTCTTTACATGTAGCTATAAAAACAGGAACCTAGACAAGTTTACGCGACAATCTGCCACCAAGACAGCTGGGGGAAAAAAAACCCCATCACAGTAAATATACCTTCCAAAAAGGCTGGATTTATGTAAGGGGTTTGAATTTCATCTTGGAAAAAAACATATAATAATAATAGAAGTAAAACAAAAAGAAAGCTTTGTCATTTTCCCCCCCGAGCAGGAAGCTGTGTGTGACTGCAGCCCTTGTAAATACCACAACCCCGTGAGCCGACGCTGTAGAATTCTTTCCATGTACAATTTGCGTGATTTAAGGAAAAAAAGGGGGGAAAAAACAATCAAATGCACATGGCTCACTATTATTCTCAGCTAAATGTGCGTGCAAAGCCTCTGCTTTAACTGCCTGTTAAAAAACACCCTGGTTTTAACAAGCAGCTGTCACAATGTTAAACTGGGATTAGCAGCTCCCCAAAGCAGCCTCCCTGTGCAATCCGTGCTCCTTTCGTCCTTCCCCGGAAGGCAATTCCTTTCTCCGTGCACCTGTCCAGGTGGGCGAGATTAACCGCGGAGCACTTAGAGCCCCTGCTCGAGCGGCCCCAGGCACGGGGAGGAGATAACAAGAAGGGGAAGAGATTGAGTTAATGAGTTGCAGAATAGCTCCTGTAATCTTCCTGCCGGTTCTTTCCTCATTCCGCACCTGGATGGACTTCAAACTGGCTCTACCTCTGCAAGCACAGGGCTTGTAAAATAAAAACCCGAAGGACAGAGAAGGATGTCGACCTGGGGAGACAAAAGAGCTGCAGCTCCAGACATGAAACCCTGCCTTTTTCCAAAGGAAAGCCGCCACGGGTATGTTTGCTAGCTCCCTCCTACAAAACCTCCAGACTAAACTCATCACGATTAATTACATGAAAGCAAGTTTTCTAGGCAACTCACTAGCAGCCCCTTCAAAACAGAGCTTTTAATCAGAACCAACCACTGGCACGACAGGAGAAAATACCCCTCTCCATGCATGTTTTCCAGCATAGCCTCTGGTCCAGCAGACTTGACACCAAACCAGCCACTATCCAGCAGAAACTCCTGCACGGAGGTCTCAAAGTGTCTTCGTTTGGATGTGGACACAGAGTGAGCCTGGTTTCAGTTGCAGTCATTCCTGGAGCAGGGAGACACAGATTAAAGCACAGGCGGCTTCACCAATCCCTCCTGGATCAGCTGGAATACGGCCCATGCTACAGGGAGATCCTGAACATGCTGCACGTGGCTGGAAGGGTTAAGAGCACGTTGCTGTTTGTCTCCAGAATGATCCCAGAGCAGGTGCGGACTGGCCATGGGAAGGTTATTTTCCAGAGAACAGCTTGGTAAATAGCCTCACACTATGGTCTCAATTACTTCCAAGGCAGCATGGCAGGATCCAATATGTAGGTCAGGGACAAAGTCAAAAAGAAGGGGGAAAAGTCTAAAGCCAGGAATCGGATTCCCCTGATTCCAGCTGGACACAAGAGTCACTCCCTGGAATGTGGTTATCTCCTGGCAAACACCCCAGCGCCTTTCCAGACAAACTTCTTCAGAGGGGAGGCCTCCCAGTGCTCCAAAGTCCACCTGCCCACGCAGCTCAAGGGCATCCCGGATCCACAGGTGAGCGGCGGGACCATCCCGAGCTCCGTGGGCTCCCATGGGATAACAGCCCCATGGGGTCATCCGTGCCCCACACTCACCTTTCTGGTTACAAAGGGAGGGCAATGCAGCATTTGCAACCAAAGACTATTTCCTCTGGAGATCTCCAGAGGAAAACAAGAGAAAATCCCGTGCCAACTTCCAAGGTTTCGGCACATCCCGCTTCAAACCTGGTGAGCAGGAGGAAGGGCACACGAGGTGGTATCATTAAGCGCTGGCACTCAAAGAAATGCACATCAGATACCCTGCATTTCCTCATTCTATCACAAGCAGATCAAGGGCTGAGTTTTTTAAAAACATCAGCAAATGAGATGGTCTCACGAGGAATGAGACTTGGGAGAGAATTTGAAAGGAAACCTCAAGGAGCTCCATCTGAGGGAACAGAGGGCCCGGAGAAGGTTGAGACTCACAACAGCCTCTCATCTCTGCTGTGGTCACCCATGTTCTCCTGCCTCCATGCAGCCCTTGCATAGAGCCCGTGCCACCTGGCAAGGTGCTCCTGGAGAGGAACAAGTTTCCCAGGAGAAGAGAAGCCGGCCTGGCCCTCCTTTTAGCCTGAGCACAGCCCTTTCACCCACACGCATCCAAACCACCCTGAGAACCCTCCTCCAGGCACAGCCCAAGTTTGTTTTCACTGGAAATCTCCAAAGTTCAAATGGGGCATCTGCCTTGGAAGCTTCAGCCAAGGCACCGGAGCCAGGGCTGGAAACTCCCATCCCTGAGGCTGAGCCTGGTGGAAGGGGGAAGCAAAAGGATGAGCAGGAGCAGCCGATGAGCGACAGGATCCAACAGACACACAAGCTTTTCCCGTCCTTTCAGGAAGGCCAGCTGTGCATTTGGGATTTGTTGCACAGCTCAGTCCCAGAAGTCACTACTGGGGAATTGCGAGACCTCTCCTTGCTTGCAGGGACTGCCAAGAGCACTAAATGAGGCTTTTTCTGGCCATGCCAAAGAATCCAAGGGCTGAATTCGCCCTCAAGCGTCTTCATTGTGAGCAGGGTGGAGCCCTCAGCACCCTCCAATTCCCCAGGTGCTTCTCAAGGCGGCTCCAAACCCTGCACATGGTGGCTCCAAAGGAGCAGACCTGCTCCTGGATACCCTCTCCTTGCCA
>JAUBOD010000185.1:3475554-3491071 GCA_032353885.1 Nothura maculosa
GCATGCAGTTTGATAGGAAGCTAATACAGTCCTAGGCGCTTCTGGATTTGATTCTAGGAAACAAGCCAAGTCTAATAAGTCAGGGCGAAGCTGGAGAAAGGCTGGAGGGGAGGAGCACCCTTTAGGATGCAGTAATAATGCCATGCGAGTTGAAATTTTTATTAGAGCTTACCAGAGGAAAGCAACAGTCGGTGACAAAGGAAACAGACTGAAGGCGGAGAAAATGCCTTATAGGAGAAAAATAATAATGGGGAGTCTGTTGCATGGGAAATATTTTGCAAGATGACTGCCGCTATTAGAAGATTTCCAAATGCCAGGCGTAATTAAAAGCTCTCTTTTCAAATGCAGCTCACGGCTCGCACACAAATGCTTCCCACCATGTGAGCTTCAGAACACGGCAAGGGGCCAGGCGAGATGCATTTAAGAACTGCCAAACGTGCAAAGGCAGCATGTACCATTCCCCCCTCCCCTAAAGCAGCCTTCACAACAACCCTTTAAAGGCTTTTGAGTTGCTGCTGCCAGGGGATTATCAGTAAGTGACATTTACAAGTGATTAGAGGACAGAATTATCTTCGTCACTTGTGGGAAAGGAGGAAAGCTTCAAGGTCAAACCTCTCGGTACTTCAAACGCCGCCAGATGTTTTGTTTACACAAAATTGCTGTTTGATTTATGATGGAGCTCTACATACAGAGCTTCGGCTCAGCCCTAATAGAACTGCAGAGAAGATGGGTGGGAATGGAGTCAAAAATTCATACAATACCCTCAAATATTTCCCTTATTAAAATAAGAGGCTAGCTCACGTGCCAAGCAGTTACACAGTACCTAGTGGCTTCCTGCAAGGAGTGCTCCAAGCTATATAAACGTTGGCAGGTGAGGAAATGGAGATAAATCTCGAGCAGATCCAGCAATCCCCTATCGACCCCTTGGTGCACTCACCTCCGGACAAGAGATTGCTGGAGATTTTTGCAAACGGTGAGAGACTCTCCCATAAACATGTGGCACATGATGACCTCCAGGCAGTTGGCCATGAATGCCATCACTGCGTCAGACTGCAGCGTGCCGCTCCGGGAGACGATGCAGAGGCGCTGGAGAGAGGAGCAGTGACTCAGGGCCTGGAAGAACTGGGCGCCGGCGCTGAAATACGGCTGCTCCAGCCTGCAGAGAGAAACAACAGCAGAGATGATGGGTGTGAAGCGCTTTCAAAACAGACAGAGGAAGGAAAATGGGAAGGAAAACGGGAAGGAAGATGGGATATTGGGTTTGGCGAATGGAGCAACCAGTTTCTCCTGCCATGTCGTCTTCTTGCATGTGCAATAGCCGTCTTTGACCTGTATATCACTCATGCATGTACAGATAGCTCTGCACGCTCAAGCATCTTGCAGAGACACTAGTAAAATATCAATGCAGAAAGACCCCAACTGCAGAATTCCAGAGCCCCCAGGGCATTGCCAGAGTAGCCCTGTTTTTAATCACTTCTCCACAATAGCACATTGGTAAGAAGGGCCTTAGATTTGGTTGATTGGTCCACCCTTAGGGCAAGAATAACAGTTTTTGCTACCTGGCATGCAGCAAGCAGCTGATGTGGACTGGGGAGTCACTGCTCCCATGCTGATCAAACCAGCCCATTGAGTTGCCTAGACAGAAGTAGGCGTGAAAAATTCCTGAGGCACCCAGGGTGATGCAGAACTCCTGCCTTGGAGCCAAGGCCACCTCCAACAGCCTTCCCTGGCCAAAAAAAAGGGGGAGAGGAAAGGACCTAAGCTTCATCTTGAGCATTAGGCCTGCAGAACAGTCCAAATTTGCTATTATTGATACACAGAGTCTGCCATCATGGCCTAGAAGACCACAAAGGTCGGTGAAGGTCCAGGTTTCAACCAGCAGCCTAAGTGGATCCTTCCTTCACACAAACGGGTCTAGGGCAGCAGAATCTGGTTTCACCCTTCATGTGGATTGACTACAGGACCTCGGGCTACTCAGTCCCAGTCACTGGGTCAGAGAGGCCCCGAGCTCCAAGGTGGTTAATCCACTACCTGGTAACGCGCTGTCAGTCCCCAGCTGAGCTGGATAATCTCCATGCAAGCGTTTGTAGTATGGGGAGGTATCTCAGCAACTTAATCTTGTTAATTGATAAACTGTGGCTTCAAGTCCCACCCTGAGACTGATGGTCAGGTAACAGTGCAAGAACAAAGCAGCCCACTTTGGGTAACAGCTTGAAATGAACATGGAGGAAATGGGAAATCTCTCATTTTTCAGTTTTATTGGTCCATAAGCTTAGATTAAAAAGCACAGGAGCCTCTGCCTTCCCACAGCAGGTTTCCTGGTCAGCCTGGGGATGTGGCAAGGGAAGCACACTTGCAGTACCCGCTTCCATGCACTAGATGACAATGTTGCCTTGGAAAACCACCCACAATCTATTCCTAGCTTAGAGAAAAACCCTTCGTGGGGAGGGGACAAAAGGCAGAAAAAGCAGAGAATTAGTTAAAGGTAAAAGAAGCTGCGTTTTTAGGCATCAAGTAGCAAACACTCAAAACCTTTTAAACCCACCAAATCTTCCTGCACTTTACTAAGAGAAAAGCCATCCTACATTGCAGAGCCTGGCTGCCACTGCAGGAGGACACCCTTGTTTGTCCTCTAGGCTGCCTTGCATTTAGCCTCCATTTCAAGATCTCTGGAAAGAAGAGGGCCTGAAGCGAGTGGTGGGGCAGCGTGTGGATGTCTGCACCTCTACCCATGGGACAGTGTCCACAGGTCCATCCAAAGCAGCTGCCACCCCTTCCACGAGGAAGGCCGATCTGCTCCTTATTGCCCATTACAAAGGGGAAAATGGTGTAAGAGGAAAATCCTCTTGAAGTTTAGCTACCCTGACTCCCTTCTGTTGCATTAGGAAGGTGCACGTGAGCACCAGTCTCAGCTGATGAGCAAGGCGTTTTTGTCCCATTGCAACCAGCTGCAATCACAAGAACAGAAACTCAAACAAAAAAGCAAATAAAAAAACATACACACAAAAAATACCCAAATATTCAGCTTTCTAAGGATGAACACTTGCAAAGGTCACATGGACTGCTGCAAGGAAGCCATGCTCTTTACTTCAGCAAATTTCAATGGAAGCCAAAGGTAGAAAAATATCTCAGTGGGAAATTTGAGATCTCAACGTTAACTAAATATCCTAGGAGTGTCTTCCTCCCTGGAAGTTTTCCAGAAATCTAAGCATAAACCAACCCAAAGAGTCAGGAAAGACATATAGCATTTAACCCTGCCCCGGCAGGCTGTTAGCTCACAAACAAGTTATATTCACTCTTCCTCAGCTAAAAGGAAGGAAGCTGCAGTGCAGACTTCATATGCTTGAAATAGTGCTTAAAAGACAAAACCTGAATCCTCTCGGTACCTCAGGAAGAAAAACACTCAATATTTGAAACTCAGCTACTTTGGACCAGAATAGAAATGCTTGGCTAGTGTAAAAATAGCACGACCACATCCTACAGGTCCCCAAAGGAAAAAAGAAGCTCAGTGACGACCCCTCACCTGAGATCTCTCAAACACTTGCAGTGTTTCAGCATGTCCATGAGAGCAGACATATAGACCACGTTCCCCATCATGCCCAGGTTGGCCAGCGAAAGAGTCCGCAGGTGCTGGCACTGCAAGCCAATGCTAACGAGTCCGGAGCCTGTGAGGATATTTGGCAGCTGGGCTAAGGTGAGGCTTTGCAGGTAAGTCACCTGGCCGATGGCAGCGACCTCGGCATCGCCCACACTCTGGGCCCGGATGCAAGGGGGCAGCGAGTTCCGAATGGCCGGCTCGTTGCGGGGCATGGCAGAGGAAAAACTGGACCCGATTATTTCCAGGTTTTCCAAAAACGGAAGGCTTCCCATCAAAGTCCAGAACACTGAGGAATGTGGCTTCTGGTTTGAGTATGTCTGGATGCCAATCCGGACTTTCTTGCCTAATGTTTGGGGCATCACATTGGATTGCATGGGAGGCTTTTCCATGTTTGCAGCAACATCTGTTATGGAGCAGACTGGAAGTGCTAACGAAAGCAGGTGCTTTAGTCTGGCCAGCAGCTGGCACAAATGATTCCCTATGTTTTTTGAGCTGTGATGATGAGCTGCAGAGAGGTTGAGGTGCCTCAGGTTGCAGCAGGACACCACTAGGCTTTCCAGAATGCTACTGTCAATGTCATCTTCTGCTTTCCGAAACAAGGATTCTGGAGCCAGACAATGAATGCAGCCACTGAGATTCAAACTGGTCAAGCTCTTAAGATCCTTCCCACCATTCATGACCCTCTGGATCAACTGACCACCCGACAAGGTGCACCGGCTAAAGCTGAAGTAGAAAGGGTTGTTGAACTTCAAGTGTTGCAGGAGGCCAGAGCCGTTAATCCAGGCTTTGGGCAATTGCAAAGCATCCAGACGTACATTTCGAGCCATTGAGTCCAGGAGGTTTTTAGTGGCTCCCGTCTCTGCAAAACTGCCAGGGGCAGAAATGAGGAAGGCGTGAAGGTTCTCGGGCGTCCGATCGCTCAGCACGGCCAAGTAGAGCCTCACCACCTCCTGATTCACGTAGCCAGGGGCCAGCCTAGCGTAGAAGATGCGAAGATTCTGGTAATGAGGCACATTGCTCTCACCTACCATGAGCTGTCCAGAAAGCATAAAACCTTCCCGCGAGTGGTCAAGGATCTCAAAATACAGCAGCAGTTTCTCCAGGCTGGTGCAGCACGGAACAACGCCGTACGACGGAGTGTAAAGGGTTTGCTTCAGCTCCAAGACACGGCTCAGAGTGGCTTTACACTCACTGCTCAACTGGCTGGCATCAAAACCTGGGTTGACGTCTATTGCCAGGGAGCGCAGCTGCTGCAGCGTGGACAGCGTCTTGGAGAGGTGCAGGGAGGTGATGTGGCACCCAGACAAGTTGAGCTTCACCAGGTTCTTGCACCGCGTTATATGATCAATGGAGGAGCTGGGCAGCCAGTAGCACCCGGCCATGTTCAGCTGGTAAATCTCTTTTCCAATATCTCTCATGAGCTGCTTCACTTTGTCTTTGTTTACCTGTACTTAAACAAAACCAGGTTCAATGAGACATATGGTAACAGCAGATACTGACTCAGTTTCCTATTCCTATGGAGACAACAATCTTCATTTAGATTATGTGCCTCAATCAAACGTTTCCAAGCACTAGCACAATCTAAGAATTATTATATAGCTCATAAAAGTCTAAAGCATGGCAAATTAAGCCACTTAACCTTACATTCCCTTTACCTTCTCAGTTTGTTTCTGCAATACTGACTCATGAGGTTGAATCTTTTCAGCAAGTAACTAAAACAGGACAATCTCCATTTTCTAACAAAGTTATTTCAGCAGACATACAGTTACTTATGAAAATACATACTGAAAGAAGAGTGTTTGTCAAATTTACTCTCATTTTAGCTTCCAGAACCTAAAATGAGGAGTTTCCATTGATGGTATTTTATGTAACTATGGGAATGGGCCAGCTCTTCTAACAAAGCATTCAGGAAACAAATGCTTTTATAAAAACGGTTTTATTGTTTATTTGCTTTCAGAATTTAAGAGCAGCACATTTATGGAGACACACAGAAAAGTCCTACTCCCAGAAACCTCTCCAGGAGTCAGATTTCTCCTCAGAACCAACAGAAGCAGCAAACTGCTCCCCCACCTTATAATCTTTGTGCAGTAAAACAGTATGGGTGAGGCTCTTGTCCAGGCAGAGCGTGGCGAGTTTCCTGCAGGTTCTCCTGACGTTCAGGACAAGGTCTGTGCAAGGGACGTAGCTCAGGATGTGCAGCAGGATCTCATCGGAGAACTCCATCAAGTTGACGCCGCTGCTCTCCTCCTCGCTCTCCCCACTTACGATCTCCTGGATGGGGAGAAATAAAGGAGGAGAGAGAAGCTACTAGCTCAGAAGCTTCGGAGTTCAGGAAAGAGCGGATACCTTGAAAATTGGGATGAAGAGGGACAAAATGGAAGCAGAATCACCTTAACCAGGAAGCACATCTGTCCACATGGAGAAGCCAATATATTCCCCTTAAAAAATACTGAATTAGTGCAAAGTTACACCCAAAGCTGCAGTGCTCTTTTGCTACAGACTGCTTTAAAATGGAAAATGCTTCTTAGGTTCAAACGACTTGTGCTGCTTATTTGGTAACCGGGAAAACGACTTTCCCCCCGGCTTCCATCCCAGCGCGGCACATCCTGCTCTCTCCTCCTTCCCTCTGAGCGCGACTTGAGTAACCGCTCATCTTTGGAACGCCTCTATGGATGCACCCACATACATACATTTAATATATATATATTTTGAATATATGCGTAAAGTAGAAGGGCGGGCCAGCGTCACAGCACCCACGGGCGCCCTGCCTTTATATCGCAAGCGCTGGGGACACGTTAACGAGGCGGGGAAACCCTCGGGGTGCGGGAAGGGGCCCCGCGCCTCCCGCCGCGGCTCCCGCCTCACCTCTCCGCAGCGGAACATGGCGGCGGCGGCGCCGCGCGGCCGCCGCCGGGCGCCGCTCAAACCGGCCGCCTCCCGGCCTGCCTCCCAGCCGGCCCGGCCGCCGCGCGGCTCTTCCGGCGCTGCCATGACCCGGCTTCCGCGGCTCGCCACTCCTCTGCGCCTGCCTAGGCCGCGCCGCGCCGCCATCTTGAGCGTGGCCGCGCTGCGCCGAGGGCGGGAAAGGAGGCCGGTCCTCGGCGCCATCTTGGGAGCGGCGCGGGGAAGGGGGGGAAAGCGCCCCTCGGCGCCATCTTGGGAGCGGCGGGGGCCATGTTGGGAGCCCTGCTCCCTGCATCACGAAACGCCATTTTTCGCCCCGAAACGCCATTTCTTGCCCCGAAACGCCGTCCACAGAGGCGCCATCAGGGTTCTTTCCCCAGCCCCAGCTGGCAGGGCTGCTTACAAGTGTTGATCACCCCACAAAGCCCTGAGTGCAGTGCAGCAATGCAAATGGTGCCTGGGAGGCACAGCGGGAAGCTGGTCACAGCGCTGACTCACCTGGCCGAATGATGCCAGCAGCATTGGAAGCATCTAGAAAATAACCCTCTGTGTGTTCTTGGTGTCCTCCTAGTCCAGAGGGAGCTGAAGTGGGAGAGACATGGCACACACAGGGCCTGAATGAGTTAGTGCAACCAAGGGGGGCATGACTTCCTCAGGGCTCTTCCTTTTAGGACATCCACCACACCTGGAAAACCACAAATATAAATCAGCTGGCCCCCTTATTCACTTTTGACCTCAATGATCTTGGATCTGGGCTCTATGTGGACTCAATCAGCTTTGGTACTAGGTGTAATACTCCACTTTGCAGGTGGAAGGACCTCCTGGGGTTCTGTGGGACCTCAGCCATTGCACAGAGTCACCTCTATCAGGTGCTGCTGCTCAGAGCTGCTGGTCCCAAATCCCGAGTACAGGCAGGACCAGGGTGCTGGAATTTCTCGAGCTGTGCTCTGGGAATTTCACTATCCATGGAAAGTGCTCTTTAAAGATGACCCACAAAGGAAGATGACTGGGTTGCTGCTTTTCTTCCTGCTTGACTGTTGTTGTTTAAGGCCGTAAATGAGGACGCAGAGAACAGGGGTGGGTTGAGCGTCTAGATTAGAAGTAGTGAGTGCTTCAAGTCCTGAGTTACTTCTTTGCTTCTAGGCCTGTAAGAAGGATCTGGAGATAGAGAGGAAAAGCCCTCTGAGCGCTAAGCTGAGCCAGAGCCTCAATAAAAGCATCTCTACTTGTTTTTTGTTGTGCGTTTCAGTTAAATAGAAGGTAATGACAAATTAAATCCAGAGACTCTTCAGTCAGGCCTGACTTGTTTGACGTCTACCAACCTACCACGCTTGCAGTCATCAGGGAAACCGGGGTGGAGAAGGCCTGCATTTCCAATGCAAATGTGCATTAAATCCATTAAATCTACAACAGGGCCAATATGCAGAGTGAAAGCCATGCCCAGAGTCTGGGCTGAGCCTCCTGTAAGCAACACAAATTAGAGAGGGCAAATTAGAGATGCAAAGATGGCCAGTGCAGGGCCAGTGGTGGCCGTGGAGTTGCTCAGACTCATGGATGATGCCTGCGTGTCCCAGCAGGAGCAGGTTGACTGGAGCAGCCTATGTTAGGAGCAGCTGCAGGTTGCCACCGTTCCTGGGACATGAGTGGACCATGCAGCAGTTGCAAAACTCGTGAGCTGCAACAGAGCGAGGTTAAAGAACCTTCCCAGGAGAAACGAGGCTCTTAGTGCTTCGTTAGAGAAGCTGCGCTCAAACTCACCATGCGCCAAGCAAATAAGCAATGTGGCACTGTAGATAAGAAACGGATTTAATGCAGGCCATCAGATAGACCACAGAGGAGGAAGGAAACGAGCTGCCACACCAAACGCTGACATATCTCATGATATTTGTGGCAACCTCCACAAGGAGCTTGGTTCAGTTCCAACTTGGGCCATCTTGGAGCAGACTTTGATCTTCTGATGACTAATATGCAGCTGTTTTAACCCAAAGAAGGCAAGCAAGGCGCTCTCCCAGTCCCGGAGGGCAAACAAGCAAACGTAGTGCTAGAGTCGAGTCATTTTGCTCTGCATAAGGCAACATCTCTTTGTTGTTCATGGCCAGACTGACTTGGTGATTTTTGCCATGGGGTCATTTCTCTCCACTGATTATTAATAACAGTGATACAATCCAGATTCCTCATCTTTTTATCAGTGTGAATAAATCCCATTTGGACTGTAGTGGTTAGAGCACTTGGTGTGCTGAGGTAAACTGCTCTCTTTACCCTGCAAGTGATTTTGAATACTTGATAGAGCCAAATACAGTAAGACCTACTTAAGCAGATTACTGATGGCTATAATGCAAGTCAGGGCAGGCTCCAGGACACTAATCCCTCTGCAAGGACCAACTTCAAAGACCTGGACTTCTCCTCCTAGCACAGAAAATAGCCACAGTTCTAGCCAAGATCTGACACCTCAGCCTGTTTTTAAGCTGATGCTCTGCATGTTTGGAAGGAACTTCCACAAAGAAGTGGAATATCCTCGGAGTGCCGTGGGATTTCCCAGGCCATGTGCATGCCGAGAGCCTGCACCTCTCCTAAAGGAGCACGAGCCCCTCTGAAGAGCAACGAGACCCCACAGACAAGGGAACATTTCCCTGTAATGCAGCGTCAATAAGTGCTCCCCTGCAAGCCTAGGGGACCCCTGAACAAGGAGGCCCTTCAGGGCTAATTCCGAAGAGCTGCCAAAGTCTCCTTTGCCAAGGACATCGCTAATTCCTGGCCGTGGCTTGATTCCATAAGCCGCTCAGCGAGGTGACTTTCCAGGTCACCAGCTAATTGCAGGTGGAAGGCCAGTGGCTGTGGGCAGCGGGAGCGAAAGTTGGGAGCGTTTTGCAAGGAAAGGGCGAGGAAACGGCCCTCATCCTGCACACGGCCGAGCCACCTGTCCTTGTGCAGAGGCAGAGTGGTGAGGATGGGCTGGCCGCTCCGTAGCCATCTCCTTTCCTCACAGGCTCTGGAGGGAGACGGCCAAGTCCTGCCCTCTCTGCAGGCCTGGGAAATGGTTTATCTCACAGTGATGGAGCTGGACCCGCTCAGCCCGGCCCATGTGGGAGAACTGGCCCTTTGGTAGCTGTTTTAAGCCCTGCTCCTCACACAAACCCTGGCTCAGGAGGTGTCCAGCCGGGAAGGACGAGGTAGCCAAGGGACAGCCCATTCCCTGCACAACTTCTTTGACTCCCACCTTAAAGACCTCATCGCTGGTGGCTTGAAGGACTCAAGTGACCTTGTCCCACCAGTCCCATGACTGGTGAACAGGCCCGGGGGCATTTCCACCATTCTGTGAAATAGCGAAGGGAGGAACTGAGTCTTCCAGAACACAACCATGGTTAAAAAATGCCTCTTTTCCAGTCCCTGGTGTCCCTGACAGGAAACCCGCCCGGCCTCCCGCCTGCCTGCAGGAGTCCAGAGCAGTGAGTAATGCTCGCAGGCTCCCCTGCCCGGCACCACATACTTTTCTCCAGCATGTAATGGCCCAAAGGCAGCACAAACCGCGTCTTGCTGGAGCGGCCCGCGGCGCATCCGTGCGCACGGCGGCCTCACACCGGAGCGGCAGCGGGAAGGAGCGCAGGAGCCCAGCCTCGTGTCGCTGCAACAGCAGAAGGGAAGGGAGCAACCCGGCCAAGCGTTAGCTGGGGGAGAAGCCGGTTTCTGCTCTCAGGAGTTTGCAGATCAGCAAGGCGGCCCCACACCTCTTGCTGCCGGGCTGCTCTGAGCACTGGGTGCTTCACCATGCGGTGGTTTCTCCCTCGCTGTCACCATCACCTCATCTGTTGTTTGTGTCTCTATACATTTTTCCACAATCCATTTTTTCAAAGCAATAAGAAAGACCCGAAGCAGGAGCTGATGCCCCGTTTCTTGATCTCCATCTTCTTTTCTCCTTCCCCAGCCTTTCTCCAGCCTCACTACACCCAGCTCCTGCCCCTCGCACAGCCACAGTCCCCTCCTCACCCTACATCCCCCCTGGATCCCAGGTTATGAGCCCAGTTTGGGCCTTTCTCTGGCCTCTTTCACCTCCCCCTTGGGAACTGGTGCTTCCAGTGACTCCTCCTGCCGGGCTCCTGCACCCGCGGCGGTCGGAGGGAGGTTGGGAAGATGAGGTGCAGGAACCAGCAGGTCCAGCCTGAGCGCAGCTTGACGCCGGAGCAGCATCAGGCCAGGCAGAGGATTAAAGAGCCAATGGAGCCTGTTCCCTGCCTTTCATCTGCCCCTAGCGTGACACAATTGCAGCCATTAGCTCTTCAAAGACAGCAGGTTGGAGGAGCCTTGGAGAGCCTGTGGGGCTCCGAGAGCTGGTCCTCAGCACGAGGAGCTTCACCTGGGATCACCCACTTGCTCCTGGACCTGGAGCTTCCCGCTTCTCTCCAAACCCTTTTGCAGCAGGGCAAGTGGCTGCTGTTACCAGGACTCGCAGGTCCCTGTTCCTGACAGAGCTTGAGCTCCCACAGGGGCTTTGCAGAGATCCCCAGGGCAGTTGTTTGTTTTCACAACTGGAACTCAGCCTGACAAGCGATGCTGACACCTCATGGGAGGCTGGGACATCAGGAGGATGGGGACTGAGGGGCCGCTCAACCCTCCTTCCTACACAGCCCAAGCAGAGCCAGAGGAGCCTCCCTTCCCGGCTGCCTCCTGTGCCCAGCCAGCACGGGAGCAGAGCCTGTCCCTAGGTGCTGCTCAATAACAGAGCTTCCTCCTGCTGCTGCTTCCCAGCACCCCGTTCCCAGCCGCACCCATGCACAGCACCCCGGGGCAGCCCAGCACCTCTGCTAAGTCACTGCTTTCCCACCTGCCTTCACCCCAGGAGCTGCTCCCGCCCAGGAACATCCGTGTCTCCCAGCCAGGACTCGCTCCCAGGCTGCAGCTGGGATGAGCCACAGGCCCTGGGAGCAGCTGCTTGGCCAGTGGAACAGAGGGAGGATGGAGGCTGCAGGAGCAGGATGAAGGCTGCAAGTCCAGGATCTGCTTTCCTTGGCCACAGCTGCTTTGGGACAGCAGTTACAGCAGTCCCAGGTGGATCTTCCAGGCAGTCAAAGCCACTTGTACTGGCCATAGAGAACAGTGTTTCCTTTTGGAAGGGGATGCTCAATTCCCACCACTCCCTGCAGGGGAGGTGCTCTGCCCCAAGGAGCTCTCCCTATGCCATGTATCGCACACGTGGCAACAGCCACAGTGCCCCAGCCCAGAACCTGCCCCTTGTTGGGCTCCCCTTATCACCCCAAGCACCATCCTCTTCCCCACCAACCCTGCCCAGCAGCACCCACAGGGCAGACACCCCCAACCACCTGGCAAGGCCACATTGAAGCTGCAGTAACTGACACCCCAGAGAAGGAAAAAAACACAACCACAATGAAGCAGTTCACACCACTCGAGCCTCTATTGTGTGCACTTTTATTTGAACTGGTCTTAAGTCAGTGTACAGGTAGCCCCTCCTTCCCCCACATACTGGCACCGCTGCTCCTAGACTCTGCAGGGGACAGTAAAGCCTTCATTCACATCTATCACTGGGGAACACAGCCCGCTTGCTTGACAAATCAAAGAGAAAGAATCAAGTGTGTTTTGTTTTTAAGGCGGAAGATACAAAAAGACACTTGTTGGGTTACGTCGTTTACAGACAAGCAATTCTAACCAAACGCCAGGAACTGGCATTGGCTCCTCCGAGCTGGGCTGATGCCTTCACAGAGGCGAGTTAACTTCCTGTAACAATGCATTGTAACAATATTTGGAATGACTATTAAAAAAGAAACAAATGTACAATCAAAGTCCTCAGATGCATTGTAGAACTTTGGGGGCGTTCGCTCCAACATGTTTCATTTTAAGACTGCTGCTGACACCTTCACCGTTCCAGTTTTTAAATCCTGAGTCAAGCGCCAAAAAAAAAAAAAAAAAGAAAACAAATAAAGCCATGCCAATCTCGTCTTGTTTTATGCGCATTTATGGGTTTGATTTCATCACAAGGGTGTGGGTGTTGGTAACAGTCTGGTTTAGAAGCATTTGCGGTGGACAATGGAGGGTCCGGACTCATCGTACTCCTGCTTGCTGATCCACATCTGCTGGAAGGTGGACAGGGAGGCCAGGATGGAGCCTCCAATCCAGACAGAGTATTTGCGCTCAGGTGGAGCAATGATCTGCAGAGAGAGGAACACGTCAGATGCCTTGTGTGGTACTGCACCTACCACTCACGTGCAGCCTCTGCCACCTAACCTCAGCAGGACACAATGAGATTTCTACCTTCAGGGTGCTCGCAGCTCCACAGAACTCCCCCTTATCCCCTCTGTGTACCCATTTCCATCAATGCTGCCATTCCAGTCACCAAATTGCACTTTATCAGAGCAAGACTGGACTACTTGGACATGGGAGAGCCATTCTTAAGAAGGGTTGGGCTTATCTCCCCTTGAGCTCCCTCTGGATTTTGGCAAGGAGGCCAAGCAGCTTCCCCAGCTCCAACCTACCTTGATTTTCATTGTGCTGGGTGCCAGGGCTGTGATCTCCTTCTGCATCCTGTCGGCAATGCCAGGGTACATTGTGGTACCACCAGACAGCACTGTGTTGGCATACAGGTCCTTACGGATATCCACATCACACTTCATGATGGAGTTGAAGGTAGTTTCATGGATACCACAGGACTCCATACCTGGGAGGAAGAAAGTCTAGGTCAGCAAGGGCTCACAGACACAGCCAAGAAGTCACACTGGCAACAGAGACAAGTGGCAACCTGGCCTTCCAAGCAGTAAAGTCCTACAGATAGAGCTAGGGCTCTTCAAGTCTCAACCTCTTTTAAGTATTCTAAGGTCCCTCCTAACTTCAAGCTATTTGGAATGGGGTGGGGCAGGATGGGCCTTGCTAAGCAGTTAGGACATTCCTTTGGAAGAAAGGGACACAAGGCCTCCTACACCAGGGACTTACCCAAGAAAGATGGCTGGAAGAGGGCTTCAGGGCACCTGAACCTCTCATTGCCAATGGTGATGACCTGACCATCAGGGAGTTCATAGCTCTTCTCCAGGGAAGAGCTAGAGGCAGCTGTGGCCATCTCCTGCTCGAAATCCAGGGCGACGTAGCACAGCTTCTCCTTGATGTCACGCACAATTTCTCTCTCGGCTGTGGTGGTGAAGCTGTAGCCTCTCTCTGTCAGGATCTTCATGAGGTAGTCCGTCAGGTCACGGCCAGCCAGATCCAGACGGAGGATGGCATGGGGGAGGGCATAGCCTTCATAGATGGGCACAGTGTGGGTAACACCATCACCAGAGTCCATCACAATACCAGTGGTACGACCAGAGGCATACAGGGACAGCACAGCCTGGATGGCTACATACATGGCTGGGGTGTTGAAGGTCTCGAACATGATCTAGAAAAAGAGGAGAAGACATTGAGCCCACAGGACAAAACAAGCACCACTCATTAAAAGCCTACACCAAATCCATGCAAAAAATTTCTTCTCAGAAGTGCTTGTCTCTAGACAAAGCACTTCATTTATAAGGTGGTGTCAATGTTTTTGATCTTGTCTAGCACCATCCCCAACTGCCAGGTCAGAACCCAAGGAGGACACCGCCATGGGCCCATTCAAGTGTCACAGCAAAGAGCAAAACAAGGACTAGGCAACTACGGCAGTCACTCAGGGTTGGTAAATGGGTTAGTGTCTAGTGAGAATCAGCAGTTAGACAAGTTGCTAGTTCAGACAAGTTGCTCTCTCCGTTCAGAGAAAGCCAGCTTAGAAGAGCAAACAAAACCTGTCAAGGTCCAGCAAAGAGGAGACTCAGGTCAGGAAAGGAAAACCCTGTAAAGATGCCAAAAAGGAAGAAGAGTGGTGAAGGTGCAGAGGACACAACATGGAGAGGAAAGCTGGCTGCAGCAGCATCTGCTCTCACACCAGACTCGGTTTTACTGACCTGTGTCATCTTTTCTCTGTTGGCTTTGGGGTTCAGGGGAGCCTCTGTAAGCAGCACAGGGTGCTCCTCGGGGGCTACTCTCAGCTCATTGTAGAAAGTGTGATGCCAGATCTTCTCCATGTCATCCCAGTTGGTGACAATACCGTGTTCAATGGGGTACTTCAGGGTCAGGATACCTCTTTTACTCTGGGCTTCATCACCAACGTAGCTGTCTTTCTGTCCCATACCAACCATCACGCCCTGTACAACAAATAAAGCAGCACATTTAACTGACAGCCAGCCTTTAAAAATAATCAGATCTCTAATGGCTTTTCTTCTCAGTAAAGATATTATCAGTAAAGATATCAGTAAAGATATTCAGTTGCCCAAATACAGACTGCTAAAACACTGCAGGAAAGGTCTGCAGCACTTATTCCTCCCCTTCCCTGCTCCTCCATTCCACATCATTACTATTGTAATACATAAAGCTTTGTGAAACAGACACATAAGACCACTTCTTTAAGCAAATTACTATCATGGAAATCGTTGCTGCTGAAAACTCTTCTACAATACCTGAAAAAAAAATAAAAATTAAAAAGAGGAAGCCCAACCACATACCTGATGTCTGGGGCGCCCAACGATGGATGGGAAGACAGCACGTGGGGCATCATCCCCAGCGAAGCCGGCCTTGCACATACCGGAGCCATTGTCAACAACGAGCGCAGCAATATCATCATCCATGGCTAACTGTGGAGAGAAAAGAAGGCATCAAGCCAAGCCGCCACGGAGCGGGGACATCGTGCCAGGGGGATTCCTTCCCCCACGGCGCAGCAGCGGGGAGGACGATGCAGGCAGCAGCGCACGGCCCCTCTGGCCGCCGCTCGCCGACCCCCTTCCCCACCCATTTCCTTCCTGTTCCCGCGGCGCCCGCTAGAGGGGGCGGCTCCGGGCTGCCGCTCCGCGCGCCTTTGGGACAAAGGAAGTCCCCGCGCCCGCTCGCGTTATTACCATAAAAGGCAATGGCTGGAGCGCGCGTCGCGCCGGGCGCGCGCGGCACCGCGCCAGCCGCCCCGGGGAGGGCGGCGGCCACGCCCCCTCCGCCGCCAGGCCACGCCCCCCG
>JAUBOD010000185.1:3549742-3561072 GCA_032353885.1 Nothura maculosa
CTCTCTGCCCAGCTTTGCAAACCTGCAACATCCACCATTAGGTCCTGCTCCATACCAGGCTCTGACTTGGTTCGTATCGGCAGTGTTGACATGCTAACGTTAAAACCTTGAGTTTACACCATTTTAAGAGAGATTCTAAAGCCAGAAGATCCGTATCATGCTAGATCCGGTGCCTAATTACCTTGGTCGCAGACCCGCTCTTCTGGGAAAGCCACATTTCCTAATCCCTGTCACTGGTGCCCAAGGCCCCAAACCTGCCCTACAGCCAAAGAGGGACAAGTTTTACCCCATGATTAAAGCTGCCACCTCCCAATGAACACTGCCACCTCAGGCATTGAATACTGGATGCCACTTTGCTGCACAGCTCTTCATTTCTGTCTTTCTGCATCATTTTCTCCTCTTTGCTTGCACGTTTCTGCTCCCCTACCCTCATTACAGAGTTGCTGGTGATGCCACTAGAGCACTGAGGGCCATGGAAACAACTCTTGTTCCCTACTGCTCTTCCAGGCTGATCCCAGCCAGGGTTGCCCTGTCCTTCCTTCTTTCATACTAATAACAGAGCAGAGGGACCAGCTGCCCTTGGTCTCTGCTTCAAGAGGGCAGCGATGGCAGCTCACCCAGTTTGGCACAAGTCACTCAGCTCACACAAATAAAGCTTTCAGGCTCTCCTAGTGTGTCCACCCCATTCACCTCCTTGGATTAACACATACCTTGAAGGGAACCGTAATTATTTGCAGGAATTTTCTGTCGATCTTGCTGTGACACAGCCGTGAGCATCCCTGCAGCAGGGGCTGGAAGGCGATGCCAGGGGGTGCTGGAGGCTACAGAGGACGACAGTAACAGCTCACTGCATTTTACCAGGTGGCTGCCTCGCTGACCTACATGAATCCACCTGGAAAATAACTATGAAGAAAGACTGACTCTTAAATACCAAGCAGGACGTGGAATGCGGCAAAGAATTTTCTTCCAGATGGTCTTTTCTAAGTATATTCACAAACATTTGCATCCAGCACTAAGTGGAAGGTTTCAGAAGGAAATATTTGCAGAGAAAGAACCGCAGAGCAGGACCTTGCTGCATGCCCACCTGCAGCAAACAGCTCTGTAGCAAGAGAAGGCAGCAAAGTAGTGATACCATAACCTTCCTCCCCATACATCTTTATCTATATAGATATAGATATATATACTCCTAACTGAGGCATAGAACAACAGCAGCTCAACAGAGTAGAACACCAGGCTTCAACAAAAGGATTTTACACAGTGAAGACCAAAAGTGGAGTTTTAGAGTGATTACCTTCACTCCTTTCCATATAGGCCTCTTATTCCCAAATATCACGACATTGCTCATTTGGGCTGATACCAAAGTATTGCCTTTCTTACAGGAAAAGTCCATCTCACACCATACTGCGTTGTCATTGTAGGAAAAGAGAGGACACCTAGGAAACATCACAAGGACAAGGCAGGCACACTGCTCCTGCACACTGCTATTTATAGGCAAGGGACTTTCTGCACCATTGGTGGCACTTTGCCTAATGGGTCTCTACAGTATTTTCCTCCTGCGGGCTTGCCCCGTGGCTTTCCAACCAGACAAGCTGCAAGGTTGTCTCCCCTGTAGAGCTAATTTACACGCGATGCAATCCCAGGTGACAGCAGTACCTATAGGATCCAGGCTGCCACTTCTGGCATCCTTGGCTGTCATCCAGCCGTGTCTGTTCACACCTAGCGTGGCTTAGCCTGGACAACCTAGAGGAAACACAGCTTGAAATGAGGCGGCTACAGACTGCAATGATGCTAAAAAGCAGCAGGTTTCAACACAGAAGGAAGCTGCAAGTGACCATTAAATTTAGGCTCACATGAAAGCATCTGCTCCCTGCGCCAAGAATGCAATTTATGATTAAATCTAAAAGCTACCCCTCTTCTTTCTGAATCAAGATGTGCAGTTTGACTGAAAAATTCCATACCTTCTACCAATTATTTTGCAGACTGACTCAAAATCCAGATTTTTGCTCAGCTTTAACTTTTAGACTCTTCTTGCCATCTTTTCTTCTCCTGCTACATTAAACATGTTGCACATGTTTCTGAAAATGTACATTTAGAGATCACCAAGTGATCTCATCCTATCTCTAGAGAGCTAGCTTTAATTTCTGAGAACAAGGCAGCATTTCTAGCCCTGAGAATACCTTTAACTTTTCTTAAGTGTTTTCTAGCATCTTATCATCAATCCTGAATAAACAGCAGCACTAAACAGTTAGTGTCACTAATGGCACAATAGAGAGAAAGGAATGTGACTCCTCTCCCTGATTCTCCCTTTCCCAGCACACAAGTCCAAGGATGCAGCAGCCTTCCTGATAATTGCAATGTATTTTTGTACTTCTCCATGGTGACGCGAGATACTCCAGAGGAAGCATCCAGCCCAGACTAAGAACATCGATAATCAAGTTACAGAAAGCAAGAAGGAGGCTCACTAATACTCCCAGCATAAACCAAGCAGGTTATCTAGACAGAAGCAACACGGAGTAAGACATGCAAATAGATTATGGGAATTTCACACATTCTTGTGATGAGTCTGTTGTGAAGACAAGTTAGGAGACCTCAGCCTGCTCTGGTAGAGCGGTGCAGTTGCACAACTCATTACACACAAGCGCAGTCCACCCAAAGGGTTGAGCAAATACCCTTCAGTGTTTGCATAGCCAAGCTGCCAGGCCAGCTTTGCCCCTTACTCCAACTCCTTGGTGCCTCCAGGCTGCTCCAGGTGGGAGCTGTTTATCCGGTCTCACAGGCAACGAGGAGCTAGAGAAGGAGCACGGAGCAGCAGCAGGGGTGTGGGTACCTGCAGGCACAGCGAGCACACGCACCTCACATTTTTGCTGATACTCTCCTTTCTATGGAAGAAAAGGCAGCTCAGGAATAATGCTTGAGGTCAAAATAACATCAAATCGGTGTCTAGCCGCAGTCACTTCTTGCATGTAACAGAATGCAGGCAAAGGGTAACCTGTTTCTCATTCCGCAGCAGCTTCACTCCCACTTAACTTTGAAAGCTCTCAGGAGGGAATGGGAAAACTAACAGCTACAACTAATGCACTGCAGCTTTTGCCTGATCTGGTCATCTCACTCTTTATTGCAGCTCTATTTTCAGCTGGACTTTGTGTTTGCCCCTTGGGGTGACAGATTTGAGCCAAATGCAGCTTGAGAAAGCACACACTCTTTCACATGCATGGCAATGCATAGATACGGCTTCCCAGTTACTTTCCTGTGGTTCAAGTCCCCCAAGCTGGAATAGAAATAACTGATTTTTATCCTACATGCTTTAATTCACTTACACATGGAAGTTAAGGGAGGCAATTGTGAGTGTTGCAGTAATAAGAGTTTAAGTTTCAGAGGAGGAATCTGATCCACATGTTTCATGAGCACCTGGGGCTTCTTAGTCCTTAGAGGATCACCTACATTTCTCCAAAAGATCACTACTTTTCCTCATTTGCACCAGGAAAAGAAATGCAAATGTATTACAGATAAGGTGCTGCCTTTTGAAAGACCATCCTAAGAACAATTTTCTTTTTTATATATTCAAGATCAGCTTTGACTAGGGAAAGGGTTTCCATTACCCCGGATTGTATTAATTCTAAAGGACCAGCTCAAACAGCCGTGTTAAGTCTCCTATGCAGGACACAGCTTAGTCTGGCAGATGGAGATGCTGAGTAAAAGCCATTAATCTGTTATCACACTCACCCACCCACAAAAATCCCAGTGGTCTGAAGTCATGTTTTCTGACAGAAATCTAGAAATCTATAGCTTGTACAACAGCTGCAAGTAGCATAAAGTTCCAGGAGGGAAGAAAGAGAAGCATGCTTCATTTGATTACACGGGTAGGACAGAATTATGTGAGAAAAAGATCTTTTACAGGAAGACAAAGTTGTCCTTGAAAGCATTTGAATGGCTGCTTTTAGTAGAAAGCTGGCAAGTTACCTAATGACTCTCATTAAGTGCCAACTTCTTCCTGCACATTCCTGAAATGCGAAACAAGGGGTTAAAGCCACAAGATAACAAAATAAGCCAGTTTTCCTAAAATATCCCTGCTTCGATATGCAGAGCAAACTCCTAAAAAAAACAAGTCTCATTTACATAGCTTTACCTAATTATCCTCCATCTCAACAGCAGGAAAAGCAAGAAACCAGCTTAAAAACAACTCTAAAGCCGGGAAGTTGGCAAGCTGGTGTTTGGTGCTAGTTGGTGTCGTGCCTATCCCCATATCTAGAAAGGTTTAATGTGTTCATTCTGGGAGACTAAGAGAAACTAAATATAGTAGCAGCAGCAGCTACTGCTGAACACAAGACCTGGCAGAGGCTCCAGCTACCTGAAGCTCCGTCCTCCTTTCAGCCGGCGGCTCCAGCAGCTGCAATCCTTTCCCTTCTTTGGGGAAAAGATGCCATAAAAAGGCACCTTCAGATTTAACTTATATGGGTAATTAGATACACAAAGTTTAGGGTGATGGTAACCTACCAGCAACATGGATATGTCTTCCTTGCTCCCCTTCTGAGCATAACCTCCCTCTTCCAGGTTGATTTTGAGCAGGGCTGGCAGGCACGAGGGAGCAGCCTCATTTCATATGTGAGTAGCCAAGGCAAGACCTTGTAGCCTGAGAGACTTGGATATTCCAGCACAAGGTGGAATATTCCTTGGATATTCGGAAAAGCCCTCAGGGAAGTGGTCACCTCCTCTCTTCCTTTCCTGGACGGCATCCCTGTCCCTAACAGCCCATGGACACTGGGCTTTGCGCAGCACCCCCAGCGTGGACAGGCTTTGAGATGTAGCTCGAAGGCATGCGTGCTCCCAGCACTAAATGAAAGGAGGTCAAAGCAGCCTCTTTTAGAAAAATAAATAGAGCAATAAAGCATTCTTTCAGATTAGCCTCACAGAGGATAAATCACTGAAGAAATATGAGCGTTCTATCTTGGTGGTGAATGTTAGTGACAGGGTCCAGCTTTCAGGCAAGACGCTGGTCGGTCGGTCTGGATGGCTGAGCAACCTTTCATTGTTAAGAAAAACATTGCTGGGGAAAAAAATAGGTTTGTTTTTAGAACCATATGATCTCTCGACAGTGCCAAGTGTGCTCTGTTTCCTACCTTGCAAAGCGTTCCTGGATGTCTTCAGGGCTCCTAGCAACCTCAGGGCAGAAATACAATGGATTCTGTTTCATCAGAAGGATGACTTGCTTAAAAATAAATTAAAAAAAAAGGAACTGCTGCCTCTTATTCCCTGGAAAAGCAGCATTAAGGGAACCCACATACACCCAGGGAAGCAAGGCTCGCTTAGCAAACTGAGTCATGGTCTTCCTTAAGCCACTGTTTGTCCCTCCAAGCCAAATCCTGATGTGAAATGGATCTGGGGAGGGAGGCGGGTGTCCCTTAAACCAACCTGGTGGATGGGAAGCCTTTGGTAGCAGCCAAAAAGATGATTTGCTAGAGCCACAGAGAAGGTGTGAGATGGGATGAAGACAAGTAGGAAGAATACACAATGCCTCCAACTGGAGGGAAGACCAAGAGTTGGAGTGGTGAGAAGAAATATGGAAAACAAAAGAGACCATCCGCAGATTTATCAGCCTCTCACACTGCCCCTTGCAGCAAGGGGATGCTGTACTTGCCATTCCCAAGGATTTTTGGCTGTTAGGAACTCCAAAGCGATGCCAAAACCCTGGAACACTTGTTACTCACACTGGTCCTATATTAGAGATGGGCACTAACCCTGGTGTCTTCTGTTCCTGCTGGAAGCTCTCTTTATATCACCATTCCAGCCAAGGCTAACAAGCCTGTGAGGATAAATAAAAATGTACAGCAGCCTTGGAATATCCAAGAGCATCTGTCAGAGATAAAGACAGAGCGAGCCACATACGGCAGCATTCAGCATGGGCCATAAGTTTTTATTATAACGAAGTCAGGAACATGATCCTGCTGTTTCCATCATAGCAAACACTGCTGGTACAAGGCTCTTCTGCAGGTTAAAATTTCAGCTTCCAGAGCTCTGCAGGGCAACAGCAAGAGGGACAAAGGAGACCTCAAAAGGGCCTGGATCCCAAAAGCACTAAAAATGCTGTTCAACAGTCCCTGTAAACAAATATAGTAGAAGAAGAAGAAAAAGTTGGAACCAAGAAACCATTTAAATTGTCCCTTTCCAGTTCCTTAATCACATGTTAGGGGACAGCCATAGCTGGGAATTTTAATCTCTGGAGCAATTAAAATAAAATTAAACTCAGCGAATAAGGCCTTATGCATTCAAAGCTTCATTAACCTTCTTGCCTTTTAATTAAATAAGTGCACATGAAATTTGGGGCAGAGGAAGCACTTGCCTTACTGAAGATGTTCGATTTTAATGGCAAATCGATACTTTTTAAAAGGAATAAGGGGGTTATAGGCTTTAGACCTCTGCAGTTCCACACTGGTTTTATTAAAAGCATGGTAGAAATTATTGCCCATCCCCAGCTCCCACCTAATGGCAATGTCTGCTCTCCCTCCATCGCTCCAAGCTGCACTAGCAAGTTCTGCATTGGGATCCCTTCTGGGTAGCAGATACTCCCATCTACAGGCAAACAGGAGCCAGGATTTAAAAGCCTTACACGTATTGTGATCGATTAGAGAAATAAAGTTGGCCAGCTACAGCGGGAGAGATTTTTCAGCCTACGGAGAAGAGATTAGAGCAACCGGCCTCTCTTTTAAACACTGCTTGTTGGTACAAAAGACTCAGGTCGGCGCCAAAGGCGGCGTGTGACTAGGACAGTTTAAAGGATAATCTTTGAAAGGGGATATTGTTGAGCATGGCCAGTCCCAATATCAAAGTTATTTGTGAGAGTTACCATCTGACTTGGGAAGGAGTCACGCTGCTCATGGACAATGGAAACAGCCACTCGTTTGGGGGACGTTGGACAGGCTGGATGAGCACAAGCTGCAGTGCTGAGACCTTGTGTTCCCATCCAAACACCACGACTCGGCGGCTGTGCAAGGCTTAGATGTGTGACTTCACGGGCAGGAGAACTTGCTGAGATGCTGCATAATCATTTATGTGGTGCAAAGGGCAAACCTTCGTGCCCAGCGGAGACGGGACTTTGAAATATGCCCTTCTGTACCCCTCAAGGTTACAGAAGCTACAAGGTTCACTGCCACCCTATGCAAGAGGACGTGCACAGTGCCACACTGTGTGACAAGCAGTGCTGGGAAAATCAAATCCCCAGTCCCTTCCCTTGGCTCCAAGAGAAGGAATCCACCACCCGAGTTGTCCCATTGGGACTGCTCTCTTTCCCTTATCCTAGGGAATTTAGAAGACTCTCCCACCACAAACATGGACCATTTTGTGATGCCTCTGCTGGGAGGATACTTACTTCAGTATTTTTGCCACTTAATTTCCTATCTGTGTTCCATTGCTACGCCTTTTAGCCATTTCAACCACTGCACAGAAGCAACAACAAAAACACATTTAGAGATCACCTCCTTTCAATTGTCACTTACCTTAAGTGTCAATATATTCTGCAGCAAACGACACTTCCCTTTTCACACTCACCCCTCGTCCAAGCAGCAAGCTAACATGACAGCACGAATGTTCACAGCAAGGCCTCCAAGGGAGGCCAGGCTCCTAAGTGGATGCTCTGCCCAATTGAGTGAAAAGGCACAGCTCCATTAACCAGCAGCAGGATAGACAAGCAATTCCTTATGCTTACAGGAGCCCAGGATCCACAGGTTAATCGCTTCACGCCCAAAATAATGGCCTCATTTTGATTTCATAGGAGCCATATTCTTTTATATGGAGCATGGAGAGCTGTTTGCTGCTGCAGGATGCCCTTGGCACTCCGAAGGACAATGTGAACGCACCGAGTGTGACAGGCGCTCGCCAAATGCAAAGCTAAAGCCAGTCACTAATGCTTCCTCAGCGTTTGACACTAATAAGAGAGGGGCTTCACACTGCAGTACTAACACTGAAGAACACATGAATTTTGTGATGCTTGAAGTGCTACCAGGCAGAGCACCACAGAGCGCTGCAGTCCTCAGCTCTTGCACATTAAAGGTCCATTAACCATTCTGTGGTGCAAGGCACTTCGTTTGTAAGCAGCAAATGAGCACGGAGGGGCAACGTCCTGAGCGTGCACAGGGATGCCTGGGGGTGAAGGAGCCCGTTTCCAACACAAACCTGCTTGTACAGGGAGTTCTGCTCTGCAGTTTTGATGACAGCATTTCCTGACCCAGTTTTATCTTGCTCCTCATGCCTCGGCTACAAGTAGTAATTAGTAATGTCAGTGTTCTGGCTGGATTGCTACAGCCCCATTAATAATGCAAGAGTAGTAACACAGTGAGAGCAAGAGAAGACAGGCTTGAAGGTTAAAAGCAATAGGAGAATGCATTTTAGGGGGCATTGCAAGAGCAGGGAGGAAGAGGAGAAGCAGCACTGGCCTACTGAGATTATAAACCACACACTTCAAAATGCATCATTCCTTTCAGGTGGAAACGAGAGGCGAGTCACTCAGTGCTAATTAGAAGACAATATGCAAATACAGAATGACACACAGAGGTGATTTAAAAAAAAAAAAGAGAAGGAAAAACTTCCGTTTTCACCTTTTCTTTCCTCCTCTAAGTTTGATGACTCCCATGTTCGCATTTCTCCGTTACTCACGTATCAGAGGGCAGCAGGAACCAGGCATCCGGCGCGTGACTCACGCACGACGGTTCATTCCTCAGGGGAACGCCTGCCAAGACCAACCCATACCTGCCCAGCGACTCCCAAACCTTTAAGGCCAAGGACTAATCAGTTCAAGGTTCACTTGGACCTGTGGCTTTCCATATCTAGGCTTTGCAAAGTCCTGGACCAGCAGCTCAGAACGAGTCAAGAGCTGCACCCTCCATGGGATCACCTGGACTTTGCTTTTTCTGGTGAATATAGCATAGGAGGGGGGAAAAAGGCTTCAGGTTTGGTGTTTATTTGTCAGCTGTTTCTGTCGCTGACTGAAAAGACACTTTGACAGTTCTCAGCTGCCTCCTGTACATCAGGAGCCAATGGCAGCTTGGGCTAACTCTGGTCCACTACCAAAAACCAGTCCTCTTCAAGGAGGCTTCTGGTCTCTAATTCGCTTGAGGATATGCAAGACATTAGCTCCTTTTTAAAGGTCGTTCAGTAGAGCCAACCAGTCACTTTCTCTCCCAATGTTTGGCATTTTCAGCTTCCTAAATGGTGCCAGAACTCTTGTTAGTGATGATGTATGAAGCAAAACACTCTCTCCATTAGTGAGGCTGGATTTACAGCACACATCTCCTCTGCTTATCAATTTTATTACTTCAGTGTGGCTCCCTCAGTCACTTAAAATACTTATTCCACAGAGCCCTTCCAGCACCAAGAGCTCAAATGGACACCCAGGATGGGTAGAAAAGCAGCAAGCTCATTGAGATGAGCTCATTAAAGAGCAGCAAAGGATGAAGGAAAAGCAAATGAAAAGAGATCAAGTTGAGAACTGCATTGCTCTTTCAAAGGCACCATTCAAGTATCGCTTCCTCTGCACGGAGGAAGTAAGAAGGGCTGCAGGTTCCCCGACACAAACAGCTTCCCCTCCACTACAATGATATAAAAGGACGAGTGTTTGAGAGAGAAAAAAAAAGGAAAGCAGACCAGCCCTGAGCACGCTGTGACCAAATTAGGAAGCAAACTCAACTGACAGCCTCCAAAATGGACATCATCTGCAGCGGCCTGGTGCTAGCCCAGGAAGTCGGATGACTCTGTCATCTGCTCCAATCTGTTTACGTGAGAAGAGAAAGCAGCAAAACACCTCCTGTAACTGCACACACGAGGTTATGGCATCGCCCCGGGCTGGCCTGAAGGAGCAGGCACTCATCAGCTGCCCTGGCACTACGTTATTCAAAACTGCTCCTGCTGGCTCATGTCTCTCCAAAGATAACTTTGCCCTGGAAGTACCAGGGTACAAGCCAAGGTGTGTGCAGAAAGGCTGGTTTTAAGTGCATAGAAGTGGTTCGCTGTGGTAGATGAAGCTGAGGTTAGAGATCAATGATTACTACGACAGGAATGTGAGGGGGAGGAAAGAGAGGGAAGATGTAGCTTCTTGAATAAGGTCAGAACAATGTTTTTAAATTGGCTTGGGAACAGGCTTTTTTCCACCCTTTCCAACCTCCACTTCCACTGCAGCGGCAAAACATTAACCCTGCTCTGATGCTCAGCAGATACAAGCAGCACCGAGCAGGGCACAAGCCTTAAACTTGCCCAAGCATCTGCAATTGCTGCTGTGGAAGGTGCCCGTGATAGCCCCAGCTCTGCTCACCTGCTGTAGGGACCAATGCAAGTAAAGGACAACTTAAGTTCCTTCATTGCTCAAGAAAAACAAAACATTGAGCGAAAGAGAGAACTCTGAGTAGAAGTTTAGGGCTTCCTCCTTGTGTTCAGGTGCTGGCATCACTACTCCATTTCTGCCCTGTGTGAAATGGAAGAAACTAGAATAAGGCCTCTGGCTTTCTCTTTTGAGGGATCTTAGATATGAAAGGCAAAATTTAAAGCCAGTGTCAAGCGGCTGGAGCCCCCTGTCCTGCTCCTGCTGCTCTCGGCACAGCCACAACCTGCAGGGTTTTTCCCAGCAGCAGCAGTTCCAGTTTGATCAGGGATTGACTCCAACAACTGCTGAGCTCCGAGCAGCTGAGGACGTTTCTCAGCCACCCTGAGGGACCTTCTGCAACCCCTGCAGACTCTGCCACTCATCCCCAAACACACCATGGTGCAGTGATCACAGCGGCTCTCGGGACAGCGCTTCCACCCAAGATCCAAGCTGGACCAGGGAAGGAGACACCCAAGTGCTGGGTCACCAAACAGGCTGATGTTTCCATCCCACATGGAATCAGTCACACTTAAGCTTATTACCTCCAGGCCTTTCGTCAGCAGAGGACGAGCTATGAGGGACACACAGCACTAGCTCTTCTGGACCTGACAAAGAGGTATTCACTGGTCAGCAAACAGTGAAAATGCTTTTTCACTCAATGGATATTGCTATATATGGCAGAAACCAAGCACAGAAGTAACCTTTGTTCCTTGAATTGCACTGACTTACATGGTCTATTTTTAAAGAGACTAGCTTGAGTTCTTGCTTTCAGCAACTTTTTTTTTCCTCCAACAGACAGATACTCCATTTAATCTGACCTCTTTCCTCAGGTCCATTTCCAAGCTGGGCTTTGCTCTCTTCCTCTGTCAGACTCATTTATCAAGCGAAGCGTTTCCACCTACCTCTGCATAAACAGGCCTGACCTTGTAGAAGCAGCAGCACCTGAGCTCCCACCCATGGGCTTCCTGCAGCCTCCCCCAGCAAC
>JAUBOD010000185.1:3578854-3589537 GCA_032353885.1 Nothura maculosa
CACTGAGCAGCAGGTCTGATGACATTAGGGCGCAGAAGCTGCTGATGCTTTGGGGTCTGAAAATGAGACAGACAAGAATAAGTAGAGAGCCTTTCTGCACGTCAGATTCCTTGTTCCAAATGATCTTTTGATCATCTCAAACTTCTGATGGGAAGCACATGAAAAGTCCAGTGGGCACCAGGCATAAAACTGTACTCTATACATCTGTATGTCACTAGACACAAAATACAGGGGAAAGATATTCCCCTGTTTTACCCAAAACTTACCCAGCTAAGTGAACACAAGCCCAGCAAAATGGCATCATTTCCACATTCGTCTGGTATCCCAGGTAAATGAACTACTGTACCTGGACGTGATACTGAAGAATCATAGATAACAGCACAAAAACCTGCTATAATGGCAATATATAAAGCGGTAAATTGCACAAAAATGACAGAATACCTCTGCCAAGATGACTACATCATCGTCTTCTTCCTCACGCCGTTGTTGGGTGGATGTTTCCAGCAACAAAGGTAATTCTTCATCCGAGGAATCCGATATCGTGATAAGACCTTCGTCTCTGTGGTTTATCCAGTCTGCAGCAAAGCAGGGAAATGGAGCTATTAGCTAAAGATATGCAGAGAAGGGTAAAAAAATAGCACAGCTACAACAATACATGCATGAGACAGCCATTTATCAATTAACATTGCACAGATTCTGCTATTCCAGACCTTGCAGGAGTCAAGCTACTACAAAAAAACCCAAAATTCAGGTAAACCAGCTATAAAGCACCTGCTAATTTTTGCAGAGAAGTCATGACCTTTGTGTATCTCAAGGCCTATACATTTTAATAACGTATGTATGTGGTGTAGAGGAGAGGCAAGGTCTCCAAGTGCAATCTGGCCTGTTGTGAAAGGGTGTGACCCTGCAGAAATACCTTATGCAAGACAGAGATAGAGCCCCTGGCGGTGGGTGCAGCAGATATCCCTGTTATTAAGATGACAGCCTTGTCTCTTACGGCTTGTCAAGAGAGAAATATAGATGTTGATGAACAAAAACTTCTGGAATTCAGACGTTCCAGACAGGAACACAGGACTTCTGTGTTGAAGAGACATGTGTGTGCACACCCATGCTTTGTGTCTCCGATTTCAAAGTGCTGTGATGTGTACTTTACTATAGTAAATCAACACACAACTGTCTTGCTCAGTAGGTTTAACATTCACGGTTTGGGAGTATTTATTTAGTCTCCTTCACCCATAAAGTGTCCTGAACTCTGCTTGTGGGGGAACCAGTGCCAACACATACAGCCCTACTGGGACAGGAACAGCAAGCCTGCCTCTTCCTGAGGCTCCCAAAAGGCTCAACCCGAGTAGCTGGAATGGGTCTACATGGCTTTGGCATTCCCAGGTAGTTGCCCATCTGCCTAAAGGCAACAGCAACAACAAAAAAAACCCAAGAGGGGAGGCCAAAATCTTCCAAGTGTCCGTATAAAATGATATGGACAGAAAATAAGGCACAATCTTATTTTCTGTCAGAGATGCTCTGCAGTTCACTTCCATTAAAATACTTCCTGCACTTTCCCATTAACACCATGTGCCAATTTAATATTTAATCTTCCATTAAAAGAGCTTTATAAGACAGTTTTGGAGACAGGCACAAGGCAGCACTCACCTTTCCCCCTGTGGCCAGCGAAGTTGTTCAGGTGAATGACTTCTTCATTCCTACCCCTCTCTGCCATTTTAAACAGTCGCAGCAGCCTCAATGCCCAGGCATGGCAGTCAGGTCAGTAGGAGGAACTAGAAGACAAAATGGAAAAAACCCACAGATTTAGCAACATCCTAATCAGGCTTTTGTACAACTCAATCACTAGAACATCACTGGGATTCTCCCGACTTTCCCACCACATCTTCTCCAAGACAGTATTTTTTCTGAAGAACTTCTCAAAGATATTTCAGCTTTCTGCTCCGGCAGTCATGGACAGCACAGCTGGAGAGTGAAAATGGGCCTAAAAACACTTTATGGGGGAAAAACTGCCTTGAAGATGCCCATGGCTCTGCAGCCACAGGAAGGGAGATGTGGAGGGTTCGAATCCTAACTGGACAAATGCTCCTGCAGATCCAAACTCTCCGTTCCCAAGAATGAAGCCTGATCCATCAGCTCGCAGGGTGCTGCTTCTGCCACCATCCACTGGGATGACACTGCACAAGTGGCCCCGGGGGCTCCCTGTCATTTGCAGCCTCCCGCTCTGGTGCCTGGGACATTGGGAAGCAAGTCCTGATGCTTCAGGAATGCCACCGCTGGCATCATGTTGACCTCCCAGCAGCAAGACCTGCAAGAAGCTGCCTATAAAAACAAGTTAGTGGGTGCAGAGATGATTTCAGTAAATCCAGAATTCCCTGCCAAATTCCCAGGGCTTCCAAGGGCTCCAAGAGGCTTCGCGGTTGCCAGCAACGTTGGCCTAAGCACGTGGTGCTGCTCCTGTTGTTAATGGTCACATTTACAGAACACTCCTCTCCTCCAGCTGCTGCTTCAAAGAGGAGACTCCCTCGATCTACAGGACAGTCCCTCTTTGATGAGGGTTGGGTAGAAATTCCCAGAATTACATCCCCACCTGCTCCGGAAGGGAAAAGGCGGCACAACAGGGATCAGGCTCCTCCACAGGACAGAGTTTTGGGGACTTAATTTCAGCCACCACCTGTTTTTGGGCAGGCACAAAGTGCTGGCTGGAGGCTCCGGAGCGGGATTAGGACATCAGAGGAATCCCTGCACTGTAGGATTCCGTTTTCTGCTCCATCATCCCAGAGCTCCCTTTCCATCCTCTCCAGGCACATCCATGAAGCCCAAGCACAGTCTGATTCCTGGGAGAAATGATGCCTTTTTATAGGGAAGAACTGAAATGAAGCCTTTTTATAGGGAAGGTCTTGTCCCATCACCAGTGCACTGCTATCTGCATCAGGAATGAAATATTTACTGATGCCCAAGGCACAAGGAAGCGGCAGGTCTGCCATAAAATCCTGTTAGCGAGGCCAGGAGAGCAGCACAAATTCCTCCTCCTCCTCGGGAATTCTACGGAACCTCGTCCACAGGGAGCAGGATTTGCAGCCAGCAGAGCAAGATTTAAAGGAAAAAAATCCATTTAAAAGCACAGCAGCTACACACCCAACACCAGGACTAGTTATCACTACTATTTTCAAAACAGTTTAATACAAATATAGGTGTATAATGTATAAAATAATCTAAAATCAAGGGGAAAAAATCCCTCTTACTCTGGATACACTTTATTTGCAGGAATGGTAGGGAAGCTGCTCCGCACTGGATAATTAGAAGCAGAGCTCATAAAAACGTTGCCCTTTTTATAGGTCACATCCATCTTTGCATCATCCCGTTTCCCTGGACTCGTTGCTTGGTCCTGTCACCCACGTCCTCCAAGCACTTCAGCCAACAGGATCAATGTTGTTCCTGCTATTTAGAAAGGGGAAAAGTGGAAGCGTGGGAGGGAGCAGCGCGGCCCAGGGCACGGAGCACAAAGCCAGGAATAGAGCCCAGGCTCCTGCAGATCCACTCAGTGGATCCAAGCCAAGCCCTTCTCGTCTGGTGCCAAAGAAATTGCTGCTCAAAGCCCAAATTCCTAAGGCTGCTACAAGGCCAGGGCTCTGCAGGGGCAAACCTGGTCCATCTGGGAAGGGACCTGCACAGCTCCAGCCTTGGACATCAAGGAAAAGCATGGGAAATAACCTGAATGGAAATTTAAGCAAGCAGGCTGCCTGCCTCCTTGTAGGAGGAGCTGCATGTGCATCAGCACAAGAGTCACGGCGGTTTAAAGGCCAAAATGCAATAAATAGCACTAAATGTAATATACAGGCCAGGCAGCATAAAAAATAAAAGCCAAACCTGGGAGAAATTGGCAGCGTAGCCAGTTCTTTTCCAAAGCACATTGCATGAAAAACAAAAAGCAGCCTATAAAGCACCAGGGTGATACCAGCCCCAGCCTTCACAGAGAGCTGGTAATTCATCCTGTCACTCCTCAATGGGGAATTCACCTATAAACAAATATCTCCAACTAGCTCCAAATATCTCCACCTAGCTGTCTAGGTTGGGAAGATGATCCACGTTGGGATCAGGATCAAAGCCACCCAGGTCCTGCCTTACAGAATAAATAAATAATACACTTTATTATTTAAAATAAAATATAATAAAAAGCAGGCAAAGCAGGTGGAAAGGAGCTACCCCACTTCACATTAGCCCCGTGATGCTAGGGCCTATGTAATTGTTGTAACATAAGGCTACCCATAACTAAGCTCCAACACCACTATCACCTTCTTTGCAATATAGTCAAGGGTAAGATATCAACAAGAACCAATTTTTTCCCTCCCCTCTTAAGAAAAGCAGATGTGGGAGCATTCAGACACATGCCTGGCAAGTGGTTCTTTAAGAACTGCAGCCCTCGGGTGAGCAAAATGAGGGGGATTTGGGGCTTGAATCCCTATAGGGTAACAGGATCACTCCAGATTCTCCATGTGACTTTGAAGCCAGTTGCTTCACAGTAAAGAACAGGGCTGGAGATGGGATTCTATTGAATTTCCCCTCCTTTTTTCACATTATTTCATATATTCATGATTTACACCTCCATGTTGTCTCACTGCACAGGCAATAAAATCCTTTGTGGCAGGTGTCTCTTAGAGCAGCCTGAGGAGAAAAACTCATTAACAGAATAGTTATTGGGAGAAAAAAAGTCATAGACCATCAGGGACCCGTGCAACTGTTCTCTGAACTTACCCCATTTCAGACCGACTGCAAGTTGCAAGTTTCCAAAGGAGCTTCTTGCACAAAAAAAGGGTCTATCCTACAAATTCCCTGGCTCCAATATCTACTACGAGCTGAAGAATGTGCCACTAAGAGCCCAAGTGGGTATCTCCGTTGCACAGATCGCTTAGAAACAAAAATTTCTGAAACACATTCAAAAATCCCTAAACGCCACACTGCCTATTTTTAGTCTAGCCTAAAAATAGCAAGTGTCTGTACTGAGCATATATTTAAACTCCTGGTATATGCAGGAGCTGCAGTAATTGGAGCAGAACTCAAATGCCCTCCCCTCTACCTTACATTTGTGTCAGAATGAATCTTTGCATGACACTAGGAATGAAGGGGCCCGCCTGGGAGAGACTTCCCTCCAAGGGATTTTAATGCATTTTTTTCCTGTTTATTTGAAATCTTTTAACTCCTGAGTAGCCAAAATGGGACTTGGCACCAAAGGGTTCTCTCCAGCTCCAGCCCAAGGCAGCAGGACTAAAGGAAAAGCACCAGTAGGAAGGTAAGAGGCTAAAATCCCAAGGAAAACACAGCACAGGGGAAGCAGCAACCCAAGCTGCGTCAGTGACATCAAATCAGGGCAGGTTTTAGTCTCTTCCCCATCCATCAACACCATTGCTGCTCACCTACACGGACAGAAGAGCCTCAGTCCTCACTTGCTGCCTGCAGGCAGTCGGCTTGTCTTCTGGTAAGCCGAGGGCAAGGTAAATTTGGAGCTGGTTTCAAAGCGCTAAAATTGAGAGAAGCCACTTAAATAATGCATGGTTTGTGACAGCTCGCGATGTGCAAAGCAAGAACACGGCTCTTAAAGAAAGGAAGACAGGGAAATATCACCAAGAAGGGAAATATCATCCCCAGCCCCAAAGCCTTGTCCCTGTTCTCCATGAGAGGACGCGTGGGCAGGGATTTGCAGGCAGGACCTCCCCAATGCTCCTCTTGGCTCTCCTGAGAGCCTTGGGATCACTCGCAGCTCAGAGGTTCAGGACCATCACGTTCACACAAGAACATTCCTGCACAACACGGCATAAGATCATTTAATAACAGAAGGGGCTTATAACTTTTAAGCTGTCTCCTAAGCATTTAGCAATGTGTCCGCAGCGACAGCTTAGGTTAAAAATGGGTTTTAAGGCAGACAAAGCACTCAGGAGGGGAGCGGGACTCTCAGTCTGATAAAAAGGAATAAATGCAGAGGTAACTTTGTCTCTAGCAAAAGGGCAGTAAAACAGCTGCAGAGCATAAAACAGGCGGGAGAATTGATTGCATTATACCCGAGGAGATGAAACATGTCATAAAACACTAACCCACCCTCACCACGCACATGTAGCATTAAGTAAATCAAAACTGAAGGCTTCCTCCCTATGCAGCACCAAAATGGGCATTTTCCTGCAAGCTGTTAGAGCAGCACTGGGTACTTCTGCAGAGATCCCAGCACATTCCTGGAGTAAGGAATATTGTTCCAGGGCCTCTAAACAAGGCCAAATTCACCCCTCTAAATCCTGCTACCAAGATGACACTGCAAGACATTTGGATGAATTAATAGATATAAACATGACTGGATAGGAGCTATTTACCTGACACTGCTCATCCCACGAAAGATGCCTGGGCAGAAGCAGCTGCAGTCTGATTTTCAGGGATCAACTGCAATGGAAATCACTAGTTTTTACACTGCAGATCAGCTTAGGACTTCCAGGAAACATTTTGACTATCTGTGTTTCCTGGACGCTTCTAGTTAACTTGAATTTCTTCATTCCATCAGGGTGAGAATGTCGCTTAATCATAATTCTTGGAAGTGTCACCTCCACTTTTGTTATGTCTACTAATATTTCAAACAGAAGAAACAAATTTGCCCTTTTATATCTCAACTAACCACGTGGAGTGGAACCAGCTTTCCCAGAGACTAACTAAATTCCTGCTATTTCTGAGCTTGGAAGGTAAGATTGCTTAGGAACAGGTACATCTATTTTCCATGCTGTGACTGATACAGCAGATACAGCTTCCAAAGCTATTAATCCAGCTCAAAAAGGAAAGTTTCTGGTGCTCTCGAGCAACTTGAACTGCTAAATATTTCAGCCTTTCCATGACCCCTTCAATTCTTATTCGGATACTGGAATCTCAGCGCTTGACTGTAGCAGGACACAAACACAGAGGCAACGGCCCCATAGAGGCTCCTCCTCAAGACATGGCTTTCAAGAAGTGCTCTGATTTTGTGGTCGAAGGGTGGAGATGAGCGGAAGGGCACGGAAATCACGTGCTTTGCTCTTCCAGAGGGAGTTTTGCTTCTGGTTTTCTAGCCCTGTCCTCGTACATCCTCCAAGGGAAGGCAGCAGGAGACTTCTTCCCTTTGATGAACGTGGTGATTGAGCCCACTGGTGTCTGAAGGACTCGTGGACCATCAGGAGCTACATCCACCTATAGCTACACCTCACCTGCTGCTAATCCCTGCTGGCTCCTCTCCCCATCAACCCAGAGACCCCCCAGGAAAGAGCCCCAAATGACCCAGTTCATCTAGGAAAGACTTGAGCTGCTCCTCTCATCACTTCACAGCAATCCCCACGATTCCCTTTCCTTTTTCCTTCCACTATTTCCTCTTCAAACTTAGTTATCTTCCTTTTTTTAAAATCCTTTTCTTTTTAAGAGAACCCCAAGTGTCACCTTTAAAAAGGTCTATGAGAACAAAGGGTAAACCCACTTGAAATGCTGCATTTTGTTATTTAACAAGTTCAACACGTGCCTTCAGTTATCATCCTGGCACAGCTTTTCACTGGAGAGGGATCAAGGGCAGGAATTTGAGGATCCTGGGTAGGGTAACCCTAAGATGCCACAGCACCAGTACTCTGATAGACATAACTGCCAACCTGGTTTGTAGTCAGCTCTGTTTGCAGAGGGCAGCAAGAAGAGGATGAGAAATAGGTTGTACCACCATCAAACTACAATTAGGAAGAGCAGCAAGTGACTAACTAGGCTGAAGTCCAGAGGGCTGGAAAGCCCAAACAGCAGCTTTAGCTGCAGCAACAGCCACAGGACATGAAATCAGGGCTTGGTGGCCTATTACAGCACCCTGGGTGCTACCCAGCAGACAAGGCTGCAAACAAAGATCCACGCGGATCTTGGGAAGTGATGATCCAGAAAAGCCCCAGGCACCACCACAAACCCAGGCTGCTTCTTGTAATGACAATTAGTTTTGCTTTCCTAGATGGCTGGAGTCTGCAGAGAGGCTCTCACCTCATATCAGCAAAGCTGCTGACAGGAGTAAGTAGGAGGACTCGACCTTGAGGGGGTAAAAAGAAGAGGGAAATATCTTATCTTATCCATACTTACTGCAGCAGCCCACCTTAGGAAAAAGGAAGCTTTCTAGGACAATCTGCACAGCACTTTGCCAGGAAAAAAACTTAAAATTTGGTTTGCCATCAAACTGCAGCATGGAGATGTCAAACATCCGGCATTGGGTGCTTCCAGATGAGGTTTCACAGGTTACATCTCCTACACGTTACAGCTGCACCTTCTCAAGCTACATTGGAGCCAGTTGCTCCAAAGTTGCTCCCGTAATTCCAAAGGTCACCGGTGGTAACGTGAAGCCAGCGCTCCGGAATAGGAGGTTCCCAGGATTCCTGCCCAGCAGACGGGCCCTTCTCCCCACCAAGGCTGGTGACTCCTCCTGCTCTGAGCTCTGCCAGGACCCGGCCCAGCTTTTGAAAGAAAAACCCTGGAAATCATCTGGGATTGGGTGTCTTTGCTTTTCCTACATCAGCTATGGCATAACGGGGAGGAGAGAAAGCAGATGCTGAAATAAAGCAGCCCAAAACCAGGCACCCATTTGGGAAGCTGCTCTCACACATGCAGCCGAGGGGCAAACAGGCACCAGGGCCAGGTCACACGGGGCCCCAGACCCAGGCTCCTTCACAGCGAAACAGACGGAGCTGCCTTAAATACTAAAGTGAAGCACGGAGAGAATCCTAGGAAAAACAGAGTGGTACCTCAGCCTAAGGGTCGTGCTCAACACTATTGTGCCACTTTTGCAGCTAAAAACGGCTGCACAGGAAGGATTATCCCCATCCAATGTTAGAAATGAGAACTTGCCGCTTCAGTGCCACCCGTGAGCAGTTGTTAGGAGATTTTCCAAGGCTGGCTTTACAAAAACAGGCTTCCCTGGGCACAGGCAAAGCTCTCGCCTCGGGCCAACCACGTTTCACCAAGCAGGAGCAGCGCTCCGGATCCAGGTCCGTGTGAGCCAAGCGCATCCCGGCAATGGGGCAATGGCCATTGCAGGGCTTAAGGAGAACTCATGGAAACGGGAGCAGGGCGAAGGGCTTGGATTTGGAAGAATTACAGCTCTGAATTAAAACTGAAACCAGCCAAATTGGATTTGGGCCAGGTTTAGAGATGCTTTATGCTCAAGGTTAACAGATATTCAGGAAATGAAAGAAAAAATACGCTCTTGAGGACAGAATGAGTTTTCAGTCGGCCAGTCACAAAGCAGGGAAGGAAACGCTGCAGATTAACAACATACAGAAAGCTCCGTGCTCAGGGGATGGCCCTGGGTGGGACAGCACCACGTCCTGCACGTGCAAGACCACTCTAGACTGGGTCTATGTTGGGTAAAGGGGCTGCAAGGGCATCATTTGCTCGAGGACACAGCAGCTCTGTGGGTTTCCAGCCCCTGCGTTAGGAGCATCTTAACCCAACGCTCGGCAGGGTTTAGGCCTTCATAAAGCTGGGCCTAAACCCTTCTGCTGGGGGCTGCAATGGCAGAGCCTCCGAGCGCTGATTTAACCACCTGGGCTGGAGAGGAAACACAGCCACAAACTGCTAAACAAACAGAAGAGCCTTAAGCCGAGGAGGGCGTTTAATAATAAAAATATCTGAGCACAAGTGAGCAAGCAAACCACAGCCTTTCACTTAGGGAACTGACCTCTGCTTGACAAGCACGAAGAAAGCTGAAGGGAAAACTGGACTATTAATTGCTTTTTTAATGAAAGTTGTCTTTCACTTAGGTGTTTTCCAAGAAGTTTAATTACGGTACGAAAAGACATTTGCAGGCAACGCTTTATATCTTCACACAAGATGAAGAGTCCCCCAAGCCTGAGCTCTGAGCACAAGCAGCAGTTACCTGACCAAGGACCCCCGAGTTCAGAGCCCATAAGAGCAGATCTGCACGATGACGATTATTCTTATCAGCTTCCCAACAACACGAGGGCGGCCGCATCCTTCAGCTCACCCCGTTTCCCTCAGATATCAGCCCAAAGTTCACCCAAACTGCTCATTCTCGAGGCACTCGAGCGCTGTGGGAATGCGCAGCCCTCCCTCCGGTCCCTTGCCGGAACAAGTGCAATCCCCAAAGCAGGAACTTGGGAGATGTTTATTGCACAAACACTGGCTGTTGGCACGTCCAGTGTTTGCTCGCCCTCATCCCACCAGGACAGCAGTTAAATCCATAGTGGAGCGAGGCCGGAGGGCAAAGGGGGGGATCTCAGAGCACGTTCCCTATATTCGGAGCAGGTGCCTGGAGCGTTTCCCTAACGGGACACAAGGTCGGAGCTCGGGGAGGATTTTCCAACACCTCCAAAACCTGCTCGTTTCCCAACACGCAGGCCTGGCCAAGAGGGAACCAAGGAGCCTCCGGATCATCCCGGGCTGCCCCCCACGCAGGTCCCAGCCCCTCAGGACCCACAGGGGGACACAACAAAGAGAATCCACTGGAAACAGGGCAACAAAAGGGGCAACAAAAGAGACCTCGAGGGGGAAAACGGGGGCAACGGGCAGAGAAACAGCCGGGGCCTCAGTACCGGGGTGAGGAGGGGACACCGGGGAGGGGGTTAAAGGGAGGCCAGGGGCGCAGGAGGGGACACGGGAGGGGCGAAGGGGGCAGCGGGACAAGGTCAGGGGGGAGGCCCCTCC
>JAUBOD010000185.1:3592093-3607034 GCA_032353885.1 Nothura maculosa
GAACTTACCATAGAGGCGGCGCCGCGGTCCTCCAGCGGGCTGGCCCCGCCCCCCTGGGCGCCATGGGAAAGGGGCGGGGCTCTCAGCGGAGCACTCCCCACATTGCCCCCTCCCCTCAGCAACGCGCTCGCCCCGCCCCTCCACGGAGACCCCGCCCCCTAGGCAGAGGCCACGCCCCTTGGTGCGCTGGGAAAGGGGCGGGGCTCTCAGCAGAGCGCTCCCTACATTGCCCCTCCCCTCAGCCACGCGCTCGCCCCGCCCCCTCAGCGGAGGCCCCGCCCCCTTTCACAGGGCGCCCCCCGTGGGGGCGTGGTCTCCATAGAGGGGGCGGGGCGAGCGCGTGGCTGAGGGGAGGGGGTGATGGCGGGGGGTGCAGATCCCCTATAGGGGATCCAGGCCCCAAGGGGGACCCCTATGGGGGTGGAGGTGCCCTATAGAGATGCCTTGAGGACGGGAAGGGGGGATGCAGGATCCCCTATGGGGGTGCCTGGGTGGGGGGGGTAGCAGGTCCCCCCTATGGTGGCACAGGTGACCTATAGAGATGCCTTTGGGGGGGGGGGGCAGGTTCCCCTATGGGGGTGCCAAGCAAGGGGTAGGAGTAGGGAGCACAAGTCCCCTATAGGTGGTGCAGGTTCCCTATGGGGGTGCAGGTGCCCTATGGAGATGCCTTGAGGGTGGTGCAGGTTCCCCTATGGGGACACCCAGCTTGGGGGACCCAAGGAGAGACCCTGGGGGGCCCAGGACCTCAAGGGGACCCAGCAGAACCCCCATGGATCCCAGGCAGCCCCCAGCCCCTTCCCAGGGCTCTGCTCCCTAGGCTGCAAATCCGCCTGTTCCACTCGGGACAACAAGAGCCGTTCTGGCCGTAGCAATGAAAAGCTGCCACCAAACGGACTCTAATAATAAAGTTACAGAACGGAGGTGCCTCGTGCTCATGGTTCTTACACCGTTTCCTGGAATTCTGGAAAAAAATGAGTTCCCCAGCACAGATGTTTGGAGAGGACCAGGTGCTGCTCGTGCCCAAGGAAGGGTTGGTGCCTCCTGCCTTTCCCCAAGGCTGCTGCCGTTTCGCTTAAGCGGTCAGGATTTTAAACGAGATGCAGATGCCCACGGCTTTCCGCTTGGCTAAAAGGACAGGGGGAGCGAGAAAAGAAGAAAAGGGATGAGAAGAGAAAAAAACAAACCCAAAATAAAACAAAAAAAAAAAACCAAAAGAGGACAAAGATGCAAAATGATAAGAGTAGCTGCAAAGGGATGAAAAGGATGCAAAAGGAAAAGAAAAAAAGGATGAGAAAAGGCAGAAAAGGACAGACATACACAAAGGGATGGGAAAAGCTGCAAGGGGACAGTAGGGACAAATCCCACCTCTGCAGGCCAGCCGTCCTCTGTGGATGCAGGCGCACGGGAAGGGGGCTCTGCTGGAGCCCTCCCTTCCACCTGCCCGTCCTGCTCCTGCAAAGCACTTCTTGCCCTAATTAGGGAAATTAGAGGCACAGGAAAGCGGCTTCATCAGCATTAATCTTTCCCTGGTGATGATTAATCACGTTTTCCTGAAACAAATGAAATGGTGGATAGCAAGAGTTTAAAGTTGTGAGTTTATTGCATATGTAACAAAAATGAACATGACCTCCTGGGTCCAGCCTACTATACAATCACTGTTTATTCCAGCTGGTTCCATAACCACATTAAATAGAACTAGTATTTCTTTAAATACTTTGATTTAGACATAAAATGAAACATTAGTGTACAACTTTCACAAAATAAATCTGCAATAAAAACAGTGGGAAGAATAACAAGGATAGCAGCAATACTTAAACATGACATTACAAAATAATAAATTAAAAAAATACATTATAAAGTGGTTGAGGAACAAAAAATCAACAAATTAAAACCAGATCCATACTGTGTCTCGGGGAACTCGCAGCGCCACGCGGCCCTGAGCCTGGGCGCTGGCTACGGAGGGCCCGGATCGCGGATTTACCAAATCTGCTGGATTTCGTGCACCACCTGGAACTGAGCACACTGCTGAGCAAACTCCGAG
The DNA here is from genome assembly GCA_032353885.1 of Nothura maculosa. Classification (NCBI taxonomy): domain Eukaryota; kingdom Metazoa; phylum Chordata; class Aves; order Tinamiformes; family Tinamidae; genus Nothura; species Nothura maculosa. The sequence continues at coordinate 3,594,135 of JAUBOD010000185.1, forward strand.
GGCAGCGTGTGGAGCTTCAAGCAGCCTCTTGGAAACAGGGTCTGGTCTCATGGAATGCCCACGCTAACACTCACGGCAGTCTCCTTCCTTCCTTGCTTTAACACGCAAGCAGAGTGGTGGTCTCCCACATCCCTGAGCATAGAGGATAGGCTGAGGAGCAGGACCAGGGCAAGTCCTGGGGGTCTGGGCCACCGCAGCAGGTCCTGGGCTTGCCGCTCGAACAAGAGACACGTGGTGCCTTGCGTTCCCTTCGGGTCCCATCCACGACGATTCCGCACACAAGGTGGAACGGGGAATGACAAAACGAGAACCGGGCTTTTTCCAGGTTCTTCTTTGGGCAAGCTGGAGATAGGCTGAGCAGTTCAAAGGCTGGCAGAGCAAATGGGAATGAACACGCTCGCAGCTTTGGGGAGCTGAGCTTACCAGGAGAGCCCTGACCCCTCGCAGGATCGGCAGCCTGGCGAGCGCCCGCTTGCGTTTTATCCTTCTCCAGCCTTGAAACCAGTTGTGAGAAGGACAAATCACTTAAAACCCATCCTACCTCGCTGCTTTTTCTCCGTCCATCCAACCAGCTTTAAGGCCTGCCTCAAATGCACGTACAGAATACAAAAAAAAAGGTCTTCATCAGCACTGAAGTGGCACAAAATTGCAAAGACAACACGATGGGAGAAGTGGTGAAGCACTTTAAAGGAGAACTAAAGTAATTAAAAAGACAGTGCCCTACTCTCGTTACTGTCAGCATGGAGGAGGTACCTTGACAAGGGCTTTTAAATACAGCAAAAAACGTACGGACTTTTCAAAACAACGATCCTTGCCTATTCTTATTTTGTGCATTCAACAAAACACTGACCTAGCAAAGACATTAGGAACTATCTTATGTCAACTGGGCCATTGACATAACGCTACTTGACCTATAGATCTCAGAATCAAACGCTTTTCTTTACCTTTACCTCGCTTGCTTTTTACAGAGCCAGTTGCGCTGCATGTCGAGCTTGTGCGACAGGATTTTGTGTTAGTGGTGGGTTTCAGGATTTGTTTTCTAAACTCCTTAGCAAAAATTCCACATAAGCCTCGTGAAGAGAAAAATGAAACCACTTTGGGGTGATAACCCTCTTGGGATTTTTCCTATCTGACTGGTTTATTGCACATTCCAATGTACTGAAAGGATGAGGTGCACTCTGATCAGTTAAGACTTCGCAGCCGTTTTGAAAAGCCGGGACTAGGGGAATTTGGCTCCTCAGCCCAAGGCTGCACAGTCGGTCACCTGCAGCCAGCTGCTTTTCCTCTCTTTGCTGCAGCAGTCGCACAATTCCCTTTCCATCCCAATCACCATTCCTGCAGAAACTGGTCCCCAAGTGCCAGAAGATTCCTACAGAACACGGCTCGAAAGAAGTTTCTCCTATTTAGTTTTGCAGTACGAGCATCTTCTTTAGCCTCCCTGTGCAAATCTCACAATATGGTACAATTCTCCACCTCCAATGCAGTCCTCCCTCCCCACATCAAATCACAGGAACCATGGTCAATGGAAAAACAAAACGAGAAAGATGCCAGGATTTTGACAAGTATCTGACTTCCTATCACAGTTTAAAGCTATTATCAAATTCAATTAAAAAAAGACAAAATAGAAAGTATTCCAGTCGATGTCTTCTAAGAACAATTTCTTGCCCACAGCTGAATTTCAATGCACTATTCCATAAACATGACGTCTGTTAAATGTTTCAGTAATAAGTCTCTCTAAAAATCAGGCTTGCCAAAGAAGAAACATCCTATACAAGCAAGTCTGCTTTACTTAGTTTTAGACACGTTTGATAGATAACTGGGTCTTTCTAAAGTCATGTTATTTATTAAAATACTGTCTTATCATGGTGTGCAAACTGGAAGAAATTGTTAGTGATTCGGGTATTTGATTTGCTTTTGTTTCCCCTGGGAAGTCATTTTAGCGACGTGTTAGAGAACAAACCTCTTCATATTAGTTTCAGATATTTGAAAACAAGTCGCCTTATGTGGCTCTCTGGAAAAATCTTGATCCCTATAGAAATGAAGAATAAGTCCTTCCAATAGCTTTACATTACATTTTAAATGTACTCAATATACAGTTACCCTTTTACATTATCCTCCAAATAAACCTTTCCTAAGACCCATAACTTCAGAACAGAATTTTGTTCTGCTAACTTTGCTTTTAGCAATTATCCACGCGAGTCTTGGAATTTCAAATCACACAAACGCATCTCAGCTAAAACAGTGGCGCGGAAATCACAGCTTTGGGATTGATTTTGTCCTTCGACTCCTCCTTAAAAGGCTTGTCTGCAAGGTACTTACATATGAACAGACCATGGAACGCAAATCTGCAGGAGGAAATACTGTTTTCATGTGCAAAACAATTAGAGTTTAACCAGGACAACCAAAGAGAAATCACACGATACCATTCAAGCTGCCCCAGATTCCTTCACTTTTCTTCCCGTGAGCCACAGGTTTCACTGGGAGCTTCCTGCTAAGGCAGAACGTCATTTCTTTGCCTTTGAGTTCAATGTTCACATGGAGTTATTTTTTCTGCTAGAAATCTGCTTTTTGAATGGGTGTTGAAAATGTGCAATGTGGCTCTAGTGCCAGTCAGCCACGCAGCACTCGCTGGACTCGACGAGGGCTCAAGCTTGGCTTAAGACAAACCAACCCCATAGACCTACACCAGCTGCAGGTCCTCCGCAAACCAAGCTCCTTCTCAACTACACTTTGATTCTCCTATTTTTTAAAAAAACAAACAAAAACCCACAGGTCACTGACCCTATCACAATATGTGTTACAAATCTAGCAGAATATCCTGTGTCACCAAGGCCAAATGCTGAACTTGGCTGCGTTTCGTTTTATGGGGGATGGAGGAAAGGGGAAGGGGATATTGTAACAAAGGGGAGAAAAGACAGTTGGAAACCACCAACAAAAGCCCCTACCCCACCCTCGTCCACCAACAACGGAAGGGAAACAACCCGGCTCTAAGTTGTCCAGAGTTCCAATGATTCCGACAGCTTAGCAGGAAGTTCACAGCAAGCTGCTTCTAGCTTTTGATTTGGTGGTCCATGAGCTAGCATCTGTTTCCTTTGGTTGCTTTTTCACTCCACGGCGAAGCCACAGGTCTCTTCCACGGCTGTCAAGAGCTTCTCGTAAAGCTTCTCGTACGACTCGTAAGGCGGAATGTCGATCCGGTTAAAGCTGGAGGCAAAAGAACAGCACATGGCAGCGGGTGAGTCTGAAATATGTCTGGAGAAAGGTATTTACATCGGCTACATACAGGTAAAATTGGTAGGATTGTTGGCAAAGAGAGCATGAACCACCTTTGTAGGTGATGGGGAGGAGATAAAGCAGCCACATTGGCAGCTGGAAGGAGTGAGGGCTGCGTTTGGGGCACAAGGGAAGGAGGGAGGGCAGTTCAGCTAGAGCTGCTGCCTCCTCCTCCTGCAGGAAATTTGTGCCTCTCCTGAAGTGCTCCTGTCCCTGCTGGAATGTGTCATCTATACGGGGACTTAATGCTGTGCTTACACCCTACCAATAACTCACCTTTCCTAAATGCTAAAGCGGAAAGGTATTTCTCACCATTCTGGATGCAGCAGTATGATGACATTTCTATGCACTTCACTCAAAAAGAAAAGGATACACATTGCTAAAAGTCATTTATTGGTCAATGCTTTTGCTGGAACACATGGAAACACATCCTGCAAACATCTTGCTATCCAAAATAATCAAGCTTGTGATAGGCCAAAACCACAGATAACGCAGAAGCCAAATCAAACTATAAGTTAATCACGCTGCTACCTGCAGAGCAGAGCTAGCAGAGTCCGCTCAGATACACTTAGACTTGTAACCCAGTTAATCTATAACCAGGACAAACAGAGCTGAGTGTACTTTAAAGCAAGAGGAAAGGAAAGCAAGCTCTGACATGCACAGTGTTTTCATCTTACCAAGTGTGGGCTTTCGGAAGGTTGTCGGTGTTTGCATCTATTAAATGGATGGTAAACAGCCTGGGTCCTGCAGCGCCTGTAGAACCTTGCAGACAGACATTCTAGTTAATGCACTTCAGCAAAACCCCATTCGTGCACATAGAATTTGCTACTTAGAAAAACACAAGAGAAAATCACAGTTCCAGCTGCAAACACGAGCCTGCCATGGCCAAAGCTGTACATCAGTTTTGGAGCTGGTGAAGGATGACAGAAGTGGGGGGCTGCTGATGGCAGAGCTGCAGATTACAGTGCAGAAAACAGTAAGGGTTTATGTTAACATAAACCTGCCCCTTCTAAAAAAGAAAAGAATTCAGTGCAAAGCAGCCTCCCTTGTAAAACACAACTATACATTCTAATCCGCAAGATGCAGTTGATGGCGAGCCAGATAGAACATTATCAGGAGAATTACAACTGCCAGCTTTTCTGATGGCAAAATGACAGTTTTTGGGGAACTTGTCATAGACTCTAAAGGTTTGTTGCCAAATAATGCAGCGCAATTTCCATGCGCAGGGAAGTTGTTTGGTCAGCTCTATAAACAGGCGTGCACTTACATGCAATGTTTCTAGCAACATCAGTCCCCACCATTGTAAGAGACCCACGTGCTAATATTGACAGCAGCCAAAGTGCTACGTGATGACAGATTTGCCAGCTCCTATAGTGATAGGAGCAAAGTGCTCCTTGCCAGGAGAGCTGCCGACAAATGTAAAGCTGCTCTTGGGATCAAAAGCTCTAAGCAACTGGCTTATCCACCAACACGCTGATATTCTGCTAGGGTCTAGTAAATAGCACCCAATTTTTAGCACTTTTTTCCACTGCGGATTAACTCGGCCTCCTCATCAGTCACCTTGTAAAGCCTTGAAACCTTGGAGTGGGACACGTGTCGACCCCGTCACAAACTGCAACAGCCTGGCCCTTCTTTCCTCATCAAACGTTTCCACCGCTTGCCAGAACCACTTGACAATATTGCTATCTGCCATGCAGTGCTTTAGACGTGTGTTGGACTTCCAGTCATTCAGGTCTATCTTATCCAGGCCGCCTATGATTAGCTGTTAAAAGGTGAGAAAACGTTTTAGCATTCAAAGCCATTTCACGTTTGCTGCTATAACAACATACATCAGACTCTTTAATGAAGTGTAATGTTCTTTGCAAGCCTTAACCTGCCCTTTGGTACACAGAAATGCTGCAGAATAGCTCAGCACAAGAGGTAACTCTCTTGAGTTAAACTGAAATGAAACTTCGGCAGAGAAGTACACTTACCAGAATATAATTTTTTACAAGAAATTAGTTAAAAGTTCCTGCAAGGCCTGCTCTTAAAGTCTATCTTACCTGAAAAGTACAGCTTTGTATATATACAAATCTATACGCAGTACAATGTGTCTTTATGAGGGTGCCCTCTAGCAAGCTGCACACAGCAGCATTTCCCTCCCACGGCTTTTTCTGGAGGTGCCAATCTCAACCACCACCAAATCCTACTTAGTTTATCCCCAAACTGTTGTGATTTGTTGTACTCTAAGAGATAAAAACTACTGAGCAGTTTGCATCTATGTCAGAGACTCTGGCACAGCCAGGAGATACCACCTCAATCTCTCTCCCAGATGAAACAATCAAAAGGATGGGCATGAGTCTAAACACCTGAGCACTTTGGTACATAAACTGTAATAACTTGGGGTCTTGGTCAGCTCTTGCTCACCAGTCACACAAAAGAACATTCTACCTGAATGAAGAACATACCTCAAGTTCCTTCTGGTCAAAAGGCTTTAGGAGATGTTGAGGAATAAGTTCATTAAAACCCTTCTGCAGAGCCAGGAACTGGGCCTCTATTCCTCTCATAAATCGCCAGTTTACATACAGCCTAGAAAATAAAAAAGCAAATAGGGGTAATGAGATAAATGAGCCTGGGCTTTTTTTTTAATATCAGAGTTGGAAAACGCCTATTTTACAGAAGAGTTAAGCTCACTATACACATTTTGGTTTATAAGAAGTGCTTACTAGTTCTTTTCTTCCATCAACAGTTAATTCTTGCACCATCAACAGAAAAACGAAGGAAAAAAATGACAACTTAAAATAATCTTCCCAGGTCTAACAGCATTCTGTTGTGTGAGAATAGTTGTGTAATTCCTGAGTCAGGTATTTCCTTCTGAAATACCGATTTCATTAATTCCACTCTATTAAAAAAATAAAAAATCATCTGTTCACTACCTTCTTTCCACTACGTTTGCAGAATATTTTTTCCACTCTGCAGTACCTGACATATTCTTTCTTGTTTTCTTCTGTCACTGGAATATTCCTGCCATTTGGTTTGAGTTCATGCTGTAAAATCCTTCCAAAGGCATTGTGCTCCACACAAAACGTATGGTCCAAAACTGGGGTGATATCATTCTCTCTGGCAATGAAAAGGCAGAAAATAGGGCTTTTATTTTTGATATTTAGATTAATATCAATAGTCATCCAGGCATTTTGTTATATGAATGCTTAGTCTTTGGAATGAATCCAGCAGCCATCCATCTACAATTCTCCCAACCACTAAAAGAATGATTCTACAACCATCATTTTTTGTATAGTTTAATGCATTTTGAAGAGTTCAAACAAATGCCATCTTTTTTTTTTCCCTTCTTTTTCTAATCCTAGTATTATGTGCTGCTCATAAAGAATGAATTAAACACTATCTACATACACACACCTACATATATAGCATTGAGCTGATTTGCTACCAGGTAAATTCATCACTTAGAAAATTTTAGCAGCATCAATACCATTAAGACAAAAATTAAATCTGCTTTTAGGGAGAAGAATTGATGAGATTGCAAACCAAAGGGAAACCTTCCAAACACACCCTGAAAATTGGCCAGATCTTGTTCTAAGCAGTAGAGTTTTCGAGTAGCCCAGAGTAATTCTGACTGAATTCTGCCATTTCAAACAAAGTTGGTGCCTGACCTGCATCATTTCTCTTTGAACACGTCTGTATTTCCTTGGAACTTTGTCCTGGATTGGGATTTTGAGTGGGATACTGCACCGTACCCATGCAATATTTATTGATTTATCTACAACAGTTATCTATTTATCTACAGCAAAGAGGGCTAACAAATAGCTCCATTTGTGAAAGAACTTTTCCTCAAGTATTTTGGACTTCTTTAGCATGGAAATAGTAGCCCAGTAACTTTGTACAGATCTGCTCCATTGCAGGGTTTTTGCAAACGTTCTTTTTACAGCACTGTCTCACTACTGCCAACATACTCAAAGCCCATCTTCTCTATAGCTAGGAAAGGATAAATGCAATACTTACAAAATCCAAACTAAACTTTTGTGTAACTCTGGGTCAACGGATTCCAGATCAGAGAGCTGAATGGGTTTCCCCAGAAGCTGTTTGTAAAAGGGCACCGTGAAGCCCCCGTTGATATAGTGTCCATGGAACACAGCCAAACCCATTATCCGACCAACAAAATGGAAATAAGACAAATGGTCCTGCGGAAAGAGAGGGGAGAGGGTCAGGAATGGAAGAGATGCTCCAACACTGACATCTTGTGGCTGGGTCTGCAAGGATCTGCAATGCTCTGGGCATGCGGAGCCACCATTTCTCCTCACAGCACAGCGAGGAGCAGAAGCATTTAATGATTAAACACCTCAAACAAACGTCCGTGCATTAGCTAGCCAATATATTGGAGGCAGGTCCTCTAGACCTTCCAAGGGTCAAATGCAGGAAAAGGAAAACCCAGGCAATCCAAGCAGACAGGTCACTGCAAGCAAACATGCAGTTTATTCTTTGTTTAAGCACCATACTTTCAAAATATCCAAATATTCAATAATCAAAATGTTTTTTGTAATTTAGAAGACAACATGCTTCTTTCCATCACGTGTCTTTAACGCTGTTTATTTGCCTCAGTTTTCAAAAACCAGTTTAACTGCTACGGTCAAGATTCCCCCAATTTATCCCCCTAATTTACACAGCAAATTAACAATCTCTGAAAAAAATCAGCTGAAAATATTCAGCTGTACTATTATAGAATTGCTGAGGGTCTGCATTGATACAAATCCTCCAGTAAGAAGAAAAGCCCTCTGAACCCTCTGCTCTGCACTATATCAATAGAGGATTCATTAACACATTCTTATTCCACTTCAGTGTCTGTTGACTCTCCTGTAATGGGAGAGCAGCTGTAGCAAAGAGGATTGCACAGACCCTCCGTTAAAGCAGGTACATTGCTCAGAAGTTAATACTTACAGGATTAATAGAAGAGTCTGGATTGATTTGCAGCATGTAAATATTATCTGTAGAGTACTGGAAGAGCCCATAATAGGGATTCAGCATTTCATGGCACAGTAAATACAACCATTCTCTGCCAAAAAAGCAGTATTTTAGAAGAATGCAAATTGCACTGATGTGTCAGACAACACAGTTATTGTGAATCACTAATACAGTCAGCAGTTAACAGCAATTTTCCTTTGCAAATAAAATAACTTGGTATTGCCTTAAATTGCAGCCCATGCCCTGAATGTTATCAGAGTCCTGCTTAACAAAAAACAAAGGAAGTGTGAACAAGATCTTTTTTCCAAAAGCCTTGATTTTGTACAGAGTACAGATATTTACAGTCCAAGAGATCTGCTGCTTTGCAATCTTTATACTATAAAGGATTATTGAAACAAACAAGAACCTTTCTGTTGTTTAAAGCTAGTTCACACATTGGAGAGATCTTTTAAAAAAGATGCTTCTCAGAAATGTTCAATGACTAGAGAATCTCTGTAGCTAATGAGAGACCAAACTCATTAACACTCAGGTATGTTCCCTGAGCTCCATAATATCCATGGACAGGAATGGAACTGAAACCATATCCACCTTCCCTTTATTACTGAAGTTTGTCAAGGAAATCCAATGTAAGGGCTGCAACACAACGCTCTGAGAACTAGGAACTTTAATGCTTTCCAATGGAGCTGTCCTCATTCTAAACAGCCCCTTGCAACAGATGGGCAATTAGTGAAGCCATCAGGGCAGTAAGGGGGGCAGCAGCAGAGACACTCCAGGTTGCCCTGGGTAAAGCAGCTCAAAATGATTCAACTTCTTTCCTTTGTCCAGAGATGGGTTCAGAAAGACCCTACCCTGGCAATGCAGCTTTTGTGGATTTGAGAAATCACCCAGCAAACTCACCAGATGCTCCTAAACTGCTCTAAAGAGGAGTGTTTTGGTGGTCGTGGCATTTCAGTCTAGAGCTTTGGCTGGATCTCATGCAACTTTTAGGGCATTATCATTATTTTTAAGAAGAACAAAAGTTCTCTAAATTTTAAACTTTGTTTACGATCAGTTTGTCTCCACTCCAGTACCAACAGGTCACAGCTCTCAAAGCAAAGAGGAACCTTTCTCATTTTCTCATCTTTTGCTGGAAATCTGACAGGTGAATTCAACAAAACTTCCCCTGGGATTTAGTTTTTACTATATGCTCAGTTTAGGCTGCTGACTCTTTCCGCTATCAGATCCTGTTGCTGAGAGCAGCATTTTCTGCAACAAGATCAATCCCATATCCTAAACCTCGCCTTCTGCATTCTGGGTGTACAATGGTACTAAATACAGAGCAACTTTAATTGCAACCAAGAATACCCCCAAATCTCAAATATACAAAAATATTTGGTAGGAGCTTTTGACACCACCAGGGCTGTGAGATACATTTTAAGTCGCATCCTTCCACTTTCCAATCTATTAGAAATGAAGACTGAACCCCAGACCACTCCTGATAAATTAGATCACAAATGATCAGAGTCACAGGCCACTTGAAGGGCAATTTTAAAGTTAAACAATGCTGGGGGTACAAACCAGATCTTACCTTGCTACTCCTCCATAATCCAGACCCTCCTCGCCTCGGAATTTTACCATAAGCCTCTTTTTCAAATCTTTCGGCCTCATCTTCATTATCTGACGGTAGGATTCCTATATATGCATATTGTTACAAATTAGACATTTTATTTCCTTCCAATCAAATTTATGTATAATACATATTGTTACTCAAATATGGAAGTATTATTTATATTGCTAAAGTGTGAATCTAAAGTTCCAATGACACCTGGGTAACGTCAGCTGATATCTTTAATTCCATTTTGCTATAAAAGCTTATGGAAAGTAATCTATTCCAAAACCAGCAGAATTCCCTGTTGCAATTACCTTTACATGCCTAAATGCAGAAGTGGTAATAACAAGCAACCAGATGCCCTTCTATCTAAGTTCTCATATGCTGCCCTTTCTAAATGAGAAAAAAAACTCAAAATCAACAACAAAACTATCAAAAGTTTATGCAAGCCAGCTGCTCGCAGGCACATTTCAGGCACAGAAGCTTTAGAAAATAAACACAATGGTAAAAAATAGGCTTTAGTCCCACAGCATTCTGTATTCAGTGCCTGAATCCAGAGAAAGTAGCTATTTCCTTACCTATTCTCCAAATTATGCTTGAAAAGCCTATTTGGGCAACAGTTTTTCATCTGCCTGACCTATGTGTTTGAGGGTAATAAAACACCTACGTTAATAGGCGCTATAATCAGAGGTCAGATTTACTTAACTCCCAAGGGGCAAAAGCTACGAGTCCTAAGTCATGCCAACCAAATACCTCAAATATCTCCTCTCTGGATACTTCAATGCGGCAGTGACCAGCTTGGGGCTGCTGAAGAGAGAGCTCGTGTCGAAGAACCTTCAGTTTTTGCACCAAGTCTCTCTCGTATCTCTGTGCAGGCAGCTCCTCACCGTCTTCCAGCGACCCCTCGCTTGGAGCTGGCAGAGGCTGCTGGCTGGGCTCTTTTAGCTGGCATTGATGGCTTGGAAGGAAAAGGAGGGAAATGAATGAAAATGCGTACGCTCAAAGTAAAATACGACAGGTATAAAAAGCAGTGATGGAAAGAATTGTATAAACTCCTTCTGAAGCATTTGAGGTGAAATATAGAATTAAGCTGGGTAACTTCTATACCATCGTCACCTTTCAGAGAGAGAGGGAAGGAATAGAGACATTTACACAAGTCAAGGAAGTCTCAAAAATCCCCAGCTTGGCTTTTATGTGGCCCTGCACAGGCGGATGATGCTCTTGGTTATTGCAGAGCATGGTCACCAAATGCTGTAATTGAAACCTTTGGGGTATTTCTCTGACATGGAGACAACTTTCAGGAGTATAACATGAAAATAGCTCGCTGATGGAACAGCAAACAAACATCCATCAACCACTATGAATTTTATTCAACTCCATGCAAAAATAAGGCAGAGGACTCAGGGCAGAGTAATATGCATTTTATGCACAGCTATTAAGAGCAAGAGGAATATTTGTCCCACATACTTAGAGCTTTATGCATCCATTTATCCTTGTCTATCAGTGCTATATGTGGATTGGATCAATTATTTGTTAGATCTGGAGATTCTCCAGCTGGCGTCAAGCGGAGACTGCTCGGCTGGAGCTCAGGAGTGACGAGCACTGCCAGGCTGCCCCGGGCTCAGCTGCCTCTGCACCATGCACAGCTTCAGCTTCTTAAGCCTGGCTGCAGCCAGCCTGGCTCTAGGCGGCTTCTCGTTCCTCCTGTCTGCAGCACGAAGGTAGTTCAGGTCTAGCAGAGCTAGCACAGAGCTCAACTGCTAAGCCAAGAGGCCTGTGTTGAACCATCTGGCCTCTGCCTCAAAGCCCTGCATCTGGGCTCCAGAATAGCATATTAGATCCAATGCAGATCATGGAAATTCAGTGGAATAAGCTTAAGGTGTCCTGTGTGGAGATAAACAAGTCCTCCCCTATACCAGAGCACTGCAAAACACAGTAAAAATATTTTTGAAGATACTGCACGAATTCGAGCACATCAGCTGCAGCCAGCACAGGGGACCAAGGCTCAGAGCCTGACTAGACCTACCCAGGGACCCATCCAGGTGTCTCCTTTCCCCCAAATCCTGATTCCATTTTTCTTCCCACTCCTCTTACCTCCCAAAACGCACTTAAAGTTAAACATAAATAAATAGTTAAAAGAATCTACATTGTGATGAATTATTTATCATGCAAAGTCCTTACTTCATGATGTGATGTAGTCTTGGATCTGTGAATTGTGTGGTTCTGTTATTATGATCTACAAAATATATTCTTCCTGAAACTGTACTCCTAACTTCCCAACCTGGAGGCAGAGGTCCAAGTTCATCACAATTCACACTGTTAAGGTCTCTAAGGAGAAAAGCAAAGAAAAGGTTAAAGCACTGTTGAAGATAAGATAAAAGCAACTTATTCAGGGGATTGGAGGAGTGAATTTGGTGCTCTGTGATTCTAGGCTACGAAAGGCTTAGGAGGAAGGACAGAAGAGCTATTTTTATGCTATCTTTTAGAATCCTCAGTCTAAGCAGCACAACTCCCTACTCATGCAGTGTAAATGGATAAGAAGACGATAAAACTGCCGAGCACTGTCTTTGAAAACATTAAAGCCATACAGCTCAAAACTAACTTCAATATGTATCACGGCTGTAAAAGGAGGAAAAGACAATTTTACACAGCAAAGATTTCACAGAAGAATTCCCTTTAGCACAAGTGTGATCTACATGCACAAAACCAAACAATGAAGAAATCAAGGCTTCTGTGCATGCAACTGCTTAGCTGTCTGTGCAGCTAAGACATGAGAAACTAAAATGACCACATGGTAAGTGCCTGAAAAAACAAACCATCAAAAGCACAACAAAAACCTCATCTCCAATTAGTAAGGTCAGAATCCAACTTTCTGACTGGCAAATCTTTGAGAGCAAGGACTGATGTGTTCAACCCTATCATGCTAGATAGTTTTAGGAATCATTCTTTAGAAGTGCTACTAAAGGTATTCACTTACTTTGTTAGTGTTTGAATTCAATACATAGGACATATTTACACCAACAGAGTTTCAGATACTTAAGGTCTCAGGTGCTAAGCCCAGGAAAGACACCAAGATTGGCAAG
>JAUBOD010000185.1:3619440-3634447 GCA_032353885.1 Nothura maculosa
AGCTGTTTTTCCCTAAAACACCACCCAACTGATGAACTTTGGAGGCCTTACAAGAGGATGGTCACTCCTTAGGTCCATGGGGAACCTGCGCAGCCGCCCTCTCCTGCTCTATTAACAAGGAAAAAGTCTAAAAGGCAAATTCCAAAATTCAGAGCAAAAATTTGCAGACGTCTGCACCACCTCCTGCAAAGTATTTTCTGTTTCACAGAAAGCAGAACAAAAAACCTCAGCTTTCATGTTCCTACAGAACATGAAGTCTTGTTTTTTTCCATCTAGAACCAAAATTAAGCTTTTTGGATACTTACTGCAATGAAATAAGGTACAAAGTTAAATTTAAGAGCATGAAAATTTCCAGTTGGTCTGTTTTAATAAAGAGGACAAAATTAATGCCTGGTTTTCATCAAACGTTAAGTAGATTGCGAGAGCTCAAAAGCAAGAACATTGTTATTTCAAAAATGAACGGCCTTAAGTCATGTGTAAGTTGTAAACTATGTAAACTATTAGTTAATCCCACAGGGCTTTAAATGCATCAGTGGAAGAATTTTAGCTAAACAATTCACATGGAAAAGGGCCTTAAAACTAATTGCACAGGTTTGATCCTGGGCAGAGCAGGGCTGTTCAGCTTAATGCTGAACCAAGGCTGTGCAGGGAATCAGGGAAAGCAGGAGAATCCACCTAGGATGCGGCCGAGGTTGAAATCAGGCTGCCAAAATGGGGGGGAAATGTGCGTTAAGAAACAACAATTTTTGCCATAGTAACATTTTTTAGAAATGTTAAAACAAACCCTTATGGGACACCGAAGAATCCACATTTCCTCATGAATCTAAAATATGAGAATGAAGAATTTCCAACAGAGGAATTCTATGCAAAAAGGATCTTAGCCCTATAAGATACTAGGCAATTAGTCTTTAAAATATTAGCACACCCCTTAGGAAGAGCAGTGCCCTGGCTGGCCTTCAGCTGTGTTATTCTAAAACTAAAACTCCTTTTTTTGCATTTCTTTAATAACTCTGTAACAAGCAGCTCCTGGAAACCCACTGCAGTGAACAACTTACCAAGGACCCTCCTAGCATTAACACAACCTCAATAACTTTTACTGCAACAAATTCCAGCAGATGTGGATGACTTTTCAAGAGGCACATTCTACACTCCCAAATTCTGTTTCGCAAGCGAGTGTAGAACCCTTTTTAATCAAGGCATCGACACCGTATCAGTGCTTTAAAACTGTAACTTCCAGGAATAAATGTCCTACAAACTTCTTGTAATTCCTAGAGCATGTAGCTGTTTTCCATGCTCATAGTTTAACCAAAGTATGTCGAGTGCTTTCTGGCATGTTTGGATAGAAACGTAAAGAATCTCAAGCCTTGTCATACAAAGCTTTTCAAAGCTGTGGGTCTCCTTGCCAAAGAATTCTTTCCCTGCTCCTACAGTTCTTGCCTTTATTTGCAAATCTGCTGTTCCTGGCTTTTCATGGAGAGCGTGATAACAAACAGATGAGGCTGAGCAGGACTTCCTGAAGAGACCAAGCGTCAGCCCGGATTTAAAATTAGGCTGTTGGAAGTCAGGGAGAGTTAACAGTGCTGGAAAGCCTAGAGCGAGGAGTTCGCTTGGTCCTGGGCTGCTTGGTGCATGAGCAGCCAAGAGCAGATCCTGCTGGAGCTGCTGCCAGGGCGTCGCTTCCTTCCCTTCACCCAGGGGCCTCTGTGGAAAAGGAGCACAAGGATCAACACGACTGAGACAGCGTCGCAGAGAAGTGTCGCAGCCTTGTGGCCCATAATAAGTGGTAGTTTTCATGTAGTCTTAGTATCAAGAGATAAGCGCTCTTAGAGTCTTGCAGGGAAAAATTACAAGATTTGCTTAGGCTAGATGGAACTGGAACATCCTACTCCTCTTTCTGAGGATCTCCATGATACCTGCAGTGTTTAGTGAAAGTTTTAGCCTCAGTTCTTTGCTGGGTTTCAGCTCATCTTGATACTGTGCTTGTTACTGCAGAGACTGTTCACATAAGGTGAATCAAGTTTAAATCCAGGAAGAGGAAATACAAGTTTTAAATGAGCTTCCTGGCATCACTGCTGCTTTTGAATAAAACACATCAGCTGGTTTGGAATAGCGTCCGAACTCCTGAAAAACGGTCACTCTGAAGCCTTTGGGGATTTGTGTCCCAATTAATGGGTCCGTTCCGACCCCTTTCGGCACATGCCCAGGATGTCACAGGCTGCTCTTTCCTTTCCTTGCGTGTTTCAATCACTTGTCCAGCGCTGTCTGCTCAAGTTCTTCTCTCTTGCAAGCGCGGGAGGGCGGGAAGCACCAAGGGCGCCGTTATCCGTCCCTGTTATCAGGAGGTGACAGGGAGCGCGTTGGTGGGACAGCCACGGGAGCAGGCCGGGACACCGGGATGCGGCAGCTGTGGCAGAGGGGATGGCAAGAGGAAAAGAGGCTCAAAATGGGAGGCTGGAGGGGTATCGCACTAAAGGAGTGTTAGGAAGAAACTCTGCCCTTTTAAAATAATGAACCCCTTGTCGTGCTTGAGCATGAAGAGGATCTAACAGGGTTTTGCTTCCCAGCAAAGGAGCCAAACGGAGCAAAACTCTCTGGTGCAGAGAGCTTTGTCAATGTTGTTCCTGCCCAGCTCTCCCAAGACAGGGCCTGGCTGCATGTGGTTATCATAGAATCATGGAATTAACCAGTTAACCAGTAACCAGCCGCCGGGAGCCTCCTCTTCCAGGTGCTGCTTCCAGGTAGGCTCAAAGTTCAGCAGCTCCTCGCTCCATATTGGTGTTCCCGCTCCATATCGGTGTTCCCGCTCCATATCGGCGTCCCTGCTCACGTCCACAAGCGGAGCTGCCGCCTTCCCTTCTGGGATTTTTAACAAAATGTCTAATTCTCGTGTGACCCACGAGTGGCACAAACCTCGGAGGGCTGAATGGCACCAAACAAGACTTCATGAAAAGGAGGCTTTTTATTCCAAATAAAGCCGTATCAGCCTATGTGTTACTCCCTTGTTCTAATTATATAGGACAGCATCTATTTAAACTGCCAAGTTAATGACTTCAAATTTGATCAATAGTGTCTGTTTGTTCAGCCTGGCGCTACCGGCGGTCACCAGGGAGCAGCGGCAGGACAGGCTGGTTGGAGCAAACGCACGGCCCTTCCCGCCCGATCCCGCCGCATCCCGGCCGATCCCAAGGGCGACATTCCCAGCTGATCCACGAGGCGGGTTGAGAAGGAGCCCATGGCCCGTGATGGTCCCATATGGACATGAGTTGCTTCCTTGGTACCCATCAATATTATCCCTATTATCCCACTAATGACCAACGTGTGACTTGAGCGAGCTCAAGGCTAAAGAAGAGCAAAATGGGGATTAGACTGAAAACAAATGCATGCCATCCATGTGATGTTTTAGCAAAGATTTTAATTATTAAATAAAAGCTCGCTTTGCAAACTCACTTTTTCACCAGTGAAACATTCCACGTCTTCCTAAGAACAATTTCCAAGCGACACAATCACAGACCCCCCATTTCTAAGGCCAAGAGCCTCTGCGTTCACAAAGCTTGGGATTCTAGGGAAACACTTTCCTGCACTATTCCCACCAGGATGGTATTTCCAATTTCCTCAACATTTATACTTCCATCATTGTGTCTGCGGCCGTGTTTGCAATTTGCCTTGTACAAAATGTCAGTGTCCATTCCATCAATGCATTATAGCCCCACTCCTGCTCCGAGCTACTTCAAAGGGAGGTGTTAAGCCAAGCTCAAGTGAAACCACCTCAGCCTCCCGCGACACGGCTTTAATAAATGTCTCTCATATTCAGATATATTACTCAATGCAAGCGACAACTCCAGGTTGCTGGATCCTACACCAATAAAACATGAAGGTTCTCCTAGAGGAAATATTCTTTATATTAAGGCGCTATATAAACACAGAGTCTCAAATTTAATACTCAAAAAACCCAGCGCCTGGGAACGGTCTGCTCGGCCAAAGCCGAAGTTTGCTTTCCATTCTGATTTGCCTACATAGATTCAGGCCATTACGTTTCCCAGGGATGGTTAGCAGGGCTAATTCTCAGCATAAAATATAAGGCACTATGAGAAACGCCTGGCCAGGAATAACCTGCCTGGATCTATCACTGCTCATGGTAATTCAGGGTAACGGAGCCCTCAGCATCTCCCTGGACAGTGTCACAAAAATCATCATTCCACCATTCAGGACACAGAAGCTCCCAGAAAAATCTATTTCTCCATCACATTTTCAACCCAGGGAATGTGTTTGTGAAGAGAGGATAATAACGCTTTGTTTGTGGGGCTTTTTTTTAATAAAATAATTCTTACTGATCAAACAGTCAAGATATTAAATCCAAGCCTTTTACTTACATCCATGCCAGTAACAACTCGCACAGCCAGAGTTGGAAATTAGAAGAGAGAAGCCAAAGAGGGCAAAAATTAATAAACAATCGTCATAAGAGCAACACCTCTCAACAACGGTTCGCTCCTCACTCAAATAAGCTGCATGGCATTAATTGGAAGTGATAGCGCTGCTCTTTTAATTAAAACCCACCAGCAGGAGGTCGAGGCAGCCGAAGGTCCGTGCAAGGAACAACTGCACTTGGGTTAGAAGCAAAACCAACACCCTAAGTCAACACAAAAACGCTTAAATTGTTATGATAGGGGCTCAATAAGGACATTGGGAAACCTGCCTGTGAGGATGCTGCTCAGCACACTCATGGAGGGAGAAAAACCAGCCTTTTACCCAGTTGGTCAATTAGGAAGTTAATTAATGAAGCTTGATTTGCCTATTGATTTGGGCTGTGCTTTATCCACACAGCAAGTCTCCCCTGGCCAGGGCAGGGCTCCTTGGTCCCCTTCCAGGCTTTTCCTGCCTTTGCAATTCCCTGGGCCTTGGCCGGAGCCCGCTGCCCATCGGGAGGGCCGTGGCACTGATGAACAACCAGACACAGGAATAATTAATACGGACTCAGAGTTGCTATAATGACCATCTGTGCTGTTGTACAATTTGACCAAAATGAGGGGAATACCCCAAAATGGAGAGGTGAATGTCAGACATGGTCTTTTTTTTTTTCCTGGTTTTCCCAGGCTAAATCCCCTCAGTTTAAGCAGCAGCCTGACCGTGGGCTGGGGCAGCAGCCGTCCAAAACCTGGGGCCAGGCTCAGCGCGCCGGATTTCACCGCTGATTTGCAGAATGACCCAAAGCCGAGAAAAGTGATTAAGAGCAGCCTGCCAGCCTAGGGGAAACACCATCAAAACACTCGCTGAATCGCTTTGCCGAGGCCTTTAACATCTTCATTCCGGGGCCTCGGCGCAGCTCACGGCCACCCTGGGACCCTCGTGCACATCTGCATTATGTGATCCTTTACCTGCACCTATATATTAAATATGTGCTGTACGTGGGCACCGGGGAGCAGGGCAGCCCTCACACCGACAGCTGCTCCGACCGATGCAGCTGCCTCCGTACGGGAACGTCCCAGGAACGAGCGGCACGTTCTGTGTCCACAGGCTACCAAAAAGAGGCAATTTATGGATAAGCTTCTAGTGCATTTACTCATCATTCTCACAACAGCTACAGCTCGATGCCGGCTGCATTCCCGGCGTTATCCCGACACCGGGAATCAGAGATGAAGCCGATGCCTTCCCGCCGTGCAGAGGTTGCGCTCCCACCACGCGCCTGTGGCACTTGCATCCTAAGGCAATGATGAAAAAGATAAAGCGGCGCTACTTTTAAGCCCGATTGGGCTTTAATTCCGTCTTTGATCCAAAATAGCTCTCGCATGTGCTGCAGTTCAATTTGGGAGCAGCACATGCAGCCTTGATAAGCATCCTGCGAAGGAAATGCCTCGAATTGCAGACCCCTTACAACACATTTTCCCAAGCAAGTTTTTATACAGCCCCCCTTGATGGGCAGTTTGCTACTTGCTCTTAAAGTTCAGCAAAACACTATTTGTAGACAAGGCAAATCTCTCTCGTGACTGAACTAAACCCCAAAAATCACTTGCGACTCAGCAAGCCCCAGCCAAGCAGCTAGGGTTATAGGCAAGTTTTATTTATCCAGTTACCAGAGCAGATTTTTCCCACTCTGAGAAGGTATTTAATTTCACAGTAAAGCAAACAGCACAAGAAAGCCCATGCTGCTTTCGTTTGCCTACATCCCATATGAGACCAGGTAAAAGCACTACTAAAAAAAGCTGCTGACAGCGTGAGTATTGGAACTGATGACATTACCCTAAATAGATTGGAGAGGTTGCACTCTGATGTCTGTCTGGCCGAGGGATTCTTGTACCTGAGCTGGTTTATTCTGCTCTAAATTGCATCTCATAAATGCACCTTGGAAAAGGTCTATTGAGAAAACATTCTTTCCTAAAAGGCTTCCAAGATGTAGGTGCTTGTTTGATGACACGGGAGCTGCCCATATGGCACACAATGTTTTAGGTAAACAAGGACTGCACAACACGTGGCGCTCAGTCTTGCAAATAGGCAGGGCTTTATTCATTCCCATAACCTGTGTTTTTGCATTAGCCAATTTAATGCTACAGTGAAGCACGAGATCTCTGAGAAAAGAGTGCAGGGGCTGAGATTTTAACCCAGCAGCTTCATTGCTATCTCAGTAATGTCACTTAACGTGTATTAGCCCTCATCTATTCAAGGGGGGACTCCCAACAGGAGTATGACCACTCTTTAACTGAAACCAATCTCAAGAGTGGCTTAAAGGCATCAGCAGATCATGGTCCAAGTGCAGTTCACAGAAGAAATAGCTGGAAGGGGGAAAATACGATACACAGAACTCTGAATCTAGCAGAATCCTCATTTCTGGCTTTTCTCCCTTAACACCTTTCTTTTCTGTTCTCTGATATATTGCTTTAATGGAATATTTCCTGATGCACAAAAGGTCAACATGGCCCTTGTAATACTCAGCCTGACAGCGACCTGTCTGCAGGCATTTTTAAGAAAGGGACCCAAAAGATATTGCTTGGATTTTCTAATACAATCTAATACTGCCTAAGCAAATATAGTTCTGCAAAGGGGGAATTTCACCACAGTATTCTTTGCAAGGCAACTTCATTATCATTAGCTCGCATTCTAGGCAACTCCAAACTAAGGTTTTCAAACCTAATGGATTCTCTCTCATTTAATACTAAAAATACCCAGGGAGCGGTGCTCAGTAACGAGCTCTCCATTGATTAGACTTGCACTTGCAGAATATTAACACCCCTGCTTTAAAAAAAAAAAAAAATTAAAAATACATGCTGATATAAATGTCTACACGAGTGAAAAAATATTTAAAAGGCAGCTGCAATAACAATAACTTGAGTTGGAAGTAGAGCAATAGCTGCAAAGCAAAGGGGGCTGTTTGCTTTCCTAAACTCTGCATTTCCATGGTCAGAGCTGATGGGAAGCAGCAGCACAAGCCCTGTCCTTGTTGGGTTTTCATGGGCAATATGGTGTTTTATTTCTGCTTTAGCTACTCACTGAAGTGCATGCATTTCAAAAGATGTTTCCTTTCCAAGAAATTTCTGGGGGGATCATCCGTCTTGTGTAGAAGCAAAAACATCAATCACAGGGACTGCATTTTCTGCTGTGATGACCAGTCTGCATTGGGGTGAATGAGAGATCCAGGTTCCAGAAAGGAAAACCAGGAAAACAAGGGGAGTTTGGGGCTGATGTTAACAGTTGCCTGAGTTCAAAGTAAATAAGAAGCCATTCATCTGAAATGAGTCTTCACCTTCCTTGAAAGGAGAAAAACAGCTTGTAGTTTTTAGCAGAATGCCCTGGAAGTTAGGGAGTTTAAGGAAAACAAACCCACGCTATTGACACACGCAGATGTAATGGGCTGTCTTGTGAAGTTAACAAGAGGTGGAGGCTTTAAATTGGTTGGAACATATGCATTTTATTTTGGTCTAATGATTAGAAGAAATAAGCAGATTTTTAGGAAAGGCTAAAACGCAGGCATATGAAAAGGGCGAAGAAAGTGTTATTCCTCCTAATTCACACATACAAAAAATAAAAAACGCGCAATTTTACTCCAAATAATGGAATATAAAGAGACGGATCTCGTCAACTTATGACTAATATTGAACGTTAGTGAGGAAATTCAGGAAGACACAATATTCCTCGGGCATTTTAGCAATCATTAATATCCGAAGTTAATGCATTGTGCTTTACAGCACGTTCTAAACTGAAAATTGGGAACTAACGTATAAAATAGAAAATTCCATGGGATTTTTGGTCATTTTTGATGGTTACAATGGGGCAAGACACAGGCGTGTGAGCGGATCCCTTTGGAGCTGCTCCCGTGCGGCTGCAGCGGAGGCGGCCGCAGCTGGGAGCGACGGAGGGACCGCGCGGCCACCGCCGGGATTGTCCATTCTTTTCCCCTCGCTGGGAAACAATAACGGATTGTTTTGCCCACAAACAGAGGAACAAACCTTCCATTTAAAGCCCTGCTGTTGCATTCTGCTGGCCTGCATAATAGCATCAATATTCCTGCAAAAAGAATAAATAAATAAATAAGAAAGGCAGGAGGGTTTTCCGGGGGGAGGGCAGGGGCCGGCTGGATCATCCGCGCTGCCATGGGGAGTTCTGCCTGCTGTGCTCAGCGGCCTTGACAAGAAGCCAGCTTGAATTTGGGCCTTTAACTTGACAAAAACGACTTGCCGGAGAGGAAGGCATGGAGTGATTATGGCCCTGTGGAGAAATCCTTTGGAAAAGGCAGGCGGATGCTGCTAACTCGGCTGGAGCATCTTCCCATCTTCCCACCAGCTCCCACAGCCCAGGGGTCTCAAGGTGGTCGCCCCTTCACAGGGGGAATATCTCAGAGAAAAACATTCACATGTTTTGCCCTCAACTCCCACTTTCCTAAGCAAAACACAGAGGGAAAACAGGGAAAAATATTTGCAGGGATGTTGGCTCAGAAACTACCAAATTTCCATTTGAATAGATGTGAAACAAAGTTTAGAAACACTGTAGTATATTAACCTGTTAATCAACTGCTAAATCTTTAGCAAATATAGATGCATGTTTCTCCTATTCCATTAAAGCTTAGATAAATCTTTTATAAATTGATATATAAATCAGCTCTAGCAAAGCCTGCTGTGTTAAAAAATTGCTACTCTAACTTTTCCATTTCTCACAGAATCTCACAGAAGGGTTGGGGTTGGAAGGGACCTCTAGAGATCATCCAGTCCAAACCCCTGCTCAAGCAGGGACATCTACTTGACACCCTCTCTGCCTGCAGTCAATTCCCACTAACAGAAGGCACCACGTGCTCATATCTCAGCTCTTCCACGTCCAGCATCTTAGCTTAAATTGTGCAGGTTTGCACTGCAGGATGGACCCTGGCGCAGCTCAACCAGGAGCATGGATTTTCTTCTGCTTCTTTTCTTAAGGTGGGAGACAATTTTCTCAAGCATTTAAAATGATTGCAGCAGTATCTGCAGGAGCTCATTTATAGGCACCTGAACCCCCATAACCTTGCAGCAATGCAGCAGCAGCAACACGAGTCACTGTCAACTATTTACATGGGCAACTTGAGGTTTCCAAGAGATACCCTGGGGAAGCTTGGCTGATATCAAGGTAGAAACACTTGAAGTCCTTCCACTGCGGCGCTGTCCTCACCGCTAACAGGACGCATTTGGGTGAAAGCAGAAGCATCATAGACTAAACTCGAGGTCTTCAGGCAACCACACACCCTAAAGGCCAAACAGATCTACAATAGGAAAATCTTTGTGGTGGTGGTCAACAAGTCACTCCAAATTGCAGATGTCAATGGCAAAGAAACACGGAAACAAAGTACTCCAGCATAACATCCCAATTTTGGACTGCTGGTATAAAAGGAACAAGCAATTTTTGGTCAAGTGACAGCAGCACAGGCTTCTCCCACTCTGGGAAATGAAATCATCACTATGGAGCTCCCAGTTCCTAAATGCGGATAAGCAAAGGCCTGATACAGACGCCTTCCATGACCTCTCAGAATTAGGTCCCTTACAAAACTCTGTTTTGACCATTTCCAGCAGAACTGTTGTAGAAAAACATCCCAAGGGTCATCCCTAGGGGCAGGGGGAGCAGAGCAGTGTCTTTTAGCCCACGCTCTCCCTTCTCACATTTCATACCCGTTGCTCCAATGCCAACGTGCTACGACGTCCCTTCAACCGCCCCTTTTTCTGCCTCCTGTGCAGCCTCAGGCAGCACTGCCCACACCAACAAGGCAGCCCAGGGAGTATTTAACTCCAGAACCATAAATAGCAGCAAGGAATCTAACCAGATTAATGCACCTCCGAGCATGTCGACTGGGCTGGCTGAAATTCGGGCAGCAATCCAAGGCCAAAACACACAATGCAACCCTGACCACTCGGGTGCCACACGCAGGGACATCCCCGCGGTGCCACCCACCACCCTGTACCTTCAGCAGGCTGCAGAAATTGCTGGTCTCGTTGTGTCTCGTTTTATTTATCTGCAATGGCAGTTTTGGCAGCTTCTTGGGTGCTGTCAGGAAGAGGTCGACTGTTGGGCTGCGTAACGTTACGACCTAGAACTGACTTCTGCACTAGGAAATAGGAAACACTGTCACGTTACCACTGCTTGGATGTTCAGCTCCCCAGCACCATAAGAAAGAGGCTACAAATTTTACAAATAGGAGAAAAATGTGTAGAGAAATAGATGGGAAAGTATGGATAATATGGAAGCAAAAAAGAAAGCAATGGTTAAACAGTTGCACAGTCCCATCCCAAATTGCATTTCTTTACACCAGGATGACATGCAGGCAGAGAAAAGAAAGTCTCGAGTTCCGAATAAAGTCGTTATTGTTTCTTCTTTCCCTGCCTGAGGGGAATACTCAAGCAAGGCCCTTGTGGAGGGTGAATTTACTTCCATGAGGACAATGGTCCTGGCACGGCCGGGCCTCGCTGCGAGCACCGAGCGGAGCCCGTGTGGGGAACGGGCTGCTCCCTGCACTGCTGCCCCAGAGCACAGGGTGCAACGGGGCCCGCTGCAGAGCTGGCTCTCCTGCCTTCTCCCACGGGAGCAAAACTTGGGCTTGATTTTCCCAAGCCTCTCTAGTTGTACGTGCCATGCCTCTTGCTATCCCTATCCATGGGCCTCGGAGGAGCCACGAATTGAACCTTGGGAAAGGCGGGAGCGTTTTGCAGCACCCGCAGCCCAGGGTGGCCCTGAGTGACCCGCTCAAGGCCGCACAGGAGAAGCTTGGACCCGAGGCCGGGGCCACAGCGGCGACCGGCAGCACCAGCCGCTCCATCCCGGGTCACGGGGAGGAAAGACCGTCCTCCCGACGTGAAAACAGGCAGCGATTTCAACACAGTCCAGCTCACCAGGCGAAACGGGAAGCTGCTGCTCCCCACCATCCCCTCCATCTACAAAACTGTCTAATTTTAAGTTCTTCACATTGGCATGGGCTGGCCGAGTCATCAGCCATCTCAGCTTCCATCCTTCTCCCATATTATCCCAAGCATCAGGACTAGCTGCTCTGTGACCGGTCATCTCTCTAAGGGAAGAACATACAGCTACAGACAGCCTGGGAAGTAATTTTCCTTCTGCTCGAGACATCCCTGCACAGACACTCATTGTTTCTGAAAATAGGACATAAAACCGTCTAGGTCACCAATATTAGCACTGCTATTGATCAGCCAGCTAACTGCTGCATCGATCGATACCACATTAGTCATGAAAGGAAAGCAAAACATACCAACATGTGACACGCTTTTAAAACGGGCCCTTTTAACAACCCTGAGTGCATTGCTTTGGAAGTCATGCAGTATTTCACTCCACCCTTGGAGTCGCTGTATTTGCTACGTGTCTTTCAGTTACAAATGACTGTTTGCAGAGTGACTGAGCGCCGCTCGCTCGGAAGCCACGGAGCAGTCGAGCTTAGCAGAGCACGGGGAGGCCTCGTCTGCAACGGGCAGGAAAGCAAGGGCAAGGTTAAGGGTTTGGGACACTCCTCCGTGTCCTCACGTCCTCTTTCCCTTCCTGGGCCATCACCACGAGCCCTAATCTTTGCTGCAGGAATCAAATCCGTCACCAACTTCCACCTCTGCTGCTTATTTCACACAAAATCCCAGCTCCTGCATGCGCTGGTTGTTCCTCCATAATGTGGAACCCTGAATGTTCCTGCTCCTCGTGGCTGAGGGGGCTCTCACTCAGCTCCTGCTACTGCAGGCCCTGCTGTGGTGCCTGTTCTGCAAGAACTGGGCCCTGCAGCCGCTCTCCTGGCCTGTCCCCTCCGTCCGCTCCACATCCCGAGCATGGAGAAGGCACCGGCAGGACCAGCTTCATGAGGGCAGCCAGGAGCTGGGCCGTGAACCGGCCAACTTCACTGCTATGGGTTAAAAAGAACCAAAATGCAGATCAAGAAACTCACTTTTGGGGGCATTTTTTTAAACACATTCTTTCAGTGACCCAGTTTGCAAAGAAGCCCCACCAAAAACCGCTCTGCTGCAACTGAAACGGTGACAAACGGCAGCTTCTCGGTCCTGGCCGCTACGGAGGAGCCGCAGCTCAGGGATGGTGATCGGCATCTCCCACTATGTCCATTCAACCAACTGCTCCTTCTCAGCTGAAGAAGCTGCTTTTGCACTGAGCCCTCAGAACCACCATCTATTCACATTCCTGCATCCCGACCCTCACGCCCAAAATCCTCCTCCTGCTCCATCTATGAGATGATCCCTAACGTTAGAGCAAACACGTTTTCCTTCCAAATTTCCTCTAAATTTCCCAGATCTTAAAAGCCAGTCAACTTTTAATACCTCAGCGAAGACACTGCAAGAAGGGAAAACCCACTCAAGCAAGCGAACAAAAACCAGTGTTGATGAAGCCAGAAGACAACTCTGAGCCTTTTTTGGTAAAGATCCCACGTTTCACCCACCTTTTCGCTATCTTTCCAACCTTATCAGGGCACCTAATCTGCAGCTACCTGGAGAGGAGCGGCTCTGGTATCTGGCACAAGGAAACTGCAGTTTTCCCCGTCCTCCTGGGTGACAGGACAGCACGAGCAAGGAGGATGTGAGCCCTGGAGTTGACAAACCCTTGGAACTTCCCCCGGGGACAGTGACTGCAGCAGCAAACAAAAGGTTTTAGACAAAAGCGCTGCTAAAAGAAGCAAAAAGGAGGTGGGGGGAATGCTCTGCAGAGGTCCCTTGTCTTTGGATCACGTTCCTTCCCAATGCAGAACCTCTTCCAGGCTTTGCAAGCCCTGAGGGACTTAAAATATCATTTTATTATTTCCATCCCTTTTTTGAGATGCCGCTCGCCATGACACTGCCCTGCTGAGAGTAGAGAGAGAAAGAGACCAGAGTCAACAGCAAGTTTTACCTCACGTTGCCTACAATTGCTCCAGGAGACAAGGCCATAAATATCTTTGGCTCCTACATCTCCGGCAGCGGGGAAAATTCCACGGAAAGGCAAGGAACTTTGCACAGGCTTTTGGGGAAACTCCAATGTGAGGAGACGTTACCACGCCTGAGATCCGGAGAAGACAAAGTCATTTAATGGGTCATCCAACTTGCTCACTCTTGTGGGGCTTTCTCATTTTTAAGCAGGATGCCAAATTTGCCATTTTCCTGCATTACAGATTGTATCAGGAGAGCCCTGACACCCGTCACACACAAAATCACTCCTGATTAATATCAGGAGAGAAGAGAGAACTTTTATCCATATTCACATAAATAAAATAACCCCATGTGATGCTAATACAAACACCTTCCTAGAATAAAATAAATCAAAAAAAATAAAGTATGGCTTTAAGAAAGCACAAAAGATGCTACAACTGTTCACTTCCCATCTGCAAAGCAGCCCTCACAGGCACCTTCAAACCAAGTGGAATTTATGGATATTCACAGGAGTGGGGAACAGAAACGACCTGTGATTGTAGGAAGCTCAAGGCTGGCAGCAAAGGGCAAAGGAGGCAGCTCCGTTACCTCCTCTCCCGTCTCCCGAGGCGGCCTCGGAGCGCGGGACACGGAGCCAGGCTCCGAAGTGGGTAAGTTGGGATGGGAGTTTCCAGAGGGGCCGGCAGTGCAGCCCTTCCTAGTGATACCAGAGCCAACCTCTCCCACAGCAATTTATTTGGTGATTAAATACAGCCATTTCTGGCACGCCACCCAGGTCGCAGGCTTACAAAAACAGAATGGGATTGAGCAGGACGGAGATCTCTTCAGTGGGGTTTGGGGGGAAAGATACGAGCAAAAAAATCCCACCCGGTTATTCAACAAACCAAACCCTTCGCTCTGTTCCAGAGCGTGCAAAACATTCCCAGCTAAATAGGGAAGCACAGGCTACACTGGAAGCAATAAAGCACTTTGAGGCAGGGTGAATTCCCCCAGAACCCAACCCAGCCAGTGCGTTACTTAAGGAACATCCTCCTGTTCAGGAGGAGGGCCCCAGCAGGGCACAAGTTACTTATCTTGCAGCGTTTCCATCTATCCAGCGGCATGAAAATAAGTGACATTAAGCCCGGCTTTACGGCTTAACCCAGCGCGGCACAAAACTGCAATTTGGGCGCCAACATCCGCCCCAAAACTCCTTTAACCTGCTCCAATCGGCGCCGCCAACTCCAGCCTCCCGCAGCAAAAGTGGCGCCGAACGCGGCAGAAGCGACGGGAGCCGGAGCAGGACGTGGGGCGGCCGCCGCGTTCCCGGCTCCGCTCCCCATTATTTCCTCATCCTTCACCGCGGCATCGCCGGGAACCCACGGGTGGCAGCGGGGATCCCTGGGATGCGGCACCTGTTGCCGGGACCGGCCGCATTTACCAGGGATGGGGGCAGCGCTCCGGGGACACCGGGATCCCCCGGCACCAACGGGCCCATCCGTGTGGATGCGGGCGGCGAGCGCCAACCTCCCACTGGGTGACGCGGGAGCAGAGGGATTGGGCTGGAAAAGGAGGGAAAAGGGTAACAATAAAAATGAAAAAAGAAGGAAGGGAAGGAAGGGAAGGAAGGGAAGGAAGGGAAGGAAGGGAAGGAAGGGAAGGAAGGGAAGGAAGGGAAG
>JAUBOD010000185.1:3636871-3646881 GCA_032353885.1 Nothura maculosa
GCAGAGCTTGGTGGAAGCCTCAACCTGCAGCCCGGCTCCAACCCTGGGCTACACTGGAGCCCCAGGGAAGCCCTTGAGCCTCCCTCCACATTCACAAGACTGATGCTGCAGAGAAAGGGGCAGACAGGACTTCTCTCAGCAAGAGAGAAAAAAAACCCTTAATGGAAACCTGAAATACTGGTCCCTTGGTCATAATGGGCAGCTTTAGGCAGCCAGATCAATGGACTTAAATTAGCAGAGAGCGTCTGGAAGGCTGAGGTGGGAGGAAAATTAGTTCCCCTTCCAATAGCTGCCTTCAACATATTATCCATTGCCATCAGGAGCAGTGTTTACTCAGCAGATCCTTTGTCTAGGCCCAGCTAGAAGCAGGAAGCACTGCATGGATTGCGTGAGCTACCCAGCTTCTCCTGGCTTTTCTTCCTCTTGCTAAAAGGGAAATCCTTTGGGGAGAGGGGTATTATTTTCACCCCCAGCAGAAGGCTGAGCCAGCTCTTGAATAGTTTGAGAGCTGTATTTCAGATACTGCAAGCCTAGAAGTTTCATGACAAGCATTAAGAGATGAATTGGATGGTAACAGCCTATTCTTTAGCAGCTTAATCTGAAGCAGGAAGCTAGAGAAAGCAGCTGCCCCTAGTCTTAGTCCAGAGGACATACACAACATGAGCCCTGCAGGGCTCCAGGAAAAGAAAAGATGATACTATTTGGAACACCAACTTATTTGAAAAAAATAAAACCCAAGAATTACAAACCCCAAAGTGTTATTTATTAATAAATTTCAGAAGTAAAAAGAGACTTAACATCTATGCTTCTCTTGGTCTGGAGATCCAAGCTCCTACCAGCCACCTCCATCTATTAGCTCAGTGCTCTGTAGTGCTTGGGCTTCAGAAGTTGAAGTCTTGCTTCTCCCCCGAGAAGTCCAGTTGTCCATCCTGGTCACTCCCTGGCTGCAGGTCTGTACACTCCTAGAAGGAGATTAGGAGACCATCAGCTGAATGTTCTGCAGCTTTATAAGCTTCCCTGCCCAGCAGCAGCTTAATGTTTTATTCTTGTTTGAGCAGTCATCTTGTTAGAGCAGCAGAACAGCCCAGCTTCCCACTAACAGGGCCCTTGGGGACTAGGCCAAGGGCTCCTGCTCTTTCCAGCACCTGCTTTCCCTGCAGCTCAATGGAAGTCAGGCAAAGCAAAAGGCTCCAAGGCCAGAACTAGGGAATTTGGACTGAGCAGCAAAATCCACTCAAATGTAATAGCCAGGCTACAACAGCAACAAGACTGCTTGGAGGACAAGTAGCTTCAGACCTGTAGACATGTCCTTGTGCTAGACAAGCCACCCTTGGAGGGCAACCACAGGCCCTCGTGCCACCTGAAGAACCAACACTGACACTTGCTCCCTGCTGCTGCACTTCCAGTCTGAGTCCCAGATCACACAGAGCCCTTAGACCTTCCTGTTGTTTCCCCATCTGGAAGGCCAGGTTCAAGCATGGCAACAAGTCCTGTAACTCATGTGGATGACATGAGGCAACTGATGCCCTGTATTCTTTTTTCCAGTAGTTCATTAACATGGAAAGGTCAAGTAACCCAAAAGCAACCTGAGCACAGTTATCAGCCAAGCAGGAGGCTTCCGTTCCCAGTGACAAGCCAGCTCAGCTCCGAAGGAGGAAACTTCGGTATTTGGTATTCATATGAGCAGCTGCAGCAGCTCCAGCTGATGCCACTTTAAACTCCACAGCAAGATGCTATCAGGGCCTCATTTCTGTTGTGCAACTTGTTAGCTGACTACTCAAGTGAAGGCTTTTCCAGACATCTGGAAAGAGCTGCAGAAACCTCCTCTTGTTATGGAAGTCTCTTACCAAGAACCTATTTTAGCATCATTAGGGGCTCTGCTGCATTCCAGTGTGCAATAATGCACATTTGCAGATAAGCAAGGGAAGTCACCTACCTCACCAGCAAAGTACTTCTCTATGATATTCAGAGCAGCTCGGTAGACCATGTTGTTGTCATGGGTTTGCAAGGCTTCAATTTTCTCCAGACCATCAAGCTCTTCCACTAGCAGGCACAGCCTTTCGGTCTCTCCCAGCTTCTCAGCTGCCTGTGACATTAGGCAAGAGGCAAAGAAAACTAAGTCTAACTTATCTGAGACTTACTGTAAGCCCTGACCTAAGAGGCAAGTGACTACAGCCCCTGCTTTTTTTCCTAATATCTTTTAGGTTATAGCAGACACCAAGAATGTCCCAAGTGCAGTTGACATACTCTCTCTGCTAGAGAAACTGCCTCTTTGCTAGACTGCTACCCAAACAAGCCAGTTCAAGTCTTAGTTACATCTACACACTGAGCAGCAGCAGCAGCAGCAGCAGGTGACCTGCCACCAAGTATTTAATTTACCAAAGCCATTTCAGAGGTGCCACAGCACTAGAGAAAACAAGCTCCCAGGTAGAGACTTAAGTGTCAGGGAGCTCAGGATCTGTGTAGATCTCCTAGATACTTGATTTCTCTGCAGTGGGATTTCTGCTAGACCTTCACTTCTGTATAGTTGGACAATTAGCACATCATGTTTTGTCCCCTAGAGACATTGCAGGTCAAGAAGTGAAACCCATGAGACTCCCAGGAAGGAGCAGGAACAGGTTAGACAGCAGTAAGTCAAACTCCTACTCTTGCAAGGGCACTAGTGTGTTCTAGGAGGAGCTATTCTAGCCACATGGCACAGGCTGAACACTCACACATTGCTCCTGCAGGAATAGGATGCAGTGTAAGAACATCTAGAAGCAAGATCTTACCAGGAAGAGATTAGCAATCGTATCCAGGATGACCAGGATAGTTTTGCTGTCTTTGGCCGAGAGTAGGTTAAGCAGAGGTTTGAGCACCCCAGACTGGACAAGTTCCACCACCTGCTCCACGGTACCTCCCGTGGTGAAGTTGGCCACAGCCCACACAGCTTCCTTCTGAGCTTTGAAGTCTCCCTGAAAGAGCAACAGGGAGAGGGATGCTAAAGCTTGGGAACTCCAGGAGGAGTACAAGGTGTTACATGAGGACTAGCCATTCCTTCTGTTCAGTTTGAACTTGTCCACTCAAGTCTCCAAGTGCTTGGAGGGCTGGGGAGACACTTGAGTGAGCAACAGCCCAGAGCCATGGTTTCATGCTAACAATTCCAAACATTCAGGCTGTTCCAAGGTTTTTGCACAACTCTGAAGCAGACACCATACTCCCCAAACCACCTCCGAGTGCTTCACAAGGGAAGCATCATGAATTGACTCTCAGCACCACTTCTGCAGGAGCTGCAGGCACAGCCCTGCCCCTTACCTTCTCCAGCAGCTCCACCAGTGGTGGCAACAACCCACAGGTGATGAGTTGTTGGATCTGGCGGCAGGGCCCCGCTGCAATGTTGCTGAGAGCCCACGCTGCTTCCTTCTGTATCGCTGCCTTCGTGTGCCGCAAGAGACTGGGCAGGACGGCCAGGACACCAGCATCAATCGCCGCCTGGGTCTGGTCATCCGTCCCTGTGACGACATTCCCAATGGCACGGAGCGCTGGAGTCTAGACAGAGATTAGAGCAGATGAGAATCCCCAGCTCAAGGGCTACCTGCCAGAAAGTCTAACAAGATCCCCGTGCCTGATCCTTCAAATAAGGAGAGCATAGCTATGATTACCACTGCCTTGACTGACCTACTGTCCTCCCCTTGTGCTCTAAGCAGCTTTACAGTCTCTATCCAGTCTGCTAACCACAGCAAGCTGGAACAGCGTTAGCTTCACCAATAACTGAACTAACACTGCAGTTCAAGGCAACAGCACATTAGCTACAGACAGGCAGGAGACGTTCCCTTCCTCAGAGTCACTTGTGCTGTAGAAAACAGAACTTTGATGTTAAAGGACCAAATACTGGAAGCTGGCAGCTCCATTTCCTACCAAAACAATCAGCTCTGTGTCAGCCATAAGTTCCACCAGCCTCGGGAGAATGCCCGTATCAACCACAATTTGGATGCGGTCATTGGATCCATCAGTCAGATAAGACAGGGCCCAGCAGGAGTCAGAGATTATCTCCTTGTCTTCATGTTGTATGAGGCAGATGAGGACCGGCAGCATCTTCTGCACTGCATCCAAGGGAGGGTAGGGATTCTTGTTCCTACAGAGGTTTGACAGTGTCCACGTGATGTTCCTCAGGAACCCAATCTGAAATACAAAGGGAAGCTCTTATGAGACTCCTGTCTTATAGTCACTTATCTAATCGGTTCTGGAGAGTTAATATCTTGCTTCTGGTCCCTACAACTTGGGCATTATCAAGTATTATCAAGAGGTCTTCTACCAAGACCCAAGTAGAGAAGGCTGACAGAGGACTTCAGAGGAATTCCAAAAAAACCTCAGGGCTGGTGATGCAACCAGCTGCTGTGAACAAAGGTACCAAGCAGCTGGGTCTTTGGGACAAATTAAGACCACTCCTTGTGCAAGACCACTATTTTCAGCTTTGGCATATTTGTTCTAGAACGGGGTGCCTTTGAGATTTGATTAAGAGCCTCATTTAGACAGTTTACCCTAACGAGGGAGGCACAGAGGGTGCAGAGCAGTGGCAGCAAGGCTCGAGCATCACGGCTACCAGGCTGCGTGCACAAGTTGATATTTTTGTCCTGTTTCACAGGGCTCCCTGGGAGACAAGGGTGACTCAGGCTAGAAACAGCAACTAGAAGAGCTTTAACACCTTCCAATATAAACTCTGAAGGCCTAGAGGGCATTTGCTTAACACTACCCTAAAAGGTCCTAGTTAGGCTTGGAGGAAGCCTGGAGCTCCCACCACACCCATGGTTGGGACACCTGGGAGCAGCATCAGCACCACTAGCAGAGTCTCTTGGGGATTATCCCATTTATCCTTCACTTCTCTGAAGGAGCCCCACTCCCTGCCAGAGAGAGAGCAGTGTGAGCCAACACCATTGCAGATAGGTCAGAGAGGACAACCAAGCTGTTTAAGCCA
Source organism: Nothura maculosa (assembly GCA_032353885.1). Classification (NCBI taxonomy): domain Eukaryota; kingdom Metazoa; phylum Chordata; class Aves; order Tinamiformes; family Tinamidae; genus Nothura; species Nothura maculosa. The sequence continues at coordinate 3,641,826 of JAUBOD010000185.1, forward strand.
CCCAAAGAGCAGCAGCAGGAAGCTTGGAGGGCAAGTTCAGCCCTTCCAAATCTGTTGCACAAGGTTTGACCACTGGTTTGTAAGCCAGAACAAACCCAAATGGGTCAAAACTCAGCACATTGCACCCCACACTTTGCATTTACTTCAGAGGCAGGAGCCTCAACAACAGTTTGGGACCAAGTCTTATTCCATTATCCAAACAGCTTGCTCCTCATAATAGTCAGAAGACTGATCATCCCCATTCATCCATCATGCAAAGTGATTAACAAGTTTTAAGGCAAGAAAATAGAGGATATTTACCGGAGTTACAGGTGACACCAGAGCCAGCAAGGGAGGAATCACATTGCAATTGATAAGAGCATCTCTGTACAGAGGACCGTCACCTGTATAGATGAAAAAGGGTCTTTTATTGCAGCTACACAAGTCAGTGTCAAACTGAAGTCATACTTGAAGTCATTGGCTAGTTATTAGGGGGACCAAAGCTCACTTATTAGCTACATAATTTAAGATATTGTGAAATAGGGGAAAAAAAAAACCTCAGACAGAGGTTTTATAGTGAATTTGTACTGGTGTGGCATAATAACCAAACAGACAGAATGATCCTCCTGTTTTCTCTGCAGAGCATGCAGGGCCATTGAACAGCAGCTCACATCATCCTGGTGGGATGAAGACCCTCTACAACCCTCTTGCAGAGCTAGCAATGAATGGCCCTTCAATCCTGAAGGGATTCAGGAGGGGCAGCAGGCTGGAGACAAGGCTCTCCTGTCTTCTTCTCTTGAGGAAGACCAATATTCAGTACCCCCTACAACTGGCTGGGCAATAACCCCTCCCATGGCCACAGACCTACCTGCTATGTTGCCCAGGGCCCACACAGACTGCTCGCTGATGTGCATGTGTGGGGAGGACAGGAGGGAGACAAAGGCCGGGATGGCTCCTCCTTCCACCACGGCTCTGGTGTGGTCAGAGGTGCCCGACGCGATGTTAGTCAGGGCCCAGGCCGCTTCGAACTGCAGAGGAGCGTTGTCCGCCCGCGACAGGAACTCCACCAGCCGCGGGATGATCCCCAGCTCGATGATCTGGGTGAGAGGGGGGTCCCTCTGCTTGGACAGCATTCTCCTGCAATGGACACGGCCCATTTAGGAGCACAAGGCAGACCGTGGGCCTGCAGTTAGGCAGGACGTTCTAGCTTGCAAGGGAAGCAGCACCGAGAGATGCGAGTTCAGCATCTTGCAGCAGCAAATGCCATCAGGTGTTACCATAGATTTTTCTTCAGCAACCTCTAAGAGGCTGAAGAAACAGCAGACTGGCTGTTCAAGTGTGGTACTTATTGCCCAGACCAGAGATTCCCTTTAAAAAAAAGGGATTTCATACACTACTTTTCCTGCTACAACTTCAGGCCCAGGATCCTCAACCCCCTGCTGCTGCTCTTGGCCATTTCCTGCCTCATGCAGGTACAGAAGCCCTTGCAGCTGCCAGCTAGATGGGATCAGGGCATCGATCTAGTCAAAGAAAGCCAAAAAAAGCAATGTTTTCAGCCAGATCTGCTCCCCAGCCTGTTTGTTCCACAGCCACAACTGCGTGTGCTGGCAGAGGGTAGTGTGGAGGTGTAAATCAGTGGCTTAGCACTGCTTTAGTGCTGAGGATGTTGGATGGCGCAAGGCCGGTGCTGTGAGGACACCGCAGGCATCCGCAGACTGCCCAGGCAGAACGCCAGCACTGCTCTGCACGGCAGCTTAGCAAGTCCTGGCTTGTCCCCTTTGGGAAGGGTTCACATCAACCAGCCCTCAGTAACACCTGGCACTGCAGGCACTTCTGGTCTGTTCTCTAGGGCAGCTGCAAGGAGCAGGTATCTCCACAGCCCTTAGGAGCAGCCCTGGTGCCCCAGCACACACAGGTCAGAGCTGCTGCAGCAGGAGACACCCCAGGCACTGCTGTGTTTGCTCAGCAGGGCAAAGGCAGCAGCCTCACCTGGTCCCTTTGGAGAGAGATGTTCTGCAAAGTGGGACAAGCCCCTCAGCTCCCACTCCCACCCAGATAGGAGGCATCTGCTCAAGGGGTAACCTGGGTTCCCAGCACCAGCCTCTACCCATGTGTAGTTTGGCAGCCCTTTGGATGGCTATTCCAATAGAATAAAGCACCTCATGCCCAGATCAGCCAGGTGGACCTTGTATCCATATACATAGCAGGGAGCAGCCGGGCCACATACCTGGTTGCCTGCGTGGCCTGCAGCTGGAGCTCCGTGCTGCTCCCATTCACGGCTGCCACTATTTCCTCCAAGGACAGCGGAATAATCTGTGTCATGGAGAATGATTCAGAGGCAGAAGACAAGCCAGGACTCCCTCCAGTTTCATCTCTGCGCCCAGTCAGCTGTCTAGACCCAAGTGAGCCACCGCTTTGTATCTAAGCCATGTCTATTCTTTATGCAACATGGTTGAGATGTGGGTTCTCTTCCTCAAAAAAAACCCCAGAGGCAACTAATGCTTGTAATCAGGCATGGAAAGAAAGTCACCACCACACTAATAGGCCAACTAGCTGCTAATTACCCCTCTGTGCACACGGAGCCAGACTGGAGGCTCGCCAGCTCCCAAGGGGCTGGGAGTCCAGTTCTACCTGTCATCAAGGAAGCCACATGAGAGGGTTTCCGTGCAAAGTAACCCAGAAAGAGGGATAGGCAGCCTGAAATGCAGAGTCCCCAACGCTGGGTGCATTGATCAGGAATTTCACTATTTAATCGAGTTATGACTTGGGTGAGTGGCCTAAACATAGAGCTTCTCTAATATTTATTCTACAAGCTCTGCATTGTAACATAGCGCTGCCCACATGCAGCAATCCCAGCACTCACCTCCTTCTTCTCTTGACAGGCAGAGCTTTCCTCCAGCGGGGTGATGGAGATGCTCCTGCGCTTCAGGATCTGCTCGTCCTTCTTGGCCTTGCGAAGCTCGATGTTCACCTCCACTCTCTGCCTCCGCATGGCCTGGCGGGGGACAGATACCAACTCATCTCTGGGCGAGATGTTTGGGGGCAGTTTCACTTAACTACCTCCTATAGTGGGAAATGGATGAACCCGCAGCTATTATTTTAAAAAATCAAACTGCTGGACCCAAAAGGCAAATACTTGGTCTCCATTCTTGCTTAGAAAGCAAGTAGATCCCATGGGCTGATAGGCCTCCTTCCAGGAGGATCAACCACCATTCAGTGCCCATGCAGGCTGTGGCAGGACCTTCTCCTCCTGTTCCTCAGGATCCAGGATCCCCCAGCTGCACCACTAGCCCCCCAGGCTACACAGGCTCCCCCCAACACCATACCTAGGATATAAAGCATCCCTGGCCAAAGGTCTGTCCTTTATCTCCACCTTTGCAGCTGGGTTGGGGGACAGGGGCTGTATCATCCATGAGGAACCACAGGGAGAACCCAAGGAAGCAGCAGCCCATGCACAAGAGCCTGTGCAGGAGTCAGCACTTACAGCCACATCCTTGCCCCTGTTCTTGAACTTCCTCATGTGCTTGCCTTGCTTGTTCTCAATCGGCATCTTGATGTTGGATGAGATCCGGTTACCAGCCAAAAGCCTCCACCTGCTTTGGGGGATGAGGACGGCAGTGTTGGGTCATGGACACACCAGTAGCACCCACCTCAGTGTATGGGACCTGCAGGTCTGGCACCTGCCCCCCATCCCCTTCCCTGGGGCTATAGGGCCAGGGAGGGAACACTGCAGGCCCCACGTGCAGAACTTCAGCACAGCTGGCACCAGAAAGCACAAACTGCCACTTAATTAAACCAGGCTATGAAAAAGCAGTTATCACTAAACACACCAAGCAGGCTGAGAAGAGGAGCTAGGGTACAGGTACCACCAAGCACCTCCTCAGACAGGCCACCCTTGAAACACACTCAGCATCTGAGCACACACAAGTGTGATCATTGCCTGCCCTCCAGGTCCCTGCACACACCTGCACCTCCAGGGAGCCCCAAGAGCCCCCCTTCCTTCACCATTCCTAAGGTCAGCCCAGTCTGCAACCCCTCCATCCATTCCCTGGCACAGATGGGCAAGAGGCCCTAGCAGGGCTACCACAAATAGGAGGTTTTTACTCCCAACACAGCAGCCAGGCACCAAGGCCACCTCACTGGCTCAGTCAGCACAAGCCACCCCTTGACTCAAGCCAAGTTTCTTTCACCAAGACACAAATCCCTCAAGGAATGCTCAAACATCCCCTCCTTTCCAAGGGCTTCTCCCTCTTTCAAGGCTCCTCTAGCAGGAGAGCTCACAGCACATCACCATAACCCCCAAACCACCTCCTTCCAACGACCTTATCCCAACACCCTCTTGGCAGGGGAGCACAACCATCCCTCTGGTCATACAATCACCACACAAGCCAAGCACAGAGCCCAAGCTACACCCAACAACCTGCTCCACCAGCTGCCCCTCACAGGAAGGCCCAATAACCCCAAAACAGCAGCAATCCCACCAAAAAGAAGAGAAACACCCACCTCAACCCTCTCTCTATAGCCCCTCTGCTCCATCTGGCCCTTTTATCTCCCCACCCATGGGTCTCTCTGCCCAATTGGCTGCTCCCAGGCCAGCATCTCCCATTTGATTTTCATGGAAGCACCTGGGTGCTCCTTAACGGGAGCAGCAGCACCTGCCTTTCCCTCCATCCCGCCTTGCTCTCACCTGTCCCATGTCTCCCCGATACCCTTCAATGACCTGGACCCGTTTTGCAGCTCATTCCCTCATGAGCAGGAGCAACGTTTGCAAAATGGCTGGGGATAAACACCTCTAAAAATATTTAATTCAAAGCTATTTTGTGTTCTTATCATTTTTTCTAGCAGGGGGAGTGCAGGAGGGGCAGGAACGCATGGAGTGGCCAGGGCTCATTGAGGGATGGTGCAATCAGGTTGTTCTGAAGCCCATGGGAGCAACCCCAGGGTTTACATCCTCTGTCCTTCCCTGGGAGCACAATTTGGGCCTTTACAACCTACCAATAGCAAGAGCCCTTTTAAAACTAGTCATATGAGTTACAGGGAATGACTATTTCACCATTCTGCTAAATGGAAATACTTG
>JAUBOD010000185.1:3675631-3690345 GCA_032353885.1 Nothura maculosa
GAGCGCGTTTCCTGGCTCCCTTGTCAGTGCCGGCTTCCCCCCTCCCCTTCCCCTTCCCCCTCGGCCTCCGCTGCCGGCAGCTCCGCCGCCCGCCGCCCGGAGCGGAGTCGCGTTGACTGACCAGAGTCCGCGAGTCCCGCTCCGCTCCCGCCGCCGCCTCCGGTGAGTCCGGCCCACAGGATGGATGGCGGCGGGGTTGAGTTGGGGGGGGAGGTGGATTTACCTCAGCGCGGAGGGGGAGGGGCGCGCTCCGCCGTTACGGCGGGAAGGGGCGGGCGGGGGGGGCCGCTCCGTGCGCTGCCATGAGGGAACGGCGAGGGACAGGCCGGGCCCCGGGGCCGCTGCTGCCCCCAGGGGGGCACCCGGTGTGAGACACCCCCCCTCCTGCCCCCGGAGCAGCTGATTTGGGAGCGGGCAGCAGCACTGGGGGGAAGGAGGCGGGCAGCCCTTCATGACTTCTCTTCCAGAGGCTTGGAAGGCAGCTGGAAATAGGCAGGAATTGCGGTTGTCCCACGTGCTGTCCCGGGATCCCAGCCCGGCTCGGCCAGGCTCGTACTAGTCACCAAAGGGCAGTGACAGCAGCCGGATCGTGTCCCTCCAAGCGCCATCCCTTCATCTCCCGTGTCCAGGGAGCTGTCCTGGCCAAACGGGCCACATTCCCATGGTTTGGGGCTTGTACTCCAGGACACTTATTCCCTGCTTGGACAAGTCAAAGGAAATAAAAGGTTAGGAATACACAAGTATCTTGCTATTGAAGTTGGCTTAAAAGCATCTCTCTCCAGTGAGGGGTCCTGAGACCTCCCGGCTGCAAGAGTTTTACCTGTTTGACTTGGGTTTTACAAGAGTTTTACTTGGTGTCAATTCTATCGAGACTCAGAGCAATTTATATTTTCTGTAGTAAAACTGCAAATTTAATCCTTCAGATTGCAGGTTTAATCCTAAGAAACACAGCAGGAAGATTTCATTGTTTCATTGAGATTTATCTACCTAAAGAATATAATGCTGCAAGATTCAGACAAGAGAAATGGCAGTGCTTTTTGAGGTTGTCATCACTACTTTTAATGAGTTTCTGACCAAACCGTAACAGGAGGCTGTTGCTTGATGCAGATTATTGTGCTCAAGAAGTTTATCAGTGAGCAAGGATGGATCGTATCTCTTATCTAGATACAAGTTCTTGGAACCACCAGTAGGTTAGTAAGTTTTAAAGGAAAAACCTAGCCTAAGCTAGATATTGTTAGGATAAGACTGTGTCATTTGTAGATAGTGCTAATCTGTGGCGAAAATACCAGGATAGTATTAGAAAATGTTTGGAAATAGCTACGTTCCTTGGGGAGGTGGAGGATTGGATGTTTTCTCACGTTTTTGTTTCGGAAAGAGTAGAAAAGGCTGAGCATTCCTTGTTGGTAGAACAGCTCTGCAACTTTTCCTGTATATGGAAATGTGCTGCTACTGCACGTTGGCAAGTACGAAAGCAAGATCGTGGAAAAAGCAATTTGCAGACATGTTTTGCTTACATTAACACATGGAGTCGCAAAGCATGGCTGTCCAAGGTCAAAGGTAACTCGGATTATGTCAACATTCTCACGTTAATTAAAACTACTTAGTTATTTTGCTTAGCACTGCGTATATTTAATAGTTTCATTTGGTCTGCAGAATACGATTGTTAGCAGAAGTATGAAATTCAGGTCACGTAAAAGCACGGACTAAACTTAAAGCCCATGCCTAACTGAAAATTATAATTGAAGTATATTTTGTAAGCAATTTTAAGTCAAAGTTCTTTGAATTGATTTCTTCAGAGAAAACAAAAATCTTTTGACCTATTTGTATTGCTGGGCTGCTGTATCATCTCTCCTTCAGAATTCAGCACTTCCAGTCTATGTGTTGTTCTCGTGGCACGATAGTAACTGCTAAACTCAGTAAGAACTTGCTCATCTTTCCTTCACTCCTGAGTTTCTATTGGGCTCCATTCATTTCCTGTTTGCCTCCAAATTCCTACCTTGCCTGATGTCCCCACCCTCCGCTAACATGGCCATACTTGGCTATGTTGTAATTTCGGGCTATAATGGGTGTGGATGTCTTGGAATGACATCACACGGATTTCTCTTTTTCGATGTATATGTAGAGGTAGAAAGACTTTGATCCATCAGCCAAGAATAAATTGCTATGAAATTTTGGTGGAATATATGGAAGGAGGAAGCAACTGGAAGAACTATATTGTATCTGTTGAACTATGCACATTTTAATTATTGCAGGTGACCTTGAGCTGCTACGATGTTATCTTCCATCCATTTATGCTGCCGTTGATTCATATGGGACAGAGCATATGATAAGAGATCTTAAACTGCTTTGTAATTGCTGCCCAGTGCTTCTCCAGTTGCAGATGTTCCCTTTTGATGTGGTTGTAAGCTGAAGAAAAAATAGAAGTATCTAGCTTTTTGTACATGTGTTAATTAGTTAAAGAAAAGACCAATTTAGCATGTTCTCTTAGTGTTTGAATCTCTTGGGGAAGGGAACTATAGAGCAGTTGAATGCCAGTATTAATGTGAAGAAATTAGTCATTAGTTTATTACTAATTTTTCTCTAGGACACATGTACATGGTTTTCTTTATGTCAGAAGATTCTAGTTGTGTATTAATGTTCTAGACCTGTCAATGTGGGCATCCCCTGATAGATAAGGATTTATTGTGGTGCTGCTTGTGAGCCTTAATACACATCAGGGTTTGAGTCGATTCACTGAAATATGTACCTAGGTTTTTTTTTTGTTTTGGTTTGTTTTAAGTATTCTGATTTCACAGTAAAAATAGTAGGTTTGTAAGACTTGATCAGAACTTGACTCTCACCTCTGAGGATATACTGAGAAGCAAAAGGATATGCCTTTTAGGGTAATTGCCATAGTAATTAGTAAACAGTATAGTAAGCAGAACACTTAGAATTCATCTGCTTCCTAAAGTTAGCAGGGCATATGGCAAAGGCAGCTCTGTGGCACTCATGTAGCTACTGAGGAAGTTGCTCATCTTCTGTATTATATAAGATGTAATACTGGACTCGGCCTTGGCAAATGTTATAGACTTTTTTAAAAATCTTTTTTAATACTTAATCTGATTTAAAGTGTTGTTGTTCTCACTTTTACATTTTTCAGCTTTTTCAATTTTTAAAACATAGGAATAACTCTTAATTCAGAATGTCTCTACATCAGTTTTTACTAGAGCCAATCACCTGCCATGCATGGAACAGAGATCGTACCCGTAAGTGATTTCTTTTTTTGCTTATTATATTCTCTTTGCTGTCAGTCCATGATCTTGTAATGTTTTGGATCGTTTAGAGGAGGTCAAGTATATAGTGCTGCATGGTAAATGCTTAATTTATAATCCAAAGTCTTCCAAATCTGCAGTTTTCCAAATCCATTCTGGAGCTGTGGCCCATCAGTGAATGTAGTTTTAGGAGTGTTCCAGAAGGTTTTTTCCTATTGGTCTGAATCTGCATGAAAGTACGACCAGGTTCTTTCTTGTCTTTTTTCTTTATCCTTTCATGTCCCAAAGCCAACCCTTTTTTTAAAAAAATAGCCTAGGTCTTGCTAAAGCTTGATTTGCTATATTCAAAATATACTGTGCTTTTGTTGAGTGTACTCAGAACCATGCTATAACAATAATTATTTGACATTATCCTAGAATGTTGTCCTTTGATTTACAAAACACATGTAGTGCTCGGAAACTTGAGAATAGAGATTATGGTTTTGGAAAGTCTTTCCCAATAAGGCATTTGGTATTAAAAAGTCTTCTTTACTACTGGATTGGTTTTTGTCTCCCTGCAGAGATTGCCATTAGCCCTAATAATCATGAAGTCCACATCTATAAGAAGAGTGGGAACCAGTGGGTAAAAGCCCATGAGCTAAAAGAACACAATGGACACATTACAGGTAAGACAGGAATATGCTGTGCCAGGCTAAGGACATTCTTAAACTTTGTCAGGCTCCTTCTTCTCATATCTGGAGTATCAGAATAGGAAATTTGATTGACTAAATAGATATTTTCATAATTTGTCATTCTCAGTTTGTGGAGAGCTTTGTATCATTTCCCTGCACTACATGAACAAATGTTAGGGGGGAAAAAGAAAGGCTTCGAGCCTTTCTTTGAGTGTCTTTTATTTGCTTCTCCTTATTATGGATTAAAAATAATTTTCAGTCTTCTCAAGTAATCCAGTTGTGTCAGAAGCTAAGTGAAAAAGAAGTCAAGCAAAAAACCTGTACTAAAATTCTATTGAAGAGGTCAATGACTTCCATACCTGTGCTTAAATTTTGTGGCGAAGTAGATATACTGCAGAAAGCTAAGCTCATTTTTATTCTGATCTTTTAAATTCACATCTAATCTAGTATTCTGTTTGACCTGCTATTCTTTCAGTTTGTATTTTCAGAAACCTTGTGCTACTGCTGAACTTATACATTACAGAAGTGAGTGAGGAGATGTTAGAGGCAGTAATGGTTAGCAGCTTGGTAGTGCAGTGATGGGACTCTTAGTAGACTTTTTAGAATTGTGAATGTATAAACCTCTTCCACATTTAAATTGTGATCTTTAAGCTTTGACATTTATATCCTGTCTAAACAAATACTGCTATCAATTCTGATCAACCTACTCTTCAAGTCTTCTTCAGATTCAGGAGAAGACTATATTAGTTATAGCTCATATTAATGCTTTTCTGACCCTGATAGCTGGAAAATTGTTTTTCAATAAAAATGTAGTTCTAGGATAAAATTTCACTTACAAAAGTCTTGAAATGGTCGATCTTGGACTTAAAACAAGTGAGTATGTTTTAATGTAGACCCAAAAAGTCTACAGAAGAAGACTTAGACGGTTGTAGCTAGACTCCAGAGACAAACTGATCAATCCACTTGCTGCTTTGGACAGAGGTGATTCTGCTGCTGCACCTCTAGCTTCTCATCCCAAGAGACAAGATCCTTTGTCTGGCTTTCCCATGTCCTGAGTACGAGACCTGTAGCAGCTGCTCCAGTTCACTTTCTAAAGAAGGTTACTCGCTTTTTGCTGGGTTAGTTTTCTGCAAAGTTGAACAGCAGAATGCATTACAAGGATTCTTCTGTCAGTGCATAAGGACTGATAAATTCTAACCAGCAAAAAAATAGTATTATCTAAACTCTCAGACCATGACTGTGGTCTGGCAGCAAATGAGCAGCTCTGATAGAGATTTGTGCCTATGTCTAAAATTGTTGAATTTCAGCTCTTGAAAAAGGGGCCTCCTGTGGAAGTCAGTGATGGAGAGGGCTGACAGAGGGATCTTAATCTGCAGAGCTCCACCTGTTGGTTAATTTTCAGAGCTGTATTCCTTAGGCACATTCTCTGTGGAATCTGGAAATTCGGGATTTGCAGTTTTGATGAAAGCTAGAGGGAGAAACTAATACCCCTAACAACTCTTGAAAGGTGCCTGGGGAATAAGTGACCAAAAGGAATGCTAATGGAGCATCAACTATCTCTGGGGTAGAAAGGCTGTGAAGATGGTCTCTGATTTTGTCTTATTGTAGGGAAAACAATACGAAGGGAAAAGATTATTAATATGAGGTTTAAATTGCAGGTATTGACTGGGCTCCCAAAAGCGACCGAATTGTAACTTGTGGTGCAGACCGTAACGCCTATGTCTGGAGTCAGAAGGATGGTGTGTGGAAGCCAACCCTTGTGATCCTGAGGATTAATCGTGCAGCCACCTTTGTGAAATGGTCTCCCTTGGAGAATAAATTTGCTGTAGGAAGTGGAGCTCGACTTATATCTGTGTGCTACTTTGAATCTGAAAACGATTGGTGAGCTATTTAAATGTTTTGCATTTATATCTTTAAGGTTTTCTTGGGAAAGCTAAAGCCTAGAGTTCAGTAATGGTACCTAGTGTACTATTTTACTAATTGCTGAAGTCCTCAGGAAAATGAGGACCAGGCCTTATCAGTTCCATAGGGACTTCCTGCATCCTTGGGGTTAAAAAATAATTGTTTTAATTCTGTACTCTGCTATAGCACCTGAAAGGCCTTGGAAATGATCTGTTTTGAGGTTATAGGTATGGTATATTGAAAAGAACCACATGTTTCATTTCCCCCAGTTGAATGAAGAAAGCGTGATCTGGTGTTTCTTGATTATCATTTGTATTGGACAACTTCTTGTCATTAAAGTATTGAAGCCTGTCATTTATCTCCAGCATGGTCTGTTTAGCAGATGTTGAACTGGTAATCTCCCTGCTTCACGTTCTGTCATGCATTCTCGTTAGAGTTTATAGATTTCAAACAGAATATTTCTACCATTAACATTTTTTCTCTTTGGATTCTAAACTTAGTATTTTTTATTTTAATGGAGTTGTCATTGGAGATGTTTTTACCATGTCATCTGTTAATTAAATCAGTATGTTAAGTATCAATTATTTTGTGTTGTATAAACATGCATAAAAACACAGGTTTCTCTGCCCACCATTCTGTAGGCAACCTTCTGCGTGGAGAAGGTAAACAATGAGACAATCTATAAAATTCATTTTAAAGATTGTTTTGAACTTTCTGCTTTCCAGTATTTTGGTTGTTAATGGTTTTTCCAGCCTTTCATGTCTACAGAAAAAATCATGAAAGTAATTCTGCTTGGTTCTGTATCTTGGTCAACAGAGCTGCTGTTTGTAGAATGTAAGGAACCAGGCAATTACTCTGCCAAATTCATGGTAGGGAGTTCAGTCTGCTATACTATAAATATTGGCTGGAAGGGAGATAGGATTCACATGAAGAGATGTAAATATATATTGAACATGAGTTTGTTTATAGTGTTTTAGATTTTAGACTATAGACAGGAATCTGCACTCTTTCCAGATTCCTTTAGATGGTCTAATGGATGTGAGACTTGGGCACACTCTGAGTTTTCTCGGAAAACTGACATGTTCAGTCATTGTGTAGGGGTTGTATTTTTTTTTCTAGAACCTGTATCATGGTGTGAGAGACTCTGAAATATTATTGTATGTATTTTATTTCTTTATTTAGGTGGGTGAGCAAGCACATTAAAAAGCCCATTCGTTCCACTGTCCTTAGCCTGGACTGGCACCCCAATAATGTTTTATTGGCTGCTGGATCCTGTGACTTCAAGTGCAGGTGAGAGAAATGAAACGTATGTAAGTGGATTTGGGTTACTGCTTTAAATTAGTAGCAAAAGTGTATTAATTACGCACATGTCATCAGAATAGAAGACAGCTCACCACTTTCTAGTGCTGGTACTAAAATCAAGTACTTGGCTTAAAAAGTTTGGCCTTTGGTACCACTACCTGCTAATATTTCTCTGTTGAGGAATCCATGTGAATTCAATAAAACCATAGATTTCTTTACTAGCAACACACTGGAGTACCATTATAATACATGTGCTAAGTGCTCAGATCTACTTGGGCCAAAATTCAGCTGGTAAGTGCTGTCTTGTAGGAAAGCACCACTGCTGGGTAGGATAACTCTTGCGAGTTGCTCTGTATTGAGCAGCTGGAGTCATTGCAATGAATTCTGCATGAAGACCAGCGTAGATGACTTTTTTTTTATTCATACTTTACTTAATCAGGTCTGCCTTGAATGATAATGAAAGATACTTTTCTTAAAATAGAATTTTCCATTACGTAATAGGGTAATTTTAAGCATCAAAACCTGTACTAAAAATTACTTAGAAGTGGGCTGGGAAGGTGGGATCAACTATTAAGTTCCTCATTTCAGAATGAAGCATCTGAAGTCTTGATCATTCATTAGCTGTGAAACTAATACTGGTCAAGAGGAGAATTTTCTCCATTCTGTGTCTTATCTCCATTTCTAATTAGATAAACTATACCTATTCACTTCCTGTCCTGGAAATGTAGTGCAGAAAGTACTCATTCTGCCTGAACTCAGTCAGGTTTTTGTTTGTTTGCTTTAAGAAAAAAAAAATCAAGCTGGTGTTGAATCACTTTCTTGCAAGTGTTTACTAGAAAACTTGCTTTGTCCTGTGTTTCCTGACAGAAAACCCTGACCTGCATCTTATTTCTCTGAAATGGTGTATATTTAAAAATGGATTTTGATAAAGCATTTTGGGAAACTTTCTGCTCTTGTTTAAAACTTTAGGATGAATCATTTGGTACTCTTGTCTCTTTTATGATAAAAAGCTCTGTACAGAAATATTATTAACTAACTAACAAAGAAAGAAAGGAAAATTAATGGAGATGGATACTGCTTTTATTATTATATTGCTTCCCCAATTCCATGAAAGACTTTTCTCTTTGTTAAAGATGAACAAAGAGCTTTACAGTTCCAATTCTGGGGAATGTCCAGGTGGATATTAAAGATAATAAAGATACCTGGGGCATCAGTTCTGGTAGATAGTTCTCATTCTAATAATGGCCAAAGCCATTGTCAGATAATAAGCAGCTAAGTGGGAGGCATTTTGGAAAAAGAATGGAGGAAAAAGAGATTCCAGGTTGATAGATATTCAGCAAAGTGATTGGTCTAAATGAGCTCCTCTTACATCTGTCTTTAGGAAAAAAAATACGTATGTATACGTGTATAGATATATATAATATTACCACGAAGGTAGAATTTTATGTTCTTGCTGGGGCACTGTTGCTGTGTGCAGCAAGCCCACGTAAAAGCCATTTTCCAATGTCCTTTGAAGGCTGGGGTCTTCAATCTGAATTTTTGTTTATTTTAAAATACAGGGAGACTTATAGTAAGTGAAAACACTTTTATATATTTATTTTTATATATATATATATATATATGTATATATATATATATATGTATGTATGTATGTATATGCATACCAGTAGTTATTTCCTAGGTCTCTCACAGCTGAGGAACTGATTTTTTTCTGCCTTGAGTGAAAGGCTGTTGCCTTAAACATCTCGTCCTATTTCCATACATTAAAGAGAACCATTCTTTAAAAATAAGTTTGTTGAAGGATTATCATTAAATTTAAATTAAACTGATATGGCTAACTATAAATTCATACTTAATCCTCTGAAAATGAGTACCTAATACAGCTGCAGTGTAACCTTTTTCTATTCCAAAATGGTCAACTTTTATTTGAATAATCTGAATATAGGTCCTTTTCTGAAAAGCATGCTGTACACATAAATAATGTTAAAAGAGGAGGGAGGGAGTAACATTCCCTTAAAATCAGTATAAAATAACTGTTTGCTTTTAACTTTAATCATGGATGTCCAATCACTTCTTTTCTATTGGAATCTTTCTCTAGCAGTAGTGTGGTGTAGCTCACTCACTCCTCCTGCTCATGGACTCTTATCCTATGTTTGTGACGTCCCAGTAACTTCCATGGTAACAGTCAAGAACACCATATTGTGGCATGTCTGAATCATGCCGAAAGAATTTGATGAAAGGGGGAGGCTTTCTATTTAAGCATACCTAGAAAATGGTAGTGCTGGGGAAAAGAGCTGTAAAAACACGGTGGTATTTCAGGTTTTTGAGGCATTCTTTCAGTAATGAGCCAGGATAAGGTGGCACAGAGCCTCTTTGGCATTTGAACACCAGTTTGCTTTTTTTTGAAATCCTACAAAAAGGTGAATGTTCTTGAAACATGGGTAATTTTGTAGGTGTTTGTATTAGCTGCTAATTGCATGGTGTAATTCTTAGCTTTGCTGTAACTGAGTAATCGACTCTGAGGGTCATTAACACTGCAGGAGGAAGGGAGATCCCAGCACAGTGGAAAATACGAGTACAATCCATGTTTTAATGCCACCTTCTGGAAAAAGAGAGAGAAACAGAATATGACATTTATAACAAGCCCATATTCATTACCCTCTCTGTACTATTTCTTTGTATACCAAAGCTTCCCAGCCAGGAAATATGCAACTCTCGGGAGTTTTTTTCCTCTATATATTCATGCTGAAATTTGTTTCTTTGCAGGGTTTTTTCTGCTTACATTAAGGAAGTCGATGAAAAACCAGCTAGTACCCCCTGGGGCTCCAAGATGCCGTTTGGGCAGCTGATGTCCGAGTTTGGGGGCGCTGGCAGTGGCGGATGGGTGCACAGCGTCAGCTTCTCTGCCAGCGGCAACCGCCTCGCCTGGGTCAGTCACGACAGCACCGTGTCAGTGGCTGATGCCTCCAAAAACATGATGTGAGTATCGCCTTTTTCGCAGTTACTATCTGAAAATTTAGGATTGTATAATTTCCATTTCTTACAAGCATGTCCTCTATGGAGGTACAGTCACTTGCTTTGGAAGTAGCAATTGTGTTGTGCTTTGGTGGCCAGGGAATGAGTATGTCCTTGTAAATGGATCCAAGGGGCTTGGAGAAGTATGTCCATAACTCCATAACTACCAAGGCTTTGTCCTCCTAGGGATGTGGAAAATACGTTGTTCGTTTCGTGAAATCTCAGTTCTGTCCTTTGGCCTTAAGACAGTGTTGTTGCAAGGTCTTATGTCTCTGGTGGCAAAAGTTTTATAAATAGCCTGCCGAGGATCTCATTAAGTATAAGGTGATATAGAAATCCTAGAAAAAAATTAGCCTTTTAGTTGATTCTTATTTAGAGTTACAAAAGGTAACATGCAGGTTTTATCCTCTTAAAGAGGTGATGTTAAAAGCTAAAACTTCAACTGTTTTTTATATTAGAGATGAAATTAATAACTTCATCAATTTGAACCTTTTCTATTTCAATATTGTTTTTAAACTGTGGCTATAGTTTACACAGAGTGCTAAATGATTTCAGCATTTTATGTGCAAAATTCATGTTTGGTATAGAACTTTCAGGGCACTGCTTTTGGGTTAAAACTTCCTTTTCTGCAAATTCTGACCTTCTGGTGTCACTTCAGGACAACAGCTGAGCTGCACTGACTTTTCCAATAATCCATGTCTGGGAACAGTCTCTTTTATGTTCTATTACAGTCAAAGATGAGAGGTTTCAATGAAGCCCTTTAACAAATGTTCTTGTGTTCAGGGTTTCGCAGCTGAAAACAGAATTCCTCCCACTCCTGAGTGTGTCATTTGTCTCGGAGAACAGCATGGTGGCAGCTGTAAGTGCCTCATTTTCTCCTTGTGGAGTGTTACAATATTTTGGAGAGGGAGAAACAGCATGCTACAATGGAAAGTTAGTAGTAGAAAACTCACCAGGAGAGTCAGCCTTTATATTTCTGCAATTAAAGCTATTAGAAGGAAGCTCTCCTTGTATTTAGACGGTTATTTTCCTGATACATTTTTCTGATGTCTGGTTGCAGGGTCACGACTGCTGCCCGATGCTCTTTAACTGTGATGACCGTGGCTTGCTGACCTTCGTTTCCAAACTAGACATTCCAAAACAGAGCATCCAGCGCAATATTTCCGCCATGGAACGCTTTCGAAACATGGATAAAAGAGCCACTACGGAAGATCGCAACACCACCTTGGAGACACTGCACCAAAACAGTATAACGTGAGTGTCATGGCAGTCAACGTGAGGGGAAGGGGCTTGCTTGCAAGCTCCTTTGGGAGTGTGAATTTGCCCTACCAGCTGTCAATTCCTGCAGCTTGCATGGAAACTTGTAAAATTAATCATTAACGCTGCCTTCATGCAGTCTCTATTTGCTTGTGCTTAATGTGTTCAGTAACTTGAACATTGCCAATCGTACCAAATACATAGAGAGCTGACAAAAACCAGTCAGCAGACTTCACCTGAAACAAGCATGTGTATCAACTTCCTATTTCAGATATTACGTGTGTGTGTGAGTGATTCTGGTTAATCATATAAAATATTACATTTGAAAGAGCCCAGAAGATGTTAACATTTCTGGAGCAATTTGCTTTTATCCAGGAAATGTTTAGACTACAACCACCACACGCTGAACGAGCTTTTGGCATCCTTCTCTTTGCTTACTCTTCTGAAGCAGCGCACCAAAAATCTAGCATAAAATATGCTGTCCTCATGTCTCTCTTTAGGAGAGTGGGAGTTGAATTCTCCCCAAATTCCCCTGCTTCCTGGCTCTCTGCAATGGGTGTCTGTCTTACAGCTCTCACTCTCTGTTTTCAGCCAAGTGTCTATTTATGAGATAGACAAAAGAGATTGTCGTAAGTTCTGCACCACTGGCATTGATGGAGCGATGACCATCTGGGATTTCAAGGTAGGCTCTTGCTGCTGTGGTTGTGGCCTGCACGTGCTGCTGGTTTTGTTAATCTCTTGCCTCAGCTGCTGGGGCTCAGCCCTAATGCAAGTTGTATTAGCACAAGGAAATCTGGGATATTCAAGACCATTAACAAGCTCCAGAAGGAAGACAGATTTAAGGTTTAGCATAAGTGCAGATAGACTTTGCTTAGCAGATGGTCATAATCCACGCAATTTTTTAATTGGATCACTTACATTCCTGTAGGAATCCTGCTAATTCTTTCCGTTTTATGACCTCTATCATGGCCACAGTGAGGCTAGAATGATCAGCAAGACCTGCTCCCCCTTCTTGCTCCTATGCCTGAACTCCCTGTCTGTCTTAAGAACAGAGCCATACACTCCATTAATTGACAGAAATAGTAAGAATTTACCTAAAACAATTAGAAAATACAGTAAGGGGTGCAAGAAGGCACCCAGGCGCTTGCCTTGTTGGGACTGACCAACAGAGGTCTCTGCTCACCTGCCAAGCTTTGCTTACAAAAATACAGGGGTTTTTAGGGGAAGAATTTGTGCTCCAGTAATGCCTGAAAGCAGGAACAGGGGCTAAGAAAGAAGCTGAAATTATAAAGTGCAGTTTCTGGGGGAAAGGAGGGGAAATTGTTGCCTATCTAGGTATGAGTTTGGAGTGAATAATCATAGTGGTCTCTGGTTACACATCCCAATGACCCTCTTTGTTTTGCTCCTCTTCTAATGTCAACCTTTTCGATGAATTGTTTAATATAGGATATGGTAGCAGTTTGTGATTAAGATTTTCTCTCTTTCAAGACCTTAGAGTCCTCTATTCAGGGTCTACGAATCATGTAGAGATGGATTTCCATGATCTAGCAGGGCAAACTGCTTGACCGAATGCAGCTCCCACATCTGCACAGACTCAAAAAGGGAGGAAGAAGGCGGAATATTTGGAAACACTGAGAAAATACAGCTTGGCAGAATTTCTTTTGAATCTAAATTTGGTGAATTGTGTTGGTTTCAAAATCAGCTGTGATTGTTCCTTTTATTTTATTTTTTTTGGTTGGTTGTTTCATTCCATTCTTTACCAAAGCTGCTCCTTAAGTAGTTTATTGCAGGAAGTTATGAATCACTAACTTAAAGGGGGAATTTTATGTAAATTGTCTGCTAGAAATAATAATAATAATAATAAAAAAGAAAAAAACATTGCTTTGTGTTTTGACTCTTATTGACGTTTTGAAAAAGGAATACTGTGGGAAGAAAACCAGATAAATAGGGTAAAAATGCCTGAACTGATTGTTCTGGCCTGAAAAGGGGAAGAGTTCATCTTAATAAGTTCACAAATGAAGATGAACCAGCTAGACTTCTTTTAGGGAATTACTCCCTTGGAGAATGTGGTAATTTTGGCTGATGTGTAATTTTTGTCCTACTGACTTCTCATTCTGCCTGCCTGCCATTGAATCCAGTAATCGAGCAAGAATAGCAAATTAAACCAAATGTCTTGTTCATTCAGCCTGGCGGGTCGTAGTTCTCTGCGAGCAAATGACCAGGATCGTTTGTAATTGGGTTTATGGTCTGTGCAGAGGCTCCTCACTGTGCAGAGCCCTGCGTGCAGGATGGGAGAGGGGTGAAAAAGAGGCAACAATCAGCACAGCCAAATCTTAGCAGGATAAAACAGAAAGAAATCATTTGAAAACACACAGGCCTGCATGGCTTCTTAGAGCTGAGTGTTCTGCAAATAAAACTCTCTGTTTGTAGTGGCCAGGAAGGAATCAAGGAGTCTTACCGGAGCGAAGAGCACGCAGTGGCTTCAGCCCAGCCTCTCCAGGTGACTGCATCTTCTCAGGTTCAACTCCGAGCCTTGGTCGCTCATGAGGCACCTGCACCTTGTTTATTTGAATCACACGGTCCCGTCACGACGAGGTTTGTTGCTGCCTTGGGGCTAGATCCAGGCTGTGCTCTGGAGAGGATTATCTGGCTCTGGGATATCTGGCTCCATGAAGCTTGAGACGTTTTCGTTTCATTTTTGCAAATGCAGAAGTGTCTAAAAAAAAAAAGCAGCACTGACCAAATTTACCACTTCCTCTGGAACCAGAGTGTTTCTTCAGCTCTGGGTGATTGAAGAGGGAGGGTAAAAGAGAAGCCCATGAAGCCGACAAGTCCTGTTGTATCTCTCCAAGGGAACAATGTCCATCAGAGAAGGACCATTTCCAAGGGAAAAGTTGGCTGAACGCAGGGAATTGGCGATTTTTTCAGTTCCTCCTGGTTTTGTTTTGTCTTTGCCTTTCTTCCTCTGGCACTCGAGTGTGGTTTTTCAGTTTCCCCTCCCTTTTAAACAGAAAATGATGCCTGTTTCACCTCTTGCTCATCATCGAGTGCTCTGTGTATGACTCCTGCAATGAGGATGGCTTTATTAGCTCAGATATAATGTCATGCTGATGGAGCTAAATGTCTTCTGGATCAAAATGTCCCTGTCGGCCAGTGTGGAGGAGGGATGGAGCAGCTTGGATTTGTTTCTGGCCTTGTGGACAGGCATCTTGGTAGAAGCTCCTGTCTCAGAAACTTACGATTTGGTTTCTGAAGTTGCTTTGAAAATGGGATCCTTTATTGGAGAAAACTGTTTAAAATGTATGGCCCAAATACT
>JAUBOD010000185.1:3750762-3768551 GCA_032353885.1 Nothura maculosa
TAGAAGAAAGGATTATTTCAGTCCTTGAAGGGACATCTTAAGAAAGAGACTTCTAAACCATAAAACGGTGCCAGAGGGAACATAATATTGTTCCTGCTTTTGATCAGAGCAGTTTGCTGCAAACGGGAGGCCTTAGAGGTCATTCTAGGTGGGAGGAGAAAGCGACAGCCGAGCAGAGGCTCCTTTCTTGAGTTCTGCTTCCCTGCAAGGAAGGACCTCGCCGAGCACAGCAGGAATCAGAGGCTGGGCCCCTGCTCAAAGCCCTGCCTTGCTTTGCCAGCGCGGAGCTTAGGGGGCTGCCTCTTCCCTTCCCACACTCAGATCCCTGCCATGCTGAGCTTGGAATTGCCTTGTGGCTTTTCTCCCGCTTCTCTTCTCCAAGACCCTTTTGCATTTAAACCATCACCCACCAGATCCTCTCTGCCCGTTTATGGGCCCATCCCTGTGTTTAGGTTTGCCCTGTCTGAGTTGCGAGATGCTGCTCTTCTCTTGCATCCCATGGAGGCCCGTGTGCCTGATGCAGTAGTTGAACTCTTGGAGCAGGAAGAGAGAAGGTAATTAGTGGATTAACCAGGACAGCTTTGCATGTCTAGGAGCTCTTAAGCTGCATAATGGTTCTGCAAGGGAAATAATGGAAGGCTGAAAACTGGGGATACCCAAACGTAGCCTAAGGCGGAGGACAGGGAGGTGAAGGATGGGATATTCCCTGTCACCTGCATTTTACACTCAGACCTTCCAGGTTTCTGTTCCTGATACAGGCACCCCCAGCTGCTGAGAGCAGAGCTGTGCCTGCTGTATCTACCAGGAAGGGGAATGTGTGTGATTTGATGCTACATTTTTAGTCCTCAGCTACCTGAAAATCCTATGATATTTTCTTCTCCCCTCTTTCTCTTTCCACAGAGCTGCAGGGAAATGTGGCCAGCTATTTCCTGACTCAACAGGCTCAACAGGGACCTGAGAAACTGCGTACCCAAATCCCACGAGTGATCTGCAGGCCCCGTGCTGCGCCGTGATCAGTACTGCGACCAGACTCAGGTAGCACAAAGGAAAAGGCTGCAAATTAATTACTCTTAACGATGCCGCCTTCCTGTGGAGCGCAGCGATTTTTGCAGAGGGCACCAGGCTTCGTTTTGCAGAGTACCCAGTCTGTAAAACGCCTTCTGGCTTCCCAGCGCCATCCACGAGCCCATATGTTCCCAGCGGGAGCCACGGAGCCATCAGGCAGGGCCGGATGGAAGCACGTTTTGACTCATGGGTCAGAGGCTGTGCAGGGAAGTCTATCGTTCCCAGTCACTTCTTTAATTGACACAGTGAAAGAAGCCACATCTTCCTGCCCGTTTCTGACTGGACTGTAATTGAATTCAGCTCCACATCTCCGCTGCGGCCCCCCGGGGGCCCGTCAATTACTGATGGATTTTTTCTCGCCTTGGGAATTTCTTCGGGCTTCCATTCTTTTTATTCAATGGGATCTATTGAGGAAAACGATAGTAGTAAATCTCCCACCCCCTTTTCCTACCTTTCCCAGAGGTGTCTCTCGATGAAAAGCTCTTGGACAGGAAAATAGAAAATTAAAACAGTGAACTTAAAGGACTGAATAGCCGTGCAGCTCCCTGTCTTTTGTTCTATTATCCTTTCTTTCGCTTCTCCCAGGTCTTTTGTTTCTCCTTGCCAAAACTGCTTGCACGTGCTCCAGTCAGGATGTAATGAGACGGCTTTAGGAATGGCAGAGCTGGATTGGATCCTTCTCTTCCCTGGGAGTGTGGGAGTTGAACCTTTCTCCCTCAGCATCCCTCCCTCCCAGTGACCTATTGCTACAGCTGGGGTGCAAAGAAGCCCCTGCCTGCGTTTCAAAGGGGGTTCCTGGGGTTTTTAGGCATGGATGTGTGTGATGTGCAGGCGGGTGCTCAGGCTGCTACTCCATGGATCTGACTTGGCTGCAGCCGCTGCCAAGATGCAGAGGGTTTTTCATTGCTCTTTGAAAGGGAAATGCAATTTGCATGCCAAAGAGTGAGAAGGGAGAGGAAACAGCAGCTCGCCAGCCTCTTTCTTTCTCCTCTTCCCCTCTTTTCCTCTCCTCCCTGCTTCCCGCTAGGTTTTCTTCCTACCTCCAGAGCATTGAACGTGTTATCCCAGTGCTCGAGCCCCGTGGGAGTGCTCCTGGGGTTTCTTACGCTGTTGCATCCCATCGAACATCCCTGTTCAACTTTTCCCCTCCCGCTGCGCTGCGTGGGGAGCTTCCCACGCGGAGCCAAGTGCGGTGCCCAGCCCACGGTTGCGCTCCCCACGCGGTGACGCGCGCGTCCCCGCACGCCGCAGGCGCTCAGGGGAGGATGCTCCCGAAGCAGTGACTGTGTTTGCTTGGCAGCAGCGCACGGATGCCCTTCGGAGGTTCCTATCTGCCCTCTCCCTGCTTCTTAACATCCCTAATCCTTGAGCTGCTCCTGCAGAGCCTCAGCTAGTGCTGGGAGGAGGCAAGGAAAATAAGGAGGCAATTCCTTCCTGACCCCCTTGCCCACTTCTCTTGTACTTATATGTAGGAAGAGGAGGGATGCTCAGGTTTTGCAGGAGATCTGGGTCTGTTATAGGTGATACCCAACTCAAGAGCTAGAAGGCAGAGTTTCTTCTCTCCTTCCCTTGGCTGTGTGATTCTTTTGCAGTCTCCAGGAATATGGGGTTTTTTATTGCTTCCTTTTTTTTAGTGTGTGCTGCACTTTTCTGTGGGGTCCACATTTGCCACCCACATCTCCTGGAACAAGAATGGCAGGAAGATTTTTGCCTTTGGCTGGGAAGAAAATAAAAACCTCAGGATGTTGCTTCCAGCCACCTGCTCTCCGGTCCATCCAGGTAGCACTTCCACGTGATGCCAAAGTTGATTACACCAAAAACTCCCAGGACAGCAGAGCTCCAGGGAGCTATCCCAGATAAAGCAGCACCTGCCCTGTCTGGGACGAGCAATAACCTGCTCTCCTGGGACTGAGATCCCTTTTTTCCTGGCACTGACAGTCCTGGAGCCTGGAACAGTTGTACCAACATATGCATGTGCCGACCTCCACCAGCTGAGAGGAACAGATCCTGGGTTTTAGGCTATGCTGAGACATTGAAGGGATCATTGATTGGGGAGATTCAAGCATTTGTCTTCTATCCACAGCACGTTGCTCTCCCAGGCCTGGCAGAGAGCTGGGAAGAATCATCTCCAAGGCTCCGTTAGGTCAGTGGGAACAGGGCTGCTCCCCTTTCCTTACCCAGGGCTGCTCTCCTATCTCCTTTCCTTTGTGCACAGAAAATAATAATAATTACCAGAGTAATTGTTTAGTCCTGGAGATGCCTCTTTCTGTCCTGGCAGTGTCCCAGGAGCCCTGGAGACTCCAAGGAGGTTTCCAGACGGTTAAGCTGCAAGGCATGAAGGAAGGATGGACAAATAGATCTGAGCCGGGGGGGCATGTGAGCGTGGTGCATATATTGATGGGGAAATTGAGTTAAATAACTAATCAGAGTGGATTGGTGTCAGACTGCACGTCTCCTCATAGGTGCTTTTCCCAAAGTGTCCTGCCCTCCTGGGAAGCCAGGATGAGCTGATTTCACCCAGTGCATTGACTCAACACTGCATGGCTTCCTAAAGGCAGGTGGGGAGGAGGAAACCAGGAGCTGGGGAGAAGCACGGCTTTCACTGAGGATCATTTGGGATATAAATTCCCTTGCAACCTCAAGCTCAGTCAAATGCCTGGGCATCCTAACCATGGGACACGACAGGACACAACCAGCCCTGCCCCAACACCAACATGTTATTGGAGGCACCTTCCCTCAAGAGAAGAGACCGGGCAGCAGCAGAAGCAGGTTCCTCCCAGGACAGGGCTCCCAGCTCCACTTACCTTTGGGTGATAAGGTTAAATCAGTGCCTCATTAGAGCCCACAAATTAACTCACCACCTTGCAGGATCAATACTATTTTCCGTGATGCACTTGTGACACTGAGGCCGGGAGATGGATTGATGCCGGGAGGCTGGAGCGCCGCAGGGCAGCTCCGGCCAGACCTAGCACTGGGCACGGTTTGTTATCGGCTGCCGGGGAAAAAACAGCATCTGATGGGAGAGGCGGGAGGTGTGACAGCGTGGGGACACGAGGAGACGCTTGTGACACTGTCTCGTGGCATGGTCTTGTGTGCCCATCTCTCCTGGTGCCTTGTTCTCTCCCCTAGAGTCATGGGGTGGTTGTTAGCAGGGTCTTTGGAATGGAAGAGCCCTGGGGTGACAGGGTAGGTCCCCAAGCCCTGGGGATCCTGGGGCAGGAAGGGCAGGAGTGGAGGGTGGAATAGAGCCGGAGTGAGACCTGTGCACCCATCACAAGGCAGAGACCAACGGGGTTGTACCAAAGTGTCCTCAGTGCCCTGTGCAAGGAGGGTGTCTGGTGGCCCCCAAGTTGCTGTGTCAGGTGGTGACTGTCTCACCATGATCTAAGCTGGGGGAGCTGAGGACTGAGTTTGGGGTGAGATCACAGAATCACAGAGTGGTTGAATTTGGAAGGGACCTCCAGAGATCATCTAGTCCAACCCCTTGCTCCAGCAGGGACACCTAGAGCACGTGGCACAGGGCGGCATCCAGGCAGGTTTGGAAGATACTGATTTGCAGAGGAGCAATCTGGGCTGGTGAGTGGCAATCTGGGCTCGTGAGTGTCACCACTCTCTCCTTTGCTAGGCAAGTCAAAGAAGATATCCCAGCCCTTTCCAGGGTGCAGTGTGGACTGGAGACCACCCGGAGTGTCCTGGCCAACGCTCTCTGGATGCTAGGCTGAGGTCAGTGCTACATCCCTAATTTGGGCAGCAAATTTTATCCTCTGGGGACTGCAAAGTCCTGATTTAAAGGTAAAAGGAGGCAACTTGCACACACTGCTACCCTGCAGCCTTGAGCTGGTCCCAGCGAGGGGCTCCTTCACCCTGGAGAGGACACAGGGCTCGTGTCGCTCGTGTCTGCGCTCACAGGGCAAGGCTGCAAGGCTGTCCCCGAGCAGAGAGCCGAGCGACTGCTGGTCCCCGTGCGGCAACACAGCAAGTGAAAAGCACCAGGCACAGCCAGAAATAACCCCGGCCTCAAACAAAGCATCCAAGCGGGAATTTTACAGTGCTGGGAATTCAGCCTCCCAGCCTGTGAGGGGAGAGGCAGACCCGGAATGCAGCCTGGCAGGATGTGGCACCTCAGAAGGGGATGGTTCATCCCCCGAAGGGCACCGTAAAACCATCTCACAGTCATCTTTAAAGGGAAGGTGACAAGGACAAGCTGCCATCCATGGGAGAGAGGAGTTGGGAGCCTCTCGAAGGGACATTGCCTGTTACTGGAAGGACGGGTGATTCCTGCTGTTCCAGATGGGGCTCGAGCCACCCCGCCAGGCGGGCGCGCTCCCCACGGCTCGTGCCGGTGGGGACACACAGATCCTTGGAGCTGCCCCCTGCTCGCTCAGCCGTGGGCACCTCCTGGGCGGCCTTTCCCAGCGTCAGCATCTTCCCGTGGCCCCGAGCAAGGACACGGCGCGGCAGATGCTCTGCGCAGTGTCCCCAGGGATGCAACCCTTGTAAGTAACTCCCTGCCTTGTGTCCGTCTCCATGCATCCCTCATTTGGGAATGCAGCATCCAGCTCCCCAGACTGCCCCACCAGACCCATGGTGGCCCATGCAGGAGGTCACTGGAGCCCTGTGTCCTGGCAGGACACATCCCTGCCTGGATACAGCGCTGGCTGCTTCTTTTAGGTTTTACAAGGGGCATTTTCCCTTGCCAGGAGCTGGAGAATAGAGGACCCGGGTACCATCTGCCCATGGGACTGGTGAATCATCCTATTTTCCAGTTAACGGCACTTGTTTGCTTTGGGAGATCTCCAAGTAAAGGGGGAAGGAAAAGAAAACCCAACCCGGGGATCTTTTCCCACACAATAAGAAAAATGCCTTTTTTTTTTTCTACAAAAGCCAGTGTCAACTCTGCTTTCACTTAGCAGTGGGCTGGATAAAAATAGGCAGTGAAGTCATGACGCCTTTGGAAGGCAGCGCCAGGTATGGCCTGGGAGCGGGCGAGTGGATCCAGGCCCGGAGGGGCAGGATCCCGGGATGGGCGGGATGTCCGTGTCCCATGGGGTCCAGGATGCCAGGGTCCCATGGGGACCAGGATGCTGCGCATCCCACGGCCCTGCTCTTTGGCTGCACATGCCGGGGTGGCAGGGGGATCATCCATGGCACCAGTCCATGTGGTCAGGATGTGACCACGGGCCGGCAGACACCGGGATGCATGGAGCTTGGGGAGCACTTGGAGCCCTGGCATTGTTGGGAATGGGATACTCCGGGGCTCTGCTCCTGCCTTCCCCAAGGCTGCTGTGCTGCAGCCGGGTTTCTCCCCAAATCCGGCACATTCTCCCATTTGTCTCCCTGCCGAGCTGTGGCACATGGGGCTACCATGTGGATAGCCCCAGCTCGGGGTCACTTTGGAGCCGTTTTGCCCCATGGAGCCCCAGCATGTGCAGCTGGGACCTCCTTGGCTGCCCATGGGGACTCTCCCATATGAGCTTGGAAAATCCCAGTGTCCCCAGACCCTCATTGCAGCAGGAGTCTGCAGTGTTCCCTCCATCCCACAATCTGCCCAAAGCCACCGCTGCTCCAATGGTTTATCTTTTTATACCAAGCACCATCTTAGGTCACAAGTGAAATGAGTTTGGCCGGCCTCTGCCTGACCTCCCACGGATATTCTTTGGATTCAAGGATATTTCCTTGCGTGCTTGGAAGCTGCGTGGTCCCATGTGGGGATGCGGAAGGGGTCGTGCGCCCTGCTAGAGCTTCAGACTTTTCAGGCTCCAAGGTGTGAGGAGAGGGGTTGGTTTTTGTCCCTCCTACATAAACAAATAGAAACTTCCAAGGAAAAATAACTCCTTAGCCTCACCTATGAATAAGGAACCTTCTATCAACATGCAAGTTTTGCCAGGGGGAAAAACCTGCCCTTTGCAGCTCCGGCGAGGGAGCAAACGGAAGGGGAGCCGCATTTATCCCTGCTCAGTCATGGGGAGCAGCAGTTTGGCCGGAGCGCGTCCGGCCGCACGGCTCCGCGCTCCCGGGTTTATTTTTGTCCAGCCTTGGAGCGGGAGGCGACGATCAGGTGACGGTGCCCGGGAGCACTTGGCAGTGCGAGCAGCTGCCGTGGACACGGCACCGAGGAGTGCGCGGATCCGTATCCCGACCACTCCAAAGGCTGGCCCTTGGGAGAAGGGATCTTCCCGGGGAGCATGGACAATGCCAAGGGTCTCAGGCTGAGTTCTGGCTCTGTATCTTCACTTTGCAACTGTCCAGGTGGTCACCAAGGGTGGCTTTGGAATCCGAACCTGGAAGCATCTCCGATGGCTCCAAAGCCAGGGCAGCTGATGGTGGAAGAGACTGGACATTTTTCCAGGCTTGTTGGTGAATTATGGGCTGTGTTGAAGCCACAGCAGCCCTGGAGGGCCGGGTGACACATCAGCCTGCGCTCCAGCACTGCCAGGGTGGGAAGCCAGGGAACGCGAGGCAGATATTTCCTTCCATAAACAACTCCCAAGCCAACGGGATGTCCAAGGGCACCAGACACCCTGGATCTGTGGCAATGGAAAAGCCATCCGGGATGCCCAATGGGGCTGAAGGGGGTTAGTTAATACCAAGGATGCTTCTTCAATCCTAAATTGAGGTTAGATTAGGATGGGAATTCAGGGGGAGAGAGGCTGCTCAGGACTCGTTGCAGCTGAGGCTTCATCACCTCCTTTCCCCTGGGCTTGGGATGAAAAGTGGAAAATTCCTTCAGCTGGGAACCACTCCGGACGACTCGTGTTGGCAGCATCAGCTGGGAACCAACCAGCACCGTGTTACTCAGAGAGACATATCCTGCTTTTCCAAACATTTTTCCTCCTTTGGAAGGGCAGCTGAGCAATAGTTGGTCCCTCTGACCAGCCTCCCAGCCCCAGCTGGAGCCCCTGGCCCAGGACACAAACTCTCCTTGAAACTGGGCTTTGGAAATGGGTGCTCCTGTGTTTCTACTGGGAATGTTTCCTCCCTACTGACATCTCCTGATGGATATTGAGGTTCTCTGGGGTCTCTCCAGCTTCTTGCTGGCTCCAGCGAGGACCAGGATGCAGGGGCCCGGGAGCAGGGGCTGGATTCATGTCCTGCCTGGCTGGGAGGATGTGGGATGGGGCTTGGCCCCTCTCAGGGCCGTGGGGAAGGGTGGATTTGCAGCACGTAGTGGTCTGCTGTGCTCCGTGGATAAAACTGGCAAGCAGCATTCGGAGCTGAACTTCCCAACCCCGGCTATAAATCAACCCAAAATCTAGGTCATGAGAGCTCCGACTAGGCTCAAAGCCTGGATCAGAGCCACCTGTGAGGGCAAACCCAGCCCTGACCGGCAACGGTCCCGAGCAGGGACTTCTGGAGCCTCCTTCCCTTCGCTCCCCAATATCCCCTTCTAAAAGGACCCTATGGAGCTGCCTACAGCAAGGAAAATGTATCCCAGCAATGTGGCCCGATGGAGAAGGCCTGGGCACAGCTCCTGGATGTGGCAGGATGTCCCATGGACTCCGCAAAGGGGCTTTGGGCACAAGGCCCCTCCTGGCCTCACTCTGTGGCCTCGGCACCGCTACTCAGTGCAGGTGAGTTCGGCTGCCGGCGTCGCATCCGGAAGCAATATCTGCTTCAGGGCGGTTTTCCTTCCCTTGGGAGCCGCGGGAAACCTGGAATTAATCAAAATCCAGGGAGCAAACAGGGCGGCCACCACCCACCGGCTGCACGGAGGTCCAGGGCTCGGCAGCGCCGCGGGACAAACAGGGAATGTTGGAGCTCGGAGCGGGGCTGGGGGCTGTGCTGAGCCGGGGGTGCTGCAGGATCCTGGGCCGGAGCCGAGGCCATCCCAGCAGGTCCGTCCTGGCTGAGCTTTGCACGTGCAGCAGGGGCCCAGGGAAAAGCCCGGCTTTGCCGTGTGGTTCCTGTGGCTTTTTGTCCTGTGCAAACGGATCTGGTATCGATGCTGGGGCTCCTGGGGCTGCTTTATGGTTTGTGGTGTGTGGAAATCTCTGGGCTCCTCTGGCAACTCTTGGTATCAAACGGCTGCAGGGGAATGAACCAGCCGGTGCCTTCCAGCTGCATTTCCCTGAATTGCTGGGAATTTCCAATGTTGGGATTAAGAGACCTGGATGCATCTTTACACCGCCCTGACACCCAAGTGAGTTACGGTGCAGTATGAAGGATGGACAGGGAGGAACAGGGAGGAACGTGGCCACCACCAGCCACTTCTGCAGTGCCGCAGGTCATCAGGTGCCTGGTGATGTCCCCAAGGGGCCCACGGGGCCATCGTGTGCGAGGCGCACGTGATGTGACGAGCTCCGTGCTCGCTCCATCATCAAGGCTAAATGTCCATCAGGGCTCATCCAGCAGGTGACCCTGGTGTCACCAAGCAGCCAAGAGCTGCTCCTCTCCACTGCTGCGTTGCCGCTAATTGCAGCTCTCCCTAATTAGAGCTGGTGGAGTGTCCAAGCCAGCTCCCAGCGGGATGGCCCAGGGAAAGACAGGGTCAGCCCTGGGCTCTCCCCTCCGCAGCCAGGCCGGGTCTGAGCTGGGCTTTGCAGAGGAAAAGAGCAAATCTGGGGCTGGATGTGTGAGCTGGCCTCACTGTGCCGCTCTCAAGGGAAGAGAAGGGCGATCGCGCTGCCACATTCCTAAAATAAGACCTGGAAAAGCAGGGTGATCTTTAGAGGAGCACATCCCTTTGGCTCAACGCTGTTCTAAGAGCTCCATTTCCTTTTTTATTCTAGATGAAGACGACTTGGTGGTTGCATTAAGTGCTCTGATATGGACCCATGCGCACAGACCACAGTGACACGTCACCCCAGGTGGGTCCTCACAGCTCCTGCCTGCTCGGGCTGGGAGCAAATAACACGATTTACATCTTTTTATCACGATTTACATCTTTTCCCACCCTTCCTGGCCTCTTGTGGAAATGGGTGGACCGAGGGGTGCTCCTGACCATTGGGAAGGATGCCAGCCAAGGCCATGGCAAGCGCTGGGTGCTTTTACACCCTGCAGCTGCCAGGGGTGGGAAGAGAGACCTCAGCTTGATGGGAGCTCGGAGGCTGCAGCCATGAGGCTTGGGATGCCGCTCTGGGAGCGGGTGAAGTGCACGGCAGCTGCTTCCCAGGATACTGAGCAGACGGGCTAGCAGCGGGAGCCCTTTCTGAGCAGGCAGGGATCCAAAGCCGCTAACTCGGACGCAGTCTCATGTGCCCGAGCAGGAATTTGGGAGGCCGGCGGGATCGGCAGCCCTGCGAGCGGCCCCATGCAGCTACGGGGCCTCCTCCAGGCACATCCCGCCTGGGATGGAGGGCTCCATATGGAAAGCTGCATGGAACGGCTCGGCCAGGCTAATAATACCTTGGGAGAAGGTCAGGTGGGCAGCAGCCCGGGCAGCTCTGGTTACACCCGGGGTGCATCGCCCTCCGTAATGGAGCCGCCAGGAGAACCTGGGCATTTCTTGGAGAGGAGCTGGCGCCGGCATCTCTCCCACATCGGCTACTTGCCTGGGATGCGACACAGCCAGGCCTGGAGCGACCATCCGGCAAAGCCTCTGTCCTGCAGCTCCATGGTCAGGATGAGATCCCAATGGGAGCTGCAGAGCAGGAGCGTTCCTGGCTCTGCTGGTCCCTCCGAACGGGACCTCGCTGGAGTCCCATCCCACACGGCAAATGTCCCGGCAGAAAAGGCTTGTTCCTTTCTCTTTTTTTCCTCACTGGAAAGCTGCTTAGCAGCTTATGGAAACAATAAAAGTAGTCTTATCTTCCATGGCGAGGCAGATGGTTTGGATGATTGGTTTGACTCTTAAGCTGGATTTGAGCTACGGATATTCTGATTTTTACCAATTTTTGGCTGGTCAGACCCTGGCGGCCTAATCCACAAGATTCCCCTAAATCCAGGCAGGAGCTGCTGCACAGGGATGTGTCCTGGGACCACACAGAGACCCACAGCCGGAGGGAGCCGGGACACCCACGGATAGGACTGGCATTCCGACCACCAGATTTCCACGGTGCTCAGAGGTCACCCCAAACATCCCCTTTGGAGAAGCCAAGAGCAGCTTCCCGCTGTGTCCGGGGGCACCGGTGCCGCGGAGGCGCATGGGGCTCATCCCGCGGCCGGGCCGGATGCATCCGCGCGCTGCCGGAGCTGCCAGGCGTTATTTCTAGCTCTGTTCCCTCCCTCGCCCCCGCTGCCACCTCCTCGCCGCGCCGCCGGCCCCCGGCAAGACGCCTCGTTATGTAACCGGAACGTGGGGACCATCTGGGGCTGAGTCAGCCGCCGGCCAGGAGCGGTGCTCCGCCGGGAATGGCGCCGGCCAAGGCGGGAACGGGAGCACCCGCATTGGGACCGACGTGCCCTCTGGCAGGGATACGCCGAGTGCTGGGAGAGGGATGCGAGCGCCTTGTGTTCACACACTGGGCTCTTGTTGCTGCCACGAGCCTGTTGCGTGGTAAAAAGAGAAAATTGGAGGCTTTAACCTTGAGGCTGGGCTTTTAACACCGAGTGCAAGGAAAATCCTTCTCCATCCTGTTGAATCCAGCACCGAGAGCAGGATCCTGGGGAGGAAAGGAGGTCGGGAGAGAGGATGCGAGGGGACGGAGAGGGTCCCTTGGTGCAGGATGAACGGGCAAATTGCCGAGGAGAGCAGAAAGGCGGCGCCAGGTTGCCATGGTTACCGAGAGGCGCCGAACCCGGAGCATCCCGAGGGTACCGGCCTCGCGGGCACCGGAGCCGCAGGCACCGGCTGCGCTGGCCCCAGGGCTACAAGTGAATTGGGCCGGATTTGGGGCTTCTCCAAGCGCCAGAAAGCGAAACATGGGAGCCCGAGTGGCAACCAAAGGCACCAGGGCTGTTAAAGCCGGTTCTGCTTCCCAGGAATCCCACTCCATCCGGCCACTGCGGGATGCAGGGCCCTGCAGTGCAATCCTTTCCCTGGGAGCTCCAGCCTTGAGCATCGCCAAACACTTCCCTTTTTGCCAGCCTTTTGCCCTGCAAAGCACCATCAAGCAGGAAAGCCAACGCCGAGAGCTCGGGCACCAGATCCTTTTGCAGCTGCTTTTGGGCTCATTTTTGTGCCTTTCCCAGCCTATGGTTTAAGGGAGAGCCAGGATGCCTCCCCTCCGGCGCATCCCTAACAAGCCACTGCCTTCCCCAGGCACCCTCTCTGTAGCGAGGGAAAAGCTTCCAGAAAAGCATCTGGTCCAGATTTAGAGGCATTAAGAGACAGAGATTGGTAGCTTGTTCTAATAGCTAATCATTATTAAAAGATCGTTCCTTGTTTCGAAGATAGATTCGTCTGGCTGCAGCTTCCAGGAAGAGGTTGTTATTATGCCTTTCCCTGCTAGATTAAGTTACCTCTTTGTACCAGTGTTTTCTCCCCATGACAAATGCTGCAATCAAGTCACCTCTCAGTCTTCCTCGTTGATAAATTAAGCAGGCTGTGCTCTTAAATCGCGCTTCTCCTTGGCCCCAGCTTTTGGGATTGGCGTCAGCGGCCGGCAGGGATTTGTTACGCATGGAGCTTCCCCATGGAGCGAGGGATGGAGCTTCCCCATGGAGCTTCCCCATGGAGCGAGGGATGGAGCCGGCCGGCCCAGGGGACCAGTGGCCATTGGCCACCAGTGCGGATGCAGACCTGGGACCGGTCTGAACATTGCCATTAATAACTCCTCTTGCTACACAAGCCTCCGTCCCATGCAACACGCAGGTGCAAAAGCAAGTTGGAACATCCCAGAGGGCTCATCCATGGTGTCCGTGTCCACATGGCGCTTGACCTCTCCACAAATAGCGTCCGCCGCGCGTGCCGTGATTTGCTTTGGCTGGGACATCCCATCGGAGACCTTTAAGGTGTCCCTGGCGAAGACGATGCCCTTAGGAAACGGATCCTCTTGCAGCCCAAGGACAACGAAGGGCATGGGGGAGGATTTTCTGGGCACTCTGGAAGGGCTGCCTGGCTCCTGCCCCGTTTCCAGGTGCTTTTCCCAGTCCCAGCATAGCCAGAGGGAGCCGCATTCTGAGCCTGCTGTGTCCCGCGGCCAGACACAAGCCAAAGGTTTTCCCAAAGCCCCATGGCCACTTGGGTCTTTCAAACATAACGGCACGACTCGAGGTGTTTTAAATAGATCAAAATACATTTATTACATATTTATATTATTTTCTCTAGGCTATTTATATCTTTTGGAGACTCTTATATATAATATATATAATATATTTAAAAGAACATAAAATTGGCCAGTTTCGTCATTTGAAATACATTTTACAAATATATATATACACATTGCCACATATATCCCAAATATATGCGCAATGCCACGGAGAAACCCCGGAGGTGGCAGAAGTGCCGAGATTTCCATGGCTCCCGCCGGCGCCTCCGCCACCGCAGGCGGCCGCCACGTGTCCCCTTAGGGACACCAGTGCTCCCAGTGGAGCCACTGGTCCCCAAGGAGCCACATGGGCCCCGTGTGACCCTGGGGACAGATGTGCCCAGCTGTTGATGCCGAGCGGGGCTGGATCCGGCCCTGGGCATCCCCCCCTCCCACGGCAGCATCCCTGAATTCGGAGGGGCGGGAGAGCGGGTGGGAGCAGGGATGGGGATGGAAGGGGGACTATTTTGGTTGTCAGCACAAGGGGGAAGGAAAGAGCAGGAGGGTTTAAAAATAAACCTATTTGTTCTGCCTTATTGAAGATAGAAAAGGTGGCTCTGGATTCATTCCCTACAAAAGGTTGGAAGGTCAAGCGGGTGCCGACGTGCGGGAGGTGACGTGCCAAGCACGGGGCCCTGCTTTAGGGACACCGGGGTGCCAGGGGACGCTCCGGCTCGGCGGGTCCCGCTCGGATCCCAGCTGGGAAGCGCCGTGTGGGAACGGGAGGCGAGGGATGCTCCTGGGGTGCTCTCCCATGGCTGAGCCGGCGGGACCCTCTTGCCCATGGGAACGGCCTCATTCCTGGCTCTGGGCATCCTGTTGGGCCATGGGGATTAGCGGGATCTTTCCTTCCCTGGATGCCCTTCCCAATGCCCCTAACAGCTTTGTTGGGACACCCTGTGTGTAAGAGCCAGAATTCCCCAAAAAAGGGTTTTCTCGCCCTGCCATCATCACCCTCCTCCCCACGGGCCCCAAACCACCGCGGCCCTTCGGCTTCTGCTTCACTTTCCAATTTCCCTCCCCCTCTTTAGGAAATTAATGCCATAAGAGAACCCATTAGTCGCCGAAAGGGAAGCGCCCGGCCGGCCCTCTAACGATCCCTGATGGCAGCGAAAAGATCCGTAGCTCCGAGCACTCGCAGGTAGGCAAAAATCATATTTATACATTATGGAACAGCATGTGCACCCCTAGGGCTGTGCAGCCGAGAGCAGAGATCCGGCTCGACGGGCTCGCAGAGGGTCCAAATGCAGCTCCCTGCCCCGGCTCTGCCCTCCCCAGCCTCCTACACAGTAGTTTAAAAATAATCTGTATATATTATCCTATTCTCCCAGGTAACACTGTACAATCGGATATTTCTTTTGTCTTTTTGTGTTTTTTTTTAAAGTAATAATTTACTTAAAGACATCTCTAGTTATCTCTTGGTTTTGTACAAATATTTACGGTGAGATATATATATATTTATAAAGGAATTAACCCTCTGAGAACCCTACAGCAGCAAGATGTGCACCTTTTATGTATATATATATATATATAATATATTATTATTTTATTCAAAAGAACCTAAAACCACTTAAAAGCATCTTTTCTTTAAAAAAATAAATAAGTAGTGCGCACACAACGTCTCTCTGCCTCTCCCCTCCCCAATGTGCTGCCTCCCCCTTCCCGCCCTTGCTGCAGGGCTGGATTTGCCCCACGGAGCCCCAAAACGGCCCCTTCCTCCCCCAGCCCTGGCACTGGCTGCGGAGAAGCAGTTTTAGCCAAAAACCCCAAGATTTGCCCCAACGGACAGTGCAAGCCCCGGTGCCGAATTATTGACCCCCCCTCCCCAACACCCTAAAATCCCTTTGCTAAATGCAAAGCCAGGTGCCCCCCCTGACCCGTTGCGGGGCTGATGCACATCCCTAAGGCACGATGCACCGGGACTCGGCAAGGAGCAAATTCCTACAGGAACGGGCAATTCCAGAGCACCAGCCTGGCGCTGGAGCAGCCCCGGCTCCAAGGGCGGGCGAGCAAGACGGATCTCCCGTGCGTTTCCATACTAGAAATGCCCGAATTGTTCAAGGGGAAATGACCAAATGGATTCCCACACCGGGAAAAGCCCTGGATTCCCGCGCTCTCCCAGCTGCTCTTTGTGCTTTTTTGTCCCTTCTCTTTAGCCATAATCTCACTTACAGGTTGCCTTCAGACTCCACTTCCAGACTATGGACAAGTATTTCCTGGGATTGGCTAATTATGGCACTTCCCAGGATTCTTTCCATCATGGATTTTCCCTATTATCCCAATAGCTATTGGATTCCCAATAGCTTTTCCCTATTATCTTCCTATTATTTCCCTGTTGCTTTCCCTGCCACAGAGCTCTCACCCCTTTCACCTGCTCCCCGCCTGTGAAGCCAGGCCAGGGAAAGAGAAAAACCCCAAATTGATAAAATCTTCACTCCTCACTCTTGCATCCGTCTCCACAAAGGACCCCAGGGCCTTATTCCCTGCTCAGTTTTACAAAATACCAAATCACTTTCTTTTGGATTGAATATTATTATTATTGTTGTTGAATTCTTATTTTGGGAAACAGTCTCCCAGATGTTAATGCTGAAAAACTGAAAACCCCTCTCACCTCCCTCGCCTCCTCATTGCCCTTTTTCCCAAAGGAGCACATTAGCGTTGCGGGTTATTTCCCATGTTCTCGTGCAACGGAATCGCGCTGCCCGCCCAGGGAGCCCCTTTCTCTTGTTGCTGTTGCTCAGTTAAAAAAAGGGGGGAAAAAACGGAAAAAAATAAGGAAAAAAAAAAGAGATTTGTTTCCTGATCTTTCCTTTTTTTGGCTCGCGCCGTGCCCTGCTTCTGCCCACCCGTGCGTGGGGCCCATGGGCTCCCTGCGCCCGGAGCCCCCTGCCCTCCTGCAGCCCGGCCAGTGGTTATTGCAATGAAACTTAAAACTAAGAACAATCCTAATTTCTCAAGCATTCCTATGGCACTTGCATTGTTCTGCATAAGTTGAGCGGGTTGTAGGGGAAAGAGATTAGAGGAGGAGAAAAACAAAATACCCTCGGCAAAGTTAATGGAAGGGCCAAGAGTCAGATCTCCGACTCCCTTCTGTACGACCGCTGGTCCAGCGCTATGGTGGCCTGAAGCCGGTCAAACTCGTGCCTGTTGTCCGGGCTCAGGTCGTCCAAAGCCCTGCTGTCGTCGTCCTCCTCTTCCTCGTCGCGGCTCATGAAGGCCAGCTCGTTCTCGTAGCAGAAGGAGTTGGTGCTGGGCATGAGGAATTTGTTCTCCACCAGGTCCTTGGCGCTGCAGCGGGGCGTGGACGGCACCTCGTAGGTTTTGTGGAAGTGGGAATAGTCTACTTTGTACTGGTTTTTCTCCTCGAACAAAACGGGCTCGAAGCGGTGGCCCCACAGGATCTCGCTGGCCAGGTAGGAGCTCCGAGCCTGCGTGGTCATGGCCGTGGCTTCCACCATGCCTTCGAGGATGACCACGATCTCAAAGTCGTCCGTCTCCAAGTCCTGGCGGCTGATCCCGAACAAGGGGCTGTCCTCGTTGATCTCGTGGAGAATGGTGATGGGGGACACCAGGAAGATGCGGTCCAAGCCTTTGTCGAAGCCCACGTCGATGTCTATTTGGTCGAGCGGTATGTATTCCCCTTCCTCCGTGATCCTGGGCTTAATGAGCTGCGCTCGTACGTGGGCTTCTACTATGTGGCTTTTCCGGAGGTTCCCAACTCTCCACATGAGGCAGAGTTTTCCGTCTCGCATCGCCACCACCGCGTTATGGCTGAAAAGTAGCGTCTGGGCCCGTTTTTTGGGCCTGGCCATCTTTGCCATTATTGCCCCAATCATGAAGGAGTCTATTATACACCCCACGATGGACTGCACGACCACCATGAAGACAGCGAGCGGACACTCCTCCGTCACGCAGCGGAAGCCGTAACCAATAGTCGTTTGGGTCTCGATGGAGAACAGAAAAGCAGCCACAAAGCCATTGACCTGCAGAACGCAGGGCTTGAAGGTATCGTCTCCCCCTGGGTTTTCTAGATCTCCGTGAATGAGTGCAATTAGCCAGAAAATGAGGCCAAACAATAACCAGGACACCAAAAACGCCAGCGAGAAGAGCAATAGCATATACCTCCAGCGAATGTCCACGCAGGTGGTGAACATGTCTGCAATGTATCTCTGCGGCTTGTCGTCCATGTTGGTGAACTCCACGTTGCACTGGCCGTTCTTCTTCACGAACCTGTTCCTGCATTTCCTCCTCGTGTGGATTTTCCCATTGCCAAAGCCGTTGATGCCTGGCATGGTGGTCAACCTCAGGCCGTCTTCCTCGGAGGACACGATGCTGTAAGGGTTGACCCGGCCCGCGGTCATCCCTGAGCCAAGGCCACGGGGAAGGAGAAGGGTCTTGTGGCTGCCGGCGCCCCCCCGGATCCCCCCTGCCCACCCCCCAGATTCTCTGGTGCTGCAGGAGAAGTCCCAAGTTTCCTCGTTGCGGCCGCAGTGTCACCAAGCGGGTCCCGTGAGAGACTCTGCAATGAGAAAACAAGGACACGGGCGTTACCGCCTGCTCCCGAACCTGCTCTTTTCTCCCCAAAATGCAAGTGAG
>JAUBOD010000185.1:3818450-3838636 GCA_032353885.1 Nothura maculosa
CTGAGGTGCACAAGGACAGCACAGTCCTTCTCATGGTTGTTCAATGTGCATTGAAATATCACCATACGATTTTACAAGCTGACAAGAGAGTATCACCCATGAAATTTGCCATAAAAGGGGCAAGCAAGACTGGAAGCAGGCAAAAGGAAACCAGGTGCACATACTTTATCTCCAATGGTAATGAATGTCCTGGAGTCCAAATTCCTTGGGGGTCTGCAAGAGAAGAGAAAGAGTCAGCACAAAGCACCCCTCTGTTGACCTTCTTTGCTAAAACTAGGTTTTCATGTTCCTTCAGGTGCTTTTAGCCACAGCTTGCTGCAGTGCCTTGTCATTATGCGTTCAAATCAGCCCCTTCCAACACTCTCAGATGCTTTAATTGTGCAAGTAAAACCTCAGTCCACACCCACAAAGCATGTGCTGAACACGGCCAGCAAGAACCCAAAAGAGGCAGTTAGATCAGGCTAAAACAGGCCAAGAAACCCTCTCTGTTCAGGAGCCCAAGGGACTGAGACTGATCAGATGAGATGTCTCTGCAGCAGAGCAGCTCGGCCGTCGTGTTTTGACAGGCAGGTGTTGTAACAGGACGGCCACGGAGCTTGGAACACACCCCAGAGAACAACAGGTAATTCCTCCGGCGTGAATCATTTGTGTACACTTGAAGGTCTGTTGTGGACAGCTTGGCAGGCAGAGGAACCCAGTATTTCACAGTGTCACACTCCACACAGGACACCACGCAGGGGAAAGTCTTCCCCTATGGCTTTTTCCCCATTGCTGGCCACTTCATATTACTTGTAGGATGGTGCTTCTACAGCTGACATCAGCTTTTTGTCTCCTGTGCCTTGCTTCTTTGCTCTGCCCATTTCCTACCGCCTTGAAAGAGTGGGAATTGCCCAATTTGTTCATCCTTCTAATTCCCATCAGAGCAAGAAGGCAAACCCAGCTTTAAGGAAGTATTCAGTCTCACAGTGAAAGCCTTGCACTGTGCAAATATTTGCATTACATCTTGGAAAGTTCAGAGAAAAGAAATTGTGCATGCCTGGCACGAGCCTTCTCAGCACCGCTCTGGGCATGCAAGCGCCCAGCAAACTCAGGTGTGACCCTTTCCCCAGGGGAAATTCAAACACTGATAGGAGCACAGAGAGAGATGCAGCCCCAGGGGGAAGGAGGTGGCATGCAGAGCTTGGAGAATGCAGGCTACGCTGGATAGTCCTGGATATACACTGGATATTTCCCCTGGGGGATCTGTCCTTTCTGCTTGATCCCCTTTGAGGTTTTAACTGCTCTCCTGCAGCAGGGATGGTCCCCAGAGAAGGTTTCTGGAGCAAACAAGGCTGAGCAGCAGGGCGCAACCCAAGGTGTTTTGGAGGATCACATGGAGGAGGAATTTGAGTTGTCTGCTTTTTGTCAAGCTGAATGCTGCTGAACTTGATTCTCCTCCGCAGCACAACAAGCGTCAGATGCGTGAAGCAAACAGGGCAGACAAATTCCAATGCCCTGAGATACAGCTGGGCACTGGTCCTTGGCAACAAGCAGTATGTGGCAGAGCACCTCAAGCTGCTCTGTGTTGTCCTTGCACCAAGGCAGGGAGCTGGGAGTGACGCACAGGTCACAGGGAGGGTGACATGCCAGAGAGGACCTCTTGCCAACCCTGCTAACCCTACACCTGCCTCCATGCAGCTGACACCATCTCTTCCCCTGCACTAAAAACGTTCACCTCTTCTGTCCCAGGTCACCAAGCCTTGTCCTTTGGCATCAGCGGAGCTGCAGAAGGAATCTCCCAGCAAGGCCTTTGCCCTTTGGCTATTTTAGGCTAAGAGATGCCTCCCAGAGAGGCATTCCAAGGTACATGCGTGCATGCACGTGTGCAAGTGTGTGTAATTCCTTGTCATCAGCCACAAGCCATAACTCAAGGCAAAGAGCACACCCGAACTATGCTGATTTGGTAAAGTCTACCTAGGCATTTCCCCATCAGCCCACTCTGAATCCAGAGGCTCTGGAGAGCCACAGGTTGGGTTCAATCAGTGGAGACACTTACGTTGTGTTGGCCACGGGCTGCTTGATGGTGAAACATGGTATCCTCAGTTCCCGTTTCTTCTTGCTCTTTGCTAGAAGAGAAGATGCACGTGAGCTACAAACCTCTTCCCTTCTTTCTTCCTTCAAGCATCCTCTTGCCCATAGCTACCAACTAGCCAGGCCCTGTGATGCTGCAGCTCAATTCCATCCAAACTCAATCCAACTGCTCTTCTACAGGCTCCCTCCTCCCCTAGCAATGACCCTATCCTTCTGCTCCATCTATGGAGATTTTTAATCATTGTTGTTTTCAAGATGGATTAAAATCATCATTT
The DNA here is from genome assembly GCA_032353885.1 of Nothura maculosa. Classification (NCBI taxonomy): domain Eukaryota; kingdom Metazoa; phylum Chordata; class Aves; order Tinamiformes; family Tinamidae; genus Nothura; species Nothura maculosa. Next base: position 3,820,796 of record JAUBOD010000185.1, read on the forward strand.
TTGCTGGGCACTAACCTGGTTTATGAGGCTCCAAGGATCCCTTGGAATCTGAAAGAGACAGAAGAGAAACACGGGGTTAGCCTTCCTGCTCCAGACAAGCTGGGTACAAATCAGATCCCTTCCAGCCCCATACATGGTCCGAGACAAATAGTCCTGGTTGCACATTCTGTGGGGAGAAAATGCCAGGGCTTGGAAGCAGCAAGGCCCCAGTAGACTGGGTCCATCCCAGTTTGTCCAGCCACAAGAGGTCCCCATGCTATTAGCGACACATGGGGCTCCAAAAATGCTCCCCTTTCCCTAACTCCTCCTTTTCCCACAAGATCCAGGCTTCCATCCAGATCTTCTTGGGAAGAGATGGCATATTTTCCAATGCAGTAAGAATCCCACGGCTCCCGGCATCTCGTGCACGCTCTCAGGGAGGGACATGCCACCCAGTCACACACAGCTCGTCCCATCTGTGCAGCAGAACTGTGGGAGCCCTGGGGCTGTTGGCTCCTTGTGGGGACCAGGGCACTGCAGCAAGGAGGTCCTGCTGCACATCCACACTGGGATCCACAAGGCCGGATGTTCTTGAGGGAATGTGGATATCATTGTGGTGGCCTCCAAGTTTGCTCCGGGACAGCTACTGGAACCATGATCGCGCTTTAGCCAAGCTCCTCCAGTTTCTTGTGGGTTGTGCATTTCCTGCTAGGAGGTAATTGGGAGCAATCCAGCTTAACTGCGTGGGATCTTTCCCAATGGGAGCTCTGCATGGAGGCTGCAAGGAGATGTATTCAAGACAGCCAAAACCCTGCCTTGCTACCTAAGCCCTCCCAACAGGGATAAGGGGACAGCTGTGGTTTGTGGCTACAGGTGCTTCAGGTGAAACAAAAGGTGCATTAGAAGCAAGAGCTGCAGGGTGAGCTCCGAGCGTGTGGCTGGGAGCTGGGCAGTTCCCAGCTCCGCACGGCCTTGGAGAGGCTCCCGGGGAATAAGGAATGGCTCCTGCCAGCCTGGCTCCTGGGGACACCCACATGGACAAAGTCCAGCACTCCGAGCATGGCCGGGAAAGGGAGGGAGAGAGGAAGCAGCCGGTTCTCAGCAGGCAGGACAGGAGGTGCAACCCATTGGAAAAGCCGTGTGGCACCGGCAAGGCCTCCCAGAGCAGGGGGATCCACCTCCACAGTGCAATTCCCAACAGGTCTCTGCTCTGGGAAGCCCAGCTGTGGCTATGGGGTCTCTCTCCTTGCCTTGGGACACGCTGCTGTCGTTGGCAGAGGCCCTCAAGCACAGGATGGGGCTCCCATCCCAACTCGGGCACTGTCCTGTTTCACCGGAGGTCTCTCTGTCTTGGCCATGCAGATGGCAACTCTCACCTAGCGAGATGCTCTGCTCCAAACTCAACCAAGAGTTGGAAGGAAAAGGTCTCCAGGGACCGGACCATGTCACAGCAGCCACGGTTTCCAGCTCACGAGCCAGCAGCTCCCAATCCCTCATCCAAGCAGAGCCGAGGAGAGGGAGCTATAAATCACCCCAAGCACTCAAGGGATGAGACTTTACAAAACAACTTCCAGCGTCCAGACACTCCGTACTGGATGCAGGGGACCTACCACAGAGCCAGCAACCGGGGTCCCCGAGTCCTAGTGCTTGCAGGGCGGCCAGTGAGCTCATCCCGAGCACGTGAGCTCACTCCAAACAGGAGCCTTTTGCCAAGCATCCCTGCTCCATGACCCGCTCCCAGACGCGACTGGCAGTTTTTCTTGGATTCCCCCTGGACGCTGCCAAATGACCCCTGAGCCAAACCCCAGGCAGGACAGGCAGCCGGGCACAGCGAGCGCCCTCCGCCTCCGCGCGGATGCCGATGCTCCGTGCGGAGGAGCCGACGCTCCGTGCGGAGGAGCCGACACTCCATGCGGGCTGTGCAGGATTTGCAAAACGCCTCCAGCCCCCGGCTCGCAGGGAGGCCAAGCAGCTGCTTCCCTGCCACGTTCCTCCGTGTAGAGGAACAGCAGATCCAGGCTGCTCATCCGCCTGCGTTTGCTGCCCTGTGGAGCGAGGCTGCTCCCGGACACGTGGCTCCGAGCCAGGGCTTTCCGTGAGGTCCCGAAACGCCCCCTTATCCAGCTGGTATTTCGCTTCCCGTTTGCTCTCGCTCTCCCCCATTGCCATGGGAACCCGGAGCAGGGAGCACAAAGCACCTTGTGTGCCCGCGGTGGCCGGCGCGGTGACTCACGCGCCCGTGCACCCCTGGAGCCGGCATCGCCTCCCAACCCTGGAAAGAGAGCTGGGAAACCGGAGACCTGGAAAACCAGAGCTATTCCCAGGGCATTTCCACACCCTAGCAAGGGCCCTGTGCATCAGCCAGCTCCGCGTTGCCCAAATCAGTGCCCTCCACCCCGTGGTACCGCGCTGAGGTCAGCGGCCATCCTCGTCCCACCCTCCAGCACCTCCAGCACACATTTCCTGGCTCCCATCTGGAAAAGCCCTGATAAAACCAGCGCTCTCTGCCCTCCGCTCCGAGGCTCCGGCTGGACCACTCGCGCTCATGGAAAACCAAATTCAGCCCGTGCTTGCAGGAGAGTAAATCACACATTTTCCCTCCCAGGACGCTGTCCCCGCGGGGAAAAGCAGGAAATGGATTTGCTGGTTCCTGCTGCCTCCGCACTTGCCAGGGCTGCAGCTCGGCGAGGTTTCCAGCATCCTGCTGGCCGAGCCGAACTTCCTGCCACACTCCCAATCTCTCAGGAAGCAACCGCAGCCCTGGGCGGCTGTTTGCAGCCGGAGAGGCGGAGGTGGAGCGGGCGGGCGCCGCTTCCTCCCTGACACAACCCGGAAAACAAGAGCCCAGCGGTCCTGCCCTAAAGCTCCGCACACTCCCTGGCTCCCTGGACGCGCTCCGGGCGGGAATACCCATGGCATGAGCTCAGGGCGCAGCTTCCCCTGCTGCCGCCCAGCCCGGTTATCGGCACAGCTCCCCGGTGCGCGTTATCGGCTGCGCGCGGCCAGACTTGGCCCCACGAGATTAGCGTGGGCCCAGGCAGCCTCTGCAGCCTCCCAGGGCTTGCAGGGCGATGGAGGATGAAGGGAGGATTTAAAAGAAAAATAAAAGAATGAAAATTAAAAGGCAGTGGGATGAAAAGGATAGGACCTTGCAGTTCAATCCTGTGCAGTCCCTGGTGCAGCAGTTGTTTCTAGCCCCAAAGGTGGCTGCTCTTGGTCCCTTATCACCTGCGAAGCCCCGTTATCATCTCTCACATAGGGCTGGGATCCCCCTGAGGTCGGGATGCTCAGAGCTGCAGGAACTAGAAGAATGGTTTATGTCACCTGAAAAACCTGGGGACTCTCCCAGGGCACCAGGCGCCTGCAAGAGAGGTGACAGCTTCCAAACTTCCATGAGCTTCCCAACTTCCAAAGCTTCCAAACCTCTCCTTGGTGGTATCTACTTATGTCCCTTTGCTCATGGCAAAAGTAACCAAACAGGAGGACCCGAGTAACCCGAGGAGGACCCAGGATACATCCCGGCACCCACAGAGCCACAGAGGCATCCAGCAGCAGGGCCTGAAACCCAACGTCTTTCCCATGGATCGTTCAGCTCTGCTGATGCCGGCACCCTGGAAGGAGCCGTGCAAACGTGCTGGCCATGGGGCAGGCAATGCCAGCCGGGAGCACGTGCCATCCTGCACACGGGCAGGGAAATCGGGGTGCCCGACGTCCCCGCACGGGCGCCTCCCCCATGTGACGCTGCAGACACGTAGCTGCATCCTTTACGCTAAGAAAGGAACCATTTCCTCCTAAAGAAAAAACCACCCTTAGCAGTTATTTTTTTTCTCATGCTGCAGCCTTCCCCAGCTACGAGCGCTTACGTTTCCTGGAACTGCTCCATTGAGCGCCGAACGCGGCGCCTTCGCCCTGCTCCTGTTCCACTGCACCTCTCCCGGGAGCTTGATCGTTGCCCTCCGTCAGCGTGGGCGGAGAGCAGCGGCAGCGCTATCGGAAGAACTGCAAATAAAACTATTTGCCTGAGCCGACCTTTGAAATGAAACCTCTCTGCTGCCTCCTCGGTGCCAGCCCCAGGTGAAGTCCTGGTGATGATCGTGGTGTAAATCAGCTCTCGGTGCTCCTGGAGCTGGACAGCCCAGTTTGTGCTGGGAAAGGGTTTCCAGGTGCTCTCCTCTTCCATCCAAGGAGAGTCAAATGCCGTGGATGAGGCAGAGGATATCAGGAATACCTGGTATCAGCGTTTCCCAGTGTACAGGATATCAGCGTTTCCCATCCCTGCTGCAAAGGAAGAGCCCGAGGTTTGAGGGCTGTGAAAGTCAAACTTTGCCTTTCCTGACAACGAAGCAGAGAGGTGAATTTGGTCGCTCTGGTCATGAGAGTCAGCTCCTCGCCGACGTGCCACACTATTTCCACTGTTGGGAGTGGAAAAAGCTACCCCTGCAAGTGGAAAAAAAGGCTCTCAAGCTGCTCAAAGCCATCACTCATCAGCCCATTGAGCTTCCCTTGCAGAGCAGGGCTCTTGTGAACAATCCGAGCTTGCAACTTCTGCAAAACACCAACCTCGGAGGAGGAAAAGGTGCTTCAGAAAAACCCCCTTGCAGTCGGTTCCCTGCATCAGAGCGAGCTGAAAACAACCTGTCAGCTCTGCTGAATCAGAGCTCCTGACTGCCAAGTCCACGGCACGCACTTGCATTTCCAACGCAACAGGCTTTTCTGCAGAGAGCAGCCCCGCTGGAGCTCCTGCAAAGCCTTGCAACTGAGGAATGCAGCCCAAAGCAGAGGCACGAGCTAACTTCACCCTTCAAATATTTTCCTTTAGCTATGATAGGCTGCCACAATTAAGATGCCTGGTTTTCAGCAACGCACAAAATATGCAAGTCTCCAGAACTTTAAAAATAGATGCCCGGCTGCAAGCACAGATCCCCCTTCCCATGCAAGCCTGCTAGAAAAGAGAACGCAAACGGCATGCACCGATCTGACTGAGAAATATGGTCCCTTTTAGCGTTAGCACCGGCCATCCGCGTGCACCCACCATGTGTTTTGCAAATTGCAACATATACCTTGCTTCTTGTCCATGGCTTCCCAGAAATGCAGAAGAGAAAGGGCACGCCTCGGCGCCGAGGGAGGCCGGAGGAGGGAGCAAAAACGAGACTTGCAGACCGAGGAGCTGCTGGCGAAGCCCACGGCTCAGCTCAGGAGAGCTGGACTCATGGTCCGAGCCCACGGGGATGCCCGTGGATTCGCTGCTCGCCGAGCGCCCTGCACGGAGCCGGATCCGTCGGATTCGCGAGCGCACTGGAGAGGAGCCGCGGGAGACGCCGGAGGTTCATGGGCAGCTGCCGCTCTCAGCTCGGATTACACTTGAAAGCTCCCCAGTTGTAAAAACTGCAGCGGTGAAATAGCAGTGACGTAAACAGGAAACTGGGGGGGAGCCAGCTCGGGGAGCCATTGAAGCACCGGGTTGCTAAAAGGCATCCGGGAGGGATGTGTTTTCTTGGGACAAATTAAAATCATTCAATTCCGGCTTGCGGTTCCGGAGGTGCAGCCCACTGCTGCCGCCCCCAGCATCGTCCTGCTCCCTCCTCCCCGGCAGGAAAAGATGCGTGTGCTGAAAGAAGAGGGCGAAGCAGCCGTGTGGACACGTTCATGGGGCCAAAACTGGCCACGTGCTGCTGAGGGACGGCTATGCAATGCCATGTATGAGCACAATGCAATGTATGAGCACAATGCAATGTATACAACACAATGCAATGTATACAACACAATGCAATGCATACAACACAATGCAATGTACGCAATGCAGCACGTGCAATGCATGCAATGCATGCAATGCATGCTGTGCAATGCATACAGGGCAGTGCAACAGCAGCGTTTTGCAGATTGAAGGGGAGGCAGAGGGGAGCACGGACCACTCGAGTGAGGCTACAGTGCACGGCACTCACTAGAGAAGGAGATGGAAGATCCCGATCATTGTTTGGTCACCAAGGGAGTGACGGCAAGAAAGAGCTCATATTTCTTGGTGCTGCAGGTGACATGCAAATTGCTTTGTCACTAACAACTATTACCACAACAAATAGCAGAAATATTATTCCATTACAGTAGCGGGACAGCGCGTAGCAGCTATTCGCGCGTGACAGTCGGGACAGCATCTCAGGTGGCAAAATAGAAATCGCCGCATGGATTTTGCAAGAAAATAGCAAGAGAGCGAGACGAAGACACAGAGCAACAGATTTCATTTGCAAGATAAGCTGAGCTAAACCATCTTTGCTCTCCCCCTCTCCCTCGGAAGCAGCCCCGGAGAAGCCAGCGTGACGCTGCTGATCAAAGCCAGGCTTGGCTTTGACAGGCTGCAGTTTTGATTCCAGTTCCCTGCCAGCCTGGAGAGGCTGCAGCAAGTTCTTTACCTCCATCTAATAGCAGCAAACGTGCTCCCAACCTGCTCCTGACATATTCCTCAAGTCTCCGGCGGTGCCAGGCGCGCGCGGATGCAGGCGGAAAGGGCAGGGGTGAAGGTAAACGCACATACCAACATAACGAGGGCCTCTAATTTTAAATAGTGTTGACCCAAGGGCTGCAGAGGATATTTTTCTCAGGAGGATTTCCAGTCCCAGGGTATAGTTTCAAGCACAGATCATCAACATATAAAGGATGCTGATGTGGGAGCTGCTAGCACAGGCTGCACCGGCGCCCGGCTCCAGCACCGCGCTCCTCTCCGGAGTCACTGACAATTCCCCAGCCCAGACATAAAACACTTCGGAGATTTCTGCAAACCATCCCAAAAACATTGCTCATTGCTGCATCAAATCCCCAGGTCAGTGGTCCCATGTGCCAGCCATGAGCTGGGAAGCACCATTCCCATTGCAGCGGTCCCGTTGGGTTTTGGCTCAAAGCAGAACCGGCCCAAGAGGGGGTTCTTCTCCCTCCTTGATATTTGGGCACATCCAAGTCTTGAGGAGCGAGAGTTAAAACTGACTGTGCAAACTGCGCCATGAAGGGTGACGCTTTCCGATGCCCAAGGATCAACACTGACATCCCGCTCTCCGGAAAGCTCCAGGTGACACTGTGCTCCGGAGACCCGTGCCCAGCTCTCCGGCCCCACGGCAGCCTGGAAACGCACGGGCAGCTCTATTTTTAAACAAAGCCTTTGAACTGAATCCAGGCGGAAAGAGAACACGGTTGTCTTTCCATTCCTGCGGGACGGCATTTGGAGATGATTAATCATCAATCGGGCAGGAGCTCCTCTGCTCCGCTCTGAAAGGAGCCGGTAGCTGCCCAGGGCCGGGTGGGAGAGCGACCTGGAGACCAAGGGAAATGGGAATTTCCGATAGGGAGAAGCAGCAAGAGGGGCTGCAAGGCTCAGGCTCAGCAGTCACATCACACGGTCAGATAACACAGTGCAGTCCTGACCACCCAGCTACATCCTGGGGTATTTCTAGGTTACCTGCACAACCTGTGGGGTGGAAAAATGTTGGATTTGGCGCTTTGCTTGTGGGCTGCAGCTCGCTGTTCGGGTTGCAAAGACCTATGATCACAGTCTCCCCTCCAAATCCCACCACGGGGCACAGACCAGACTGCATTTAGGATGCTGGAAAGCTCTGGTCCTGCTGCCTCTTCATCCCTCCCTCCAACAGGATTTGCCCTAAGGGAACCCAGCTGCTCCAGCACCCTCCAAGAGGCCTCATCCAGAGCTGCCGAGTCCATCCCGAGCTCTATCCGGACTATCCAGACAGGGAGAGCAGTCCGTGAGGCGCTGGCCGGTCCGAGCGGTCCCGCGGGACCAGCGCGGGCTGCGTCGCTCCTTGCAGACGCTGGCGGGCGGCCAGGAGACGACGGTCTGGAAGCAATTCCAGCTCGAGCGTCTGGATCGCGAGGAAAAAGCGAAGGAGATGATGCGTGGAGAAAGGCAGAGAGCTGGGTACGGAAGCAAAGGAGGGAAAAGAAGCAGGATCGCTGTCATCTGCATCGAGTTCCTGCCCCAGCACCCTCGCCAGGGCAGTGCTTTTCCCTTTGAGTCCCCAACCTGGAGGCAAAGCCAAGAAAAGGACAATTTGGGATCGATCATTTGCAAATGACGGTTTGTGAATGAGAGAAGGAACTCAAGGCCATTTCAGATCAGGGCAGCTGGACAGAGGAGGAATGTGTTCCATTTTCCATTTCTTTTTTTCTGGGAAGGGAGAAGAGTCATCTGACTTTTTAATTGCCCGATGCAACTTGATGCCTAAGCAGAGTCAAAAGCCATGCTTTTTTCTTTCCAAAATGCTGCAATTGCAAATACTTCCAGCTGCTCCCAGAACTCGGTAAATTTGTGGGGAAAAATAAACCCCACGTATTGCCTGTGTCTGCTTCCAGTGCAATCCTTCAGAATGCATACATCTGCATTAGCTTTCTGCCATCCTCCCTCCCATTTATTTTGGGCAGGGAAAGAGTGATTTCATCTCTGCAAATGCCACAAGCCGGAGCAGGCACCTGCTTTGCAAACGGAATAGCGTGGAAAAGAAGGCAGTCCTGGATGCATTGCAAGCGCCAGCCTGGGGACAAGGCAGGAACAAAAGAGCAACGCAGGTGTCTCCTGGATTGCAGGATCAGGAAGGGACTTTCTTGAGAACCGCGTTTGCAGCCGGCGAACACAGCGGCTCCCGCCGCTCCATGGGATGTTACCCTCTGGGATTGCAAATTTGGCAGCCTCCCGCCTGGTGTTTATGGCTCCTCGGGGACTCCAGGCCGAGCGGGCACAGTTCACACGTCGGAGATGTTACCTAAGTGCAGATGTTGCAAACTCAGCTCGGCGGCCGTGAGTCAAAACAGGTCTGTCCGTCGCGCCACGCAGCTCGGCCGGGCAGACCGAGAGCGCGGCAGAAAATGCCTCTTGTTTTTCAGCACTCAATTCTGCTGCTCACCTACCTGAAGCCACGAGCATTTTTATGCTCAACCCACCCAACAAGCTCATCTGTTATCTGCCTACCAAGTTCCTTCAATTACATCCACGCCAAGGGTACCTCAGGAGAGAGGAACTTGAGGAAAGCGGCTGGCAGCAGGTGAAGCCCACAGGGGAGGCTGCACATTTTGGGGGTAAACCACCCAATATCTGGCACTTTTGTTGGGATAAAACCGTGGATCAATTGATTTCGTTTTCAGTGTGGTACAGGTGAGCACTGCTCTGCAGGTCTCTAATGCAGAGCTGAGAGGATCTCGCTGCTCCCACATGAATCCATCGCTCCGACACTATCCGTTCTTCCCATCCTCTCTCAGTCCATCACTACTTTCCCCATCACATCCCAAGAAACTGCAGGCAAAACAAATGCAAAGGGCTCCTCGGGGTGGAAGAGCAATGCAGGCAGCAGGTGCAGTGCTGAGAAAGTCAGGATAAGCCCCTCAATCCACCCCATCCATCGCAAGCCAAGGAGGGGCCAGGAGGCTTCGCTGGGCTCGGAGCAACCCAAAGGAAAACGCCGGCTGGATTGGGATGAGACCATTGGAATAGGGAGACTATCCAATTCCCCTCAGGGTCATCCTTATCTCTGCATAAAGTCTCTTGCCACACACCAACCTCGGCCAGGAAGCACCAGCCCAAGGCAGCAGCTCCTGCGTCACGAGTGGCGACCGGTCTGGCCCACGCGACCTACGTGCAGCAGGAGCCAAAGGGAAGGGTTGATGCAGCAAGGCAAGACCCGGCCCTTGGAAACCTCATCCGTGCAGAGACAGGGCTGTTTTCCCAGCAGGAACAAGCACTTCCTTGCTCTGCTCCCCCAGCTCTATCCCGAAAGAGAGCCTTAAGTCCCACATCCTGAAAAACAGCTGGTGCACGGGACCAGCTCCTGCTGGTAGCGAATTAAAATAATATATAGAGCAGCACGTGCTTCATGCTTTGCAGAGGGTATCTGCAAGCATTTTGCCTCTATTCCTGCAAATTCCCTGCCACGGAGCTTAAAAGTATCCCTGAAAACAGAGTTAGACCAGCAGCGTGCCGAATCCCCCGGCATTCCTGCCATGCAGCGTCCCTTTTCCATGGCCCCTTCCCACCAATCCCAGCGGCAGCTCGTGGCCAAGACTGACTTCTCCACAGCAGGAAAACACCTTTTTGCAGCAAATCCGAGCACCAAATCCCCCCGGGGGAGCTGCAGCTCCTGTTGGGGCAGCCCAAAGGGAAAGGGAGGATTCGGCAGCTCCGTTCCCACGTGGCAGCACCGCTGGCTGCCTGTAAAGCAGGAAGGGCCCGCGCTGCTCTGCTTGTTCCATTTCAGTGGTTTCTACTTCTTTTTTTTTCCCTGTTGCACTCCTCACCCACGTCTCTCAAATCCACCTTTTTTCCCTGCGGTGTGATTTTTCTGGAGTTCAGTGGAATTAAGGTGTTGTGGGCTTTTCCTGGGAAACGCTGCCTACGGAGCTGTCGCTCTGCCCTAGGAAAAGCGCGGTTTGCAGGGACAAGCCCCAACGCATCCCGCTGCCAGCCTCGGTCAAGGACTCCCGGGCTGGGCGAAGGGCGCTGAGTCACAGCCTGCAGCTTCCGTGGGGCACGCTCAGCGCTTCCAAGAATCGCTTTCTTCTATGTAAAACAAGTAAAAAGCAACAATCCCTTTTGCTCTGGAAACACGTGGCTGCCAACAGCATTTTGGGGCAAAGAAGCAGATTTCTGCAAGGCGGGAAGTGACAGGGAGCGAGGAGAGGTGCTGGAAGGGGACATGGAAAACGTCAAACCTGCTGGAGATAAAGGGAAACACGTGCTGGCTCCCGGCCACGCGACTGTTACGCACCGTTTCCCTTGCCGAGCTGTAAAACCCCGCGGGGAATCCCACAGTTACCGAACAAGAAACACTCAGTGGGTCCCAAATGAAGGGATGGGATCCCAAACTCCCGCAGCAAAGTGGGAGGGATCCATCCTCCTCCAGCCACCGCTTCCCATGGGTCATCCCGGCACCTTGGTCAGACCACGCGGGGCTCGTCAAGAGTTTCTCTTGGGCAGGGGAGATGGGAAGGTGGATGGGAATGTCCATGGATGAGACATGGAAGGTGGCCAAGCTGACACATGGATGGCTCAGAGGCCATCCCAGCTTGGCCCAGCTCTGGATGGTCTCCAGAGGCCACCGATGCTGGTGACAAACGATGCTGCAAGCCCAGGCCACCTCACCTCACCTACCACTTTATTTGCTCCATACTCCCATGAGCTCTCGCCAACGGGGCAAGGAGATGAGGAGAAGCATCCCCAAGGAGCAGGGAGCCTCACCACAGAAACAGGATGGAAAGACAGCGATGATTTTAGCTGCAAGGAGAGTAAGGAAACCTCGAGAGCCAGCTGAGTGTGCAGCTGCATCCAACACACGTGCAAGCCCAAGAATTCCTTGCGCTAATAGCAGGCGTTTTCTGGGTTTTACAAGCAGATACAGAGCACGTTTATGGCACTAGGCCTCCCACTTCACCCCCAAGCCCCTCTTAAAGGCGCTTGGGAGGTAGCAAAGAGCAGCTAACGCAACAGATCAGCGCAGGATCACTTCATCTTTGGCCGAGATGCAACCTGGCAGCGTTTCAGGAGAGAACCCAAGCGCTCCACAGCAGCAGGGGATGTTTAGCTATGCAGTGTGGCTTTCTTAAAAGCCTCACTGATGAGCACATCTGGCTCTCATGAAAAAAGAGAAAGAAAATAAAAAGCTGTGTCACCGTGAGCAAGGATCTGCAGGGAGCCCCCCGCGTCTTCTGGGCATCGTGTCCCGTTGCAGCCACACACGACTGTGGGACACATAGGGATCGACTTGGAGAATGTCCTGGTCATCCCCTCGGCTTCCTGCCCTGCTCCTTTGTGGCCTCCCTTCCATGCAGAGCGAGCCTGAGCTTTCCCACTCGGATACCCAGCCGAGCAAGCTCCCTGCCCTGGGCAAAACTCCTTCCACCACATGGCACATTTGTCCTTTGCCACCTTTCCGGGAGAAGCTCGTGCTCCCTGCTGCAGGGAAGGCTGCGTTTGCAGCTGCGGCTGCTCGGGGATGTCCAGCAAATGCCTTCCAGCAATCCAGTCAGGGCACTCGCATCTATTAACATCAGTGGAGACATTTGGGGCAAAGCGGAGCACCCAGGACACCAAAAGGGATCCTATCCTCTCTCCAACCTCTCCATCCCATCCATGCCACCAGCCCTGCATGGTTATAAGCTGTCAGACCAGCACTGGCCTCGTAGACAGGCCCATTCCCTTCGGATCCCTCTTTGCTCCACAGCGTGGGCCACTCTGCTGATGTTGCACCTGCTACCGGCTCCAAATCCCAGCCGGATGAGGAGATCCTGTGGGATGCTCAGGACAAAATTCCACACTTTCCAGCCAGAATAGGCTCCCAGCTTCCAGCCCCATCCTCGCAGGTCACAAAGCGCTTTCCGAGCGAACATCCGCCCACATCCTTAGCAGGAAACGGCGCCGGAGTGTCACAACAGCCGGCAAAGCTGGCAGGGTCCTCAGCCCATGAGCACCTTGGAAGAAGAGCGTCTGCACCAGCCTGCTTCACCTCCCTGAATTTCCTGCTTGACTTTCCTCCATCGTGCCATGCTTGCCGTAAAGAGCTCTGGAAAAGGAAAGCAGCACAGACGGATCCAGAAGCTCAGCCCATACCCAGTAACTCAAATCTTACAGGGTGTTTTACCCCTTAATCTCCTGGCACCTCTGAAGAAACACCAGCAGGATGCCCCCCTTGATGCAGATTTCTGTGCATGTTTTACTGGAAATTGTTTGGAGCTTGGTGCTTTGGGAATCTCTGTGCAATCCCCCCTGTAGCCACTAGTGCCAAATTCCCAGGAGCTGTGAATTAACAGTGTTCCTGCAGCGAGGATCTCCATGACCTTTGGAACGATGGAAAATGGGAATTAAAAGCGGCTTTTAAGTCTCCTAAAAGACGCCAAAAAATGAAATTAGCTGGGAAAGACGTAAGAGAACATTGGCAGGGTGGAAACACCCTGCACCAAGAGTCACTGCAGTGCTCGGCCAGCAGCTGCTGGGGAGGAGAGGCTCCGAGTGCTGCCAGAATGGGAGCATCTACCCCGGTCTCCCTCGCCCAGGTCCCTGCAATAGGAGCCATCGTGCCAATAGCAGTGCCAAAAGAATTGGAAATTGCAAATCCTGCCGCTGAAGCATCAGGAAACACTGACCTGCTGCTAGCCAAAAGGGGAAGTCAAGGCACGTGGCTGTGAAGTGCAGTGGGTCACATCCAGGCACCTCAAAAGCTGCCTGCGCCTTCCTGGAGGAGAATTGCTCAACAGCAGAAGTTGCTTTTGAGCTACCTCAGCTTTGGTGGATGGACAAGCAGGTCCTTCCCCTCCAGATCTCATCACCTCATCCCCTCTGCCTGCAATCCTGCAGCTCCAGAGCTGCCTCCTCCAGCGACCTCCTGGAGCAGGGCTGGAAAAAGCACATCCATGACCGGCCACGTGTTGAGATCTGCTGCTGGTGACTGTGATCCTTATGGAGCTCAAAGGAAAAGACACTCATGCAGTTCCAGGGCTTTGGGGGTGACTCCTTCCCTCCACGTCAGCAGTTTGATAAATACCACTTAGGCAAGTTACACTGACTTGAGAAAAGCTAGAGATTCAGTGTATTTTTGTCAACATTAGCCCTAACATAGCAAGATTATCCCGAAATAGCAAGTGATGCTTTCACACATATCCTGATCCCGCCAGATAATTTGGATCAACCAGCTCTGGGCAATGGGGAAAGGAATTAAGCCGAAATCCCTCCTAAGCTTCACGTAAGCCACCCAAGGTGTTTATCTGAAAAGCTATGTTTAGTCGGGAGCCCAGGAGAAGCTTCCCTTGCCCAGCACCATTCCATTCCCACGCGTCACGGGCTGCAGGGACACGCATCCCAAAACCTCCGGGGCGGACGGCGATGCCGTGACTAACTGGGAATGACAGCAGCCGAGCGCTGGTACCTCGACCACCAAAGCAGCCCAGCTCAGAGCAACACCTTGGAAGGCTCTATCTGCTATCCTGATTGTTGGTAGCCTGAGAAGAGGAAGGAATGAGGAAAAGGAAGCCCAAATCCACTGGATTTCCCGGCACAGAGCCAGCCTAAACGCAGGCCGTGCCCAAGGAGGCCCAGGATGACTGAACAGCAGGGCGGTCAACGCGATGGAGTTTGTGCAATGCAGGTGGAAGCAGCACCCGGGACACAGGAGCAATGACAGGCACCAACCCAACGAGCAGTGACCTCTGCTGCAAACAACCGGCATTCCCAAGGCACAAGCAAAACCCACGTCCATCGTGAGGGACATTGCACCAAGGGAACCAGAGGAGACCATGCTATGGATTCATCCCAGTGCTGCAGGGTGCAATCCAGGCAGTTTCTGCCCTTGCAGCGGGTCCCCACGGCCTCTTTCTTGAAGTCATCCCGCGTGGGAGCCGTCCGGCCACGTGCTCCAACCCGTGAGTCAGCAGCTCCGCTCAGCACCATTACAAATCGCTGCTGATTCAGAGCCTGCGTACCCAGCAAACAGGAAACGCAGGTCCACATTCCCTCCGCTTAAGACACGGCTCATTTAAAGAAAGAAAAAAAAAAAAAGTCACGCCAAGGTGTGTTCATCTGCTCACATGGCGCCTGACTTGGAGTTTCCTGTGTATCACTCCAGAACAAGGAAAAAAATCCCTGAATTTTATTCTAGCGATAAAGAGAAGCAGCAATGGACTCTTGGGTCCCTCCTGCTGGTTCTGCTCCATCTCCACTTGCTGCCTCCAGCCCCAAGGCAGCGATTTTCCCTGTCTCCCTCAAAACCGAGCGCACGGAGTCATCCCGGGCCGATACCTGAGGACAGTGACCGGGCCACCTGAGTCACGGTGCTGCTCTATAAATACCGCCCGTGACGCACGCTCACGTGCAACCGGTGCGAGGGGAAACTCTCTGATACACATGGGTGCCCTGGGTTGCAGGCGGCGCCGGGCGCATCCCGCCACACATCCAAACTCTTCCATTCCAGCAGGTTGGAGGCCAAACTGTGCCATGTGCAGGTGTTTTCCTCCAAAATCGCACTCATTCCAGCTGCAAGGATTGTCCCGGTGCAGAGATGCAAGAGGGGGATGCAGCACTGCAGGCAGCACGACCATTCCATTGCACCAGGATGCAATTGCAGTGGATGCTTTGGAAGGAACAGGGAGCATCCCTCGGCATTCCAGCCCTGCTGTAGGGCTGCCCTTGTGCTGCCATTCAGGCTCGGTGTGTTGGGAAGCAGCGTCAGCCCTGCTCAGTTCCTGGGCATTTTGCAGCTCCCAAGAGGTTTCAGCGGACAGAAAAACACGCTGCCCAATTGCTCCATCTGGTGAAATCACTCGTTTATCTACATGGGCATCAACTTAGCAGCAACCAGGCACCCAAATCGCTCCCGCTGGCCACCAAGATACGCTGCCTATGAGCAACTTAAGATTAGTTCAGCCCAAACCTTGCAAAACTCACACACGGGCTTTCAAGCACATGCAGAGATGCAGCAAATGAAGGGGAACCCATGAACCTCACGCACAGGTAGATGCAGGTGATTCTGAGGAGCAAGGACAAGGATAGGGGTCTCCCAGCTGCCTCCAAAGAGCTTCCCATGCTCTTGTTCCCACATAAATTAATTACAAGGGAGAAAGCTGGGGAGATAGTCTTGACTTGACCTAACAGAAGCCTAACACGCTGCCTACCAAGGCTGTGCTGGCGGCCACCAAAGGCGCAGATAACAGGAAATTTATACAAGAGAGATTGGGCAACAATTGTGTATCTAGCATCCTATCTTCTCAGTTTACATAAGACTTAATTATTCCATTAGGGCTTAATTAAGCCAATAATAACGCAAGGAACATCCAGGCGATACCTAAAAACTTGCATCACGACGACACTCTCGGAGGGCTGAGCCCCTCGTCCCCAGCCCCACGTTAAGCCGAGGTCCAAGGCTTGGCCTGGCACCCTTTCCAGGTGCCAGCCCCATCCGGAAAGGTCCTGGCTGCCCCATCCCTATGGAGACAGGGATCCTGTGCTCCTGCCACCGCACTGCATCCCATGGTGATGCTTTGGATGTGCCCAGGAACATGCGGGATGTGCCGGGCGATGCCTCTGGATATGGCCAGGGTGATGCTCCCAGGGCCATGGGATGCAGCCGGAGGTGCCGTCGCACATGCTGGGCGATGCCGTGGGGAATTCCAGGTGCCTCTGGGTGCTCCCAGTGGTGCCTTCGGATGTGCTGGGAAATTCCTTCGGATATCCCGGGTGAGCCCTTCGATTCCGTGCAGCGTGCCAGGCTGCAGCAGCTCGGGATACCTCCGGCAATGCCTTGGGACGCGCTGGACAACGCCTTCCACTGTGCCAGGCAATGGGACGCACCGGGATGCACCCGCAGGTGCCTGGGGACGCACCGGGCGATGCCCTTGGACGTGCACGGCAAATCCCTCGGGATGCACCGGGCGATGCTCCGGCCATGTCCCAGACGCGGTGCCCAACACCTCGGGCTGTCCCGGGACGAGCCCCCCCTGCCACCCCCGCAGGTCGCAGCCCTCCCGCCCGCGGTCCCCCCCCCCAAAGCCCCGCGGCGCCCCCGGTACCTCTGGGCAGCGACATGTCGGCGTGCGGGCGGCGACGCGACCAGCACCATGCCCGGCCTGGGCAGCAGCCGCCGGAATCCGCCCGCGCGCGGCACGCAGCGGGGGAAGAGCCGCGGGGCGGGGCCGAGCCGCGCCTGGCCCCGCCCCCGCCCGCAAAGCGTCGCTCCTACTGGCCGTCCGCCGCGGAGGGGCGGGGCCACGGTGCGGCCCGCCTCCCCGCGGAGAGTTTTGTGGTTCTCGGGGCGCAGCGTGAGGGTGAAGCGAGGCGGGCGGGTGGATAAAGGGGGTTTCTCCTCCATTTGCCCCCCCCGCTCCCGCCTCAGGCCGGCCCCGCCGCCCCGAAATGGCGGCTGGCGCTGAGGGGAGGCCGCGAGGCCTCATGGCGGCTGCGCCGTGAGGGGCCCCACGGCCAGGCAGCATCGCCCCTAAGTGTGGGCAAGGCCCAGGGCCCTCCTGTCCCATCCATGGAGCACCGGGAAGCCGCTCCAAGGAAAGCTCTGCCGTGCGGAGCCCGGCTTTTGCCCAGCCGCCATGGTGCGGGCGAGCCATCCACTGGACAACCACCCTCAACGGGCAAACAATTTACAAATCTTTAATATTGAGCTCAATTACCCTCCCCAGGGACGTGGTTGGTTCCCCTCCTCTCAAGCCTGTCAATGTGGATGAGGGGTCAGTGGTTCGGGTGATATTCCCTGGGCTGCTGAGCAGTGGGTCGCAGGGGAGATGTTCCCGGCTGGATGTGACGGGATCTTCAGGAGCATTGTAGGGGTGGGAATGGGAATGTGGATGCGCTCAGCATGACAAACCTCACTGGGGCTAAGGAATGGGAGCCGAGGCATCATTTGGGCCATCAAATGGCTTGGCCGTCTCTTTGGAGCCGGGACCCAGTTGGTTCTCATGGACATCTTTGTTTTGCAGCCTCCAAGTGTCTGCTGGAGCTGCTGCTTTTCCTGCAGCTCCTGCTGTCTGAGCTGCTCCTTGTTGCATCCAAATGCCCTCCTGGATCTGCTGGATACACACTTATCTGCTGGATAAGTGTCTGAGAGGTCGCAGGGAGCGGTGGTTGCAGCCCGAGGCGGGGGTAACGGTCACGCACAACGGCAGGGCAGGACGTCCCAGCAGAGCCCAAGAGTTCCCAGAAACTCCTGCAAGGGCGGCGGATTTTTAGCATTCCTGGAAGGCCGTTCCACATTTCTAGGATGCTATAAGTAAATCTGTGGATCCAGAAGGACAGCGGGAAAGGAGGGTGGCAGGGACAGACCTCACTGGACTTGTTGGTGCTCAAAGTTCAGCTTTGATGGCTGCAGGAGAGAGCTGGGGACCATC
>JAUBOD010000185.1:3856485-3867050 GCA_032353885.1 Nothura maculosa
TCCTTTGGTGCTCTCGGATATTCCCATGTTAGGAAGATATTCCAAATGTAATGTGAAACTTGCCCTATAGGCAGGACAGATGCTTCTGTCCCTCCTGCTGCTATAGCAGCTTTGTGAACAGCAGATTCCTTATTCCCAACCTTGGCCTTGCCAAAATTGTACATTAATGACTTTTAATTTGGTCTTTATAAGCCCTTTATATAAAAATAGTTGCAAGCAACTGCCCCCTTTCCCCACAGGGATGCAGCCAGCACCAGGAATGCAGTGTTCCCAAAGTTTGCAAGCAGGATTGCACGAAGCCCAATCCCAGGGAAGTGCCTGGATGGGAACTGCAGCGCTGCTCTTGCAGCGGAGCCGGGCAACTTGTGTGGGTGTTTTGGGGGGCAGGAAGGTGGTGGCCGATGCAGCCCTTGTGTGGAGGATGGGGATGGGCCTTGGAAAATGATTCAACTGAATTGTGTTAATGCTGCTCTTTGTAGGGCCTGGTTTCTCTCTTAAAGAGCACGCTGGATTTCCGAACTTGGGGCAGTATTTGATGACTTCTCGACCTAGATTCTCTCTGACATGGTTTTTCAACTGTGCTTTTAATGGGTTTTATGTAAAATGAGCAGTACTTTGTGCCAAGTGGATGCCAGCTGGGCTTGATTTGCACAGTTCTGCCTTTCCCCCTGCTGGGGAGGGTGGCTGGGGGGACAGTTCCACAAGGGAAGTGCCATGGAGCAAATCCAGTTGCTTTGTTTGGATTTTTCCTGTGCAACTGTTGTTCAATGGAAAGGCTGCGTCAGGAGAGTCTGTGTCTGGGGGTTGCACAGGCCAGGTCCTCGATCCTGTTCCACGTCCCGCGATGTCCGAAGCCTCCATCCAGTCTGTGCATCTCAACCACATCTGTGTCTTCTTCAAACAACTCTGCTTCTGGCCTCCCTTCTTGCACTTGTTGAGGAGAAATAAGATGCAATGAAGTCCGGTCGTCGCGGAGCAGAGGCTTCTGGTGTCACCCTGCTTGCCTTGCTGCCCCCTCCTGTGTCCCATTGTTTGAGCAGCTGCGTTCTCATTCCTCAGCCTTTGTTTTGGGGACTCTCCATACTGCCAGCTCTGCAACTCGAGCGCCCTGGCAGAGATTTAGTCCCCGAAAAAGGGAATTAGTTTGCGGAAAGAGCCCGTTTGGGTGCGAGGCTCTTTCAGGGAAGAAGCTTTTGTGTGTTTAGTTCATGGTGGTTTTTTTAAATGGAAAATATTGTAAGTTATGCGTATTTGGTTTGGAAGGGCTGTGCTTGGCCTTCATTTTTAGGAAGCCTCAGAGCCCAAGGCTCGAGGGGGAAGGACAGAAGCGCCTGTGGTCGAGGCCTGGAGACATCCTAGAGTGAGACCTGAGGCTCTTCCAGGAATGGGTTTATTCCCTCCGTGTTTTCCCACTGACTGTAGAGGGATGCCAGGGTGACAAGACCATCACGCTCTTCCTAAGCCTCAGTCAGGTCCTTGGTTTTATGAGCTGAATTAGCTAAACTTGGTTTCTCATTCTCTCCTTTACAGACCCACATTGCATGGCACTACCTGTAACAGAAATTCAGCTCAAACTGAAAAATACTGCTGTAAAAAAGAAACAATATTTGACCTGGAGAGTTGTGTTAGGCTGGAAGCTGACCCGGTGCTGCTGATGCCTTTCAGCAATAGTTTTTCCCTGAAGTCATTAATGCCCTAAGTGGTTTCACGAAGTCGTGGTTGGTTTTACGGAGCCGCCTTCGGTCTCAATGAGTCTTCTGAACGAAACTGGGCATCTTCATTGGGCTGGGGCTGTGTCTGGTCTGGTCAGGAGGAAAACCCAGGCACAAACTGTTACCTGCTGTGTCCTTAGCACAAGTGCAGCACCTGAGGGATGAATTCTGTGTGAAACACTTAGTAGTGATTTTATTTATTTATTTTTTAAAATACAATGCTAATAAGTGCTTCCGCAAGTGCCGTCCTTTGAGGTTTTCCTTTAAATATTTGCCAGTTCACTGCTCAACACCAAAGCCTGTTGCTGGAAAGGTGAATCCTGCAGGCTCCATCCTTCAGCTGGAAAGATTGCCTTAAAAACCAAGGTAAAGAGTCTCACTTAATTTTCTGACTCAATTTTCCTAATGGTGCTTGACAAGAGGATGGCCTGAAACCAGCCCCTGGCATCCACAGCGTTCAGATGGATTTTAATTTCCATCCTACCAGCCAACAGGCCCAATAACCTGCTGGAGGGGAGTTTTCCTTGTAGGTTTGTATAAATCCTAGCCAGGCTCTTGCAGAAGCTGCTTGTTATCCTGCTTGGAGAGAGGTTGGGGCATCTTGGTTCCTGCTGCTGGAGACGTTTGCCAAGCCAATAATCAATATCACTGATTAGCGACGGCCGCTGTGTGATGCCCGTGCGCATGGACCAGGCACCGTGGTGCTAATGGGGCCCTTTGGTGCTTCCCTTTAGCAGCCTCCCCATAGCGAGAGGGTCCCAGCGCTGTTGGGGTGAGGTGGGTTTGTCTGCTGCCGTGAGGTCAAATACGTGTGGGATTTATCCCTCTGCTAGGGGAATCTGCTGGGTATTTTTATGCTTGGGAAGCTGCGTGTTTGGTTTTGCTCTGGTTAAGCAGAACTGTGTCAGAAATGGTTATTCTGCTTGGAAAGGGGTATTTTGCCGGTTTTGGTGGGTGCCTTTGCCCTTTCTGGGTGCAGCACCACAGTCCCTTTTTCCTAGGGACACGACGGCTTGCAGCAGCCAAGGGTGCAGGGGAGCCGGGAGCCCGTGGGATTTCTGAGAGCTGGAAGTGGTCCTGGGATCAGGGCTGCAGGAGGCTGTTGTGAACTGCCTGTCAGCAGGGAGCCGGCTCCAGGGAGCAAACATCTTATTGTCGCTGCTAGGACTTATTTGGGATAAAATCTTTCCTTTCTTGCCCCCTCGTAGCTTGGGTTTATCAAGGCAGATCAAATAGCAACCTGCAAAGGGTGGCTGGGTTCTGTACAGGGAAAGCGAACACGACTGAAGGTGCTTTCTCCCAGACGATGCAACTTGCCCTCCCGCTGGGTGCGCTGTTAATCCTGTTATTTCTCTGGAAAAGCTCCGGAGGTCTCTGTGTTTCATTGATTCTCACAGTGCAGTCACCGGGTTGCGATACTTGCAGCATCTCTAGAGCAGCTGCTTGGGTACCAGGGAGAGGAACCATTCCAGGAGAACTGCTCACGAGATCCTATTCTCTCAAAATGTTCTTAGCTCCTCCAGGCTAGGGGAATTTCACATTAAGTTGCCTCATTTCAGGACGTCTCTTCTTACAGAAAGAGCGTAATTAGCCGATGTGAAACGACTCTGCGTTCGCGCTCATGTAACCGGGTTGATGCAAAGCCCTTCAACTCCAGCTTTAACCCCGCGTGTTTCCCGCTCGCAGGGTCACCTTGTCCTCCACGGACTGCTACATCGTGCACGAGATCTACAACGGCGAGAACGCGCAGGACCAGTTTGAGTACGAGCTGGAGCAGGCGCTGGAGGCGCAGTACAAGTACATCGTGATAGAGCCCACGCGCATCGGCGACGAGACGGCCCGCTGGATCACGGTGGGGAACTGCCTGCACAAGACGGCCGTGCTCGCGGGCACCACCTGCCTCTTCACCCCTCTGGCGCTTCCCGTCGACTATTCCCACTACATCTCGCTGCCCGCCGGCGTGCTCAGCATGGCCTGCTGCACCCTCTACGGCATCTCCTGGCAATTCGATCCGTGCTGCAAGTACCAAGTGGAGTATGATGCCTATAAACTCTCCCGCCTGCCCCTGCATACGCTCACCTCGTCCACCCCGGTGGTGCTGGTGAGGAAGGACGACCTGCACAGAAAGAGACTGCACAACACGATAGCACTCGCCGCCCTGGTGTACTGTGTAAAGAAGATCTATGAACTCTATGCCGTATGACTTCAGCAGGCGAGGGAGGAACCCGCAGAGACGAGTGTATTGAGACTCCCACAGTAACATTTTGTTTTTCCTCTTTGAGAAGCGGTGGAGACTGGGAAGGAGTTGGTTTAATAGAGCTGTTATTTTTTAAATAACACATCACGGGTGCACCAAGGTTTTTCAGTTCTTTGTTACACTTAAGATGCGGATGTGCGGTGATGTGAGCGAGCTGTATGTTAGGCCATGGGAGTCTAATCCAGCAGTGGAATGTCAGGGAAAGAAAGAGATATAAAGAAAGGGGGGAGGGAGGAGAGCTTTTTTGGAAACATTTAAGTATATTGTTTAATTGTATTACACAGAACCAGCCAGAAGTTATCATTGACCATTAAAGGATGAGAATTTCAAATACTTGGGCATTTTCTTTACTGTTAACTTAGTTCCTCCTGGGAGCTTCCAGGGCTGGAGCTGCCGTCTGTGCCATGAGAGCCGCAGAGGTGACGGTCCCTGTGCCCACACGCGGACCTGCCGCTTGGCTGCGCGGTGCCGCGGTGCCCGTGCTGCTGGCAGCCAAGGAGGTGGCCACGGAGCGGCTCTTTTCCTCTTGCCTGGCTGTGTTTTTGGAGCAGGGAATCCTGGCTATCCCAGGGCTTGTGTCCTTGGGTAGTTTCTCCAGCAGAGATTCTGCCGCTTCCAGACGTTGCTTCCCTGCAGCGTGGGGGCAGCGCTCCGTGTTCCAGAGTTGGAGTCCTGTGCACCCTGTGCCCTCCTCCCGGGCTGCAATTCCAGCGCTTGCTCGGAAAGGCAACTTGTGGAGCCGCTGCCACTGCTCCTGGAGGCAGCCTGACTTGGAATCCAGAACTTGCAGATTCCGTCCTGCATAGGAATTCATCTCCGAGCTGCAAAATTGTCAAAATCTTCCTCTTTGAAGAGCAACTGTCTGCTGTTCCACCGGTACAGTAGAGCTGCTGCTCGCGTGGGAGCTGCAGTCTGGCCTTGGCAGCTGAAACGCCGACCTAGGAGGGAGTCTCCTGAGGTCAGAAACCAAACTCGGTTCTATCTTTGTCCTTCCCAAGCGCAGCAGCAGGCGGCAAGAGCTCCCTGTCGCCTGCCTTGCAGCGGGCTCTGGCTGGAGGCTGCAGCTCGGCTTGTTCCGCTGAGGAAGCGTTTCCAGCAGCGCGTGCCCCAGCTGTGCACGTCCTGCCCCTCCGCGCCTGCTGGGAGCTCCGAGCAGGAGCTTTTGCCACCTTTAATCCCCTTCTGTCTGAACAGGCCCAGGAGCTGCAGGGAGCTCCCACGACACCAGCGCTTTGCGGAGGGCAACAGCCCTGGCTGAAGCCCCTGCCTCTCTGGGTGCAGGGGCTGCGTTGCCTCTCCCCAAGGTTAAAGGAAGGCGGGATCCAGAGCGCTCTATTTATAGCGAGGCTCTCCAGCTGCCTTGGCAGAGCAAGGGGAGAAACGCGGCTTCTTCCTGCAGGCAGCCGGAGGCTGCTGGAGAGGGAGCTGCTCAAGCCCCGATGCAGCTCGTTTCTGAAGTCCTGTCCTCTGCATGAAGTTACACTAGTGTCAGATCTGCCATAGCTAAAGTGGATCTTATTGCTGCAGCAGACCTTGGAATATTCTGGTCTTGCCTGCATGGGAGTCATTCCTCTGCTTTTTTATTCAATCACTGCAAAACTGCTAGGGGTAGCAGCTCCTTTTTTTCACCAAACCTCAGTGGTCCTGCTAATTTGTGCTGTTTTGTGTGGCCCAGAGTGGTCAGTGTGACATGAAGAGCTTGGCCTTGGTTGCTGCTTTCAAGCCCAGCTTAACATCAAGGGCTCTGGAGTTAAAAAGGAGTTTGAGCAGCAGCGGGCACCGAACGAACAGAACGAAGATGAACAGGTAACCTGGCTGGCACTACAGGTAGGTCTGTTGGGAAGGACAATCTTTGTTCTCTATCCAAGAAACATCAACGAGTGACAATCCAGCTAAGGTGCTTGGTAACTCCTGGTACTGAGAAGTCAGTGCCACGATGATGCAAACGTGATGTGGGAGGAGGCGGGAGAGGTGGCAGCGGCCACGTGTTCCACTGCGTCTCACAGCTCGGGTCTGGTCCTGCCTTCCCTGCTGGTGGCCTCAAGGCGCTGGGGACAGCCCGGCTGCTGGGCAGGGAGGTGCTCTGGAGCTGCAGCTCACACAGTAACTCTGCTCTGTGTCTCCTTCCTCAGGCCTGATGCTACAGCCCTCGGCACCCTGGCTGGTAATTCCAGAAGTGCAAAGTGGCCACGTGGTCCTTCTGAGCAGCCACGATTGGAAACAATGGAAGATGGAGCAGTTGGACAAGGCAGGCGGGAAATACTGTTATTTCACCCACAAAATCAAAGCCTGCTCATGTGAAAGGAAAAGCAGAGCTGACAGTCGCAGAAGCGCCTGAGGAGACAAGGTAATGCCTTGTATCCCTATCTTAATGGGAACAAAGATCCCAGGTCTGTAACCAAACTACAGTCTCAGCATAGTGAGAATCATAGTGTGTATCTTACCAGAGCAGAACTAGGATCCTTAACCATGTCCAAGCAGTCACTGCCACTGAGATTCCTAGGGAATGGAGATTCTGCAGTGGTCAGGCTGTGAGAGGTTAAATACAACAGAGATGCATTTCATGGCAATATAATAATCATTTATTTGTCATCAGATTTTCTTTCATAGGCAGGACACAGGGCAGTACGTATGGAGAATGCTGGTAAGTGCATGGAGGTGGCAACAGGGATCTGGACCTTAAGTTTCTAGTAATAGGTTTTATTTAAATGAAAAGAAAAAATACACACCCAAAAAACCCCACTTCTGTCCTCTTGGAACAGGCCCCAGTAACTGCGGAGCTGTTCCCAGTGCAGTAGCTGCCCTCGCACCATGAGCTGCCTGGGATCACAGGGGACAGGATTCAAGTCTCTCGTTTGGGAGGGAGCAAAGTCCCCCTTGACCCTGAGTGCTGGAGCCTGCGAGCCCTCAACAAGCAGGTACCTTTTCCCTATGGAAGTGGTAGGAGTGGATCCTAATGAGCATCTGTGGCTGCTTTGGAGGAGGTGGGAGCCGGGGTCGGTCTTGCACAGCGCCCATCCCTGGTGCACACACGCTCCTCCCCGAGCCCCTCAGCTCCCTGCTGCTCTAGGCCAGCACCCGAGCAGGATTTACACTCAACAGCACGCTTTGCTACGCTGGTTTTATGAAAACTACTATTATTTTCATTTTTCCAGTGCTTCCCCAGCATTAATTTGTGCCAGGCATTAATACTGTGCTGTTAAGCAGTACAGAGTCCAATGGCCCTGTGCTCCAGTAAGGCACATTCAGAGGGAGAGGAAAAACCATTTCCAAACCAAACTTCCATTCTGCATCAGCTATCATTTTTCAAAATGGCACTGCACGTAATCTCAGCTTAACATCCCAGGCCTGGGACTCCACGCAGTGTGTCCTGGCTCAGAGTGGAGGCAGGGGGAAGGAGATGACGGTCACAAGAGCAGCCAGCCCCACGGGGACTGTATCTCGCAGGGGCCGTGGGCTGGGGCAAGCTAAGGGCTCTGGCTCGTAGGCAGACGAGGTGCTGGAGGGAGGTGAAGCCAAGTGCCGGCCTCCACCTGGGCCTCCCTGCTGCCCAACTTCATCCCCTTCCGTTACTTCCCCCGGCAGCCACAGCTCTTTGTTCCAAACACCCATCTCCAGGTGAGGTCCAGGTGCTGCCTCCCGGCACGCGGGCCCGCCCTGAGGTGGCAAAGGTGCCTTCCCACTCCCCATGCAATAATAAGTGGCAGCGTTTTGAGAAACGTTTCCAGCAGCAGCAGCACTTCCACTGAGTCCCGGCCCGGCTGCAGGGGGTCCCTCTCCCTACAGTCACCGCTCAAGCGGGCTGAGCTCTAGGAGTCCTTGAGCTTTTTCTCCTTTTTTGCTCTAGATGCCATTAAGGTGAAGAAGACCCTGGGGAAGAGGTTTCGCAGGTAGACAGCCAGGCAGGGGGCCAGCCCGGCCACGAGCACCTCCTTCTTCTTGTGTCCCACGGCACCGAGCACCACCTGGGCCACCTCTGCGGCTGTCTGCCCTTCGGCGGTCGCCTTGTCCACAACTGCCAAAGCAAAGGCACGTGAGCACCACGGCCGTGGGGAGGCAGGAACCCTTCCTAGGAGAGCTCTGCTCCAGCTACACCTGCCTTCTGGGCTTTACAGCAGGCTGTATAGGAGCTTAGGTCAGCCTAATTTAGGATTGAGCTGGAAATCGGTGTGTGTGCTGCTCCTGCTACCTGGCAGTGGCTCCGCAAGGGAGTTCTTGGGAGCTAAGGCTCGGAGCTGAAAGCTCCAAGATGTTCTAGCTGTGACTGTCAATTCCAGCCGTGATTTGGTGATTGATGCTAGGGAGAGGGGAAAAACATGCACCCACCCTCTATCCTGCTGCTTAGCTAAAATTACCCATCAGTAGTTGGGATTTGTTTTGTCCCCTTCTCTCCCAAACCTAGCATCTCTGCTAGGACTCTCCTATACTGCAGGTCTAGAGCTTTCTGTAGGTTGTACAGAGCTGTCCTTCAAAGGAAATGCTTGGATTTATGTGTGCTATAACACACCCTAAACTCTCAGTAACTCCAAATTAGTTTCTGTCTAGGAAGGCTCAGTTTGGGGAGGTTGCTCTTCTTGCCTTGTGCCTAAAGTTGTCAATACTTTAGGGCTAAGCTGTGTGCCCACCAAAGGTCGGGTGTTAACAAGCACCCTTTGGAGCTCGGGCGTTTTGGAGAGGTGGGAGCCACTGGAGTTACAGGACACAAAATCATCTCTCACCTCCGTAGCGAGATCCGTCTCCTCTTAACGCGTTGAGAGAGAGGTTTGTCTGAATGTATCCCGGGCTTATCACAGTCACCTCGATGTCGTACTGCTCCACCTCTGCTCGCAGGCAGTCAAAGAAGGCCTGGGTAGCGTGTTTAGAGGCAGCGTCTGGAAAACAAGGCAAGAGCCACGCACTGAGGAGGAGGAGCAGCGGGGCTGGGGTCGTCCCCTGAGTGTGTCCCTATCATGAAGCTCCTTCTCCAGATGAGCACAGCAGCTCTTCACCAGCTCCTACTTGTTAATGTATGGCAGGCAACAACAGGTAGCAGGAGCGAGAAGCAGTTTAGGAAGGCAAAATGTAAAAACTCAAGTTGGAAACTGGCTAGGATCCCGAGCTTAATATTTGAGCCGTGCCCAAGCACTAGAGAGGACCAGATACACAGGACCCAAGGACCCAAACTGCATCCTGCTCCTGATGAAGGAGACCCGAGGTCTGGCCTAGGAGGTGCCCAAGGAGAGCAGGGCCGGGCTGTGGGGCGGGAGCAGGAGGCAGGGCCGCCACACGCTGCCCCCCAGCCCTGGTGCGCTGAGTGTTACAGACCTCAGCTCTGAACGTGCTGGGCTCGGAGCCCAGCTGTGCGCCAGTCCTGACCTGCAACACAGCTTGGCCTAGGGCAGGATAACACCCTTCGAAGCAGCCAAGTGATTCCTTTCCCCTGCTCCCTTCCCACTCGTGCTTGGTTGTTGCCACAGAGGCGGTGGGGCTGGGACCAGCAAACTGAGCTGTGAGACCCTGTGCAAGACCTGAGCTCTGGGCGCCAGGCCCGGCCTGCTCTGCAGCTCCTCTGCACACTCTTTAGGACAGGTTTATTTGTGTGCTCAAATCTGCAGCATCTAGGAGCAAAGACGGACCGGATTTTCCAGCTGCCTTTACTCAACATTCAGGCTCTCATTGTGCTCTACTGCTTTTATGCCAGCCCTGTTGTAGCCTTCTATTTTTCTGTTTATTTTCACAGATCTACAGCTGTTGGGAGGCCAAACACTTTTAGATCCTTGATCTTTTACAAGGCTTTTCCAGTGATCTCACCAATGTTATTTCTTATCATAGCTGATTTAGCATAAGAATTTTCTGGTTCAATATAACCATTTAGGCTTTTGTTTTGGTATTAGTTGTACCCTGGAACTTATTAAGCCAGAAAACAAGCTTTTTCGTTCCTGGAGGTGAGTGACCAGGTAGACTGGCAAGGATAAAATGCAATGTAATCAAGGAATGAATCCTAATGGTTAGCAAGCTTATAGGACTGTAGTCTTAAAATGAGAATATCAGGCAGTTTTCAGATCAAAATCCTAAGCAAGGCCTCCATTCCCTCCTTTCCCTGCCCTCCAGTGACTTGAGGCCAGGGCTAAGGTTCTGTATGTGAGAACACCTTCCTCAACAGCTGCCAGGGGTTTATGACCCACAAACACACCAAGAATGAGACCTGGCTCTGCCTTGCCCACATGCTGCCAGCTCTGGGAGCAACAGAGGGAAGCAGCAGCCAAGTATTCACTCAGTGCAGCGCCCCAAACCTCCCCGCCCTCTGAGGAGGTACTTACAGGCTGATCTGAAGGGGATGCTTATTTTGCCTTGAATGCTGCTGATGGCCACAATGTGGCCTTGTCTCCTCTTGATCATGGAGGGCAGAAGCGCTAGTGAGAGACAGAAAAGACCCATTCAGGATAAACCTGCCAGTGATGAATCGGTGCTTTCAGAGCAGCGCTCTGGGGGAGCCTGAGGCCACACTCATTTTGTGGAGGGGTTGGGCAGAGGGATGGTGCCCAGGACACCTCTAGGAGCCTGCTGGGACATTCATGTGGCAGGAGGCCATAAGGGTGCAGATGTGCTCAGGACTT
>JAUBOD010000185.1:3918616-3932679 GCA_032353885.1 Nothura maculosa
ACACTGAAAAGGGACAGGTTTAGTATTTTCTTGAATTGCTTAGATCAAGAAATACTAATGAAGCAAATTGTTTAGAATGTGCTGATGTTGCCCTTTCACCACTGCATGTCTGATTCCCTTTGCTAATGCAAAGACCCTTCCCAAACTGCCTTTAGAAACTTGCATTGGAAAGCAGGAAGTAAAGACTGCAGAAACCATTTAATCCTCCTTTACCTAAAACTTCCCAAAATGATGTCAAGGTCAATGAAAAGATCCCAAGGCATGAACTGGACAGCTTGGTGTGTCATTTTTGTCTATAAAAAGCAGAATTTCTCATGGTTTTGCCAGGCTGCATCACCTTGGTGAGAGGTTTCAGCAGTTCGCAAGACAGAAAGAAGTTGCCTCCAAGTTGTACTTGAGCATCTTTGGTATTGCAGTCAGCAAAACTCTTTCCTCCTTTGGTAATTTCTTTAGTTATGGGCAGAAATTTTGGTTTCTCTGGAATTTTTATGCCTCACTTTAATCTACCAAGGACACCAAGCTGCTAAAGTGGGCATGGTGTTGTGTTTTTGTTTCTACGTCGCTTGAGAAATGTGATGTGACTGAACGACCTGGCCTAGTTCATCTTTAATTATAAACTGTAATATCAGCTGTGTTCAAACTTGTGCTCGGGTAATTGGAGGCAGATCCCAGTCACAGAACAGCAAAGTTCTCCAGGCATTTTCTACCTGCTGCTGTGAAGACGAGACCTGAGTGTGTTACCAAAGTTTTTGGTCTCCTTAGGAGCCAGCAAAGAGCAAACTCTCTAAATTTAATCTATGCTGTTGGATAGACATGGAATATTTAGCTGTCTTTCTGCTGCTATAAGAGTGAAGATTGAAAAAGCACTTGGAATAACCCGGTTTCAGAAGCTGCCTGTGCTTAGCTGTTTCTCTGTGTTGTTTTTGTTCTGTTTTGTTGCTTTTTTGACTCTGATACACGTACCCAACCCACAAGTTCTGCGACTCGCACACAGTTTTTCTGGCGCTTTTCAAGGTTTTGCTTGTACCGCTGACCTCAGTGAAACTGGAAGCAAAAGTTCTACCCCCGATGGAATTTTCTTTGGGAAAGAATAACTTGGCAATATCATAATGAGACTTGCCTGCAGGAAGTGAATGAACGGCACTGAAATTGATTTTTCTTTTAATTTTTTTGAAAAGCTGATGTGTCAGAAACACACCCTGACTCACAGTGCCTCTGAATCATCTCACCGGCGTGTGGAGGAGTGTTATATGCCATACCACAGGGAACTGTGGAATCTATTCCCTATTTTTGTTCCTTGAAATCTATGAACTTAGCTTTGAAATGTAATTATTTAAATCTCTTGGCCACTTTCCTAATGGCCAGTGGCTCTGTGGAATGTCTGCCTGGGGAGAGGAGGAGTCCAACAGGAAACACGGACTGAGAAGAGGATTGTTAGCAATGTTAGAAAGCTGATTTGACCTGAATTTGTTACTCTTGAGGTGCAAAGAGTACTCGGGGTAATAAATCTTGTCAACCAGAGCTTAATATTGGCTTTCTGCTCCCACAAGGCAGCAGAAATGCTGCTGTTCCAACAGCCCGAGGGTCTCCATCTCCAGTGTGCAGAGAAGCAGTGGTCTCTTGTATGTCCTTTTGTGATCATCTGCCCTTTTGTCCCTTGTAAAACAAGCTAAGGGAAGCATCTGTTCTTCACTCAGCATGTGCTGCGGTCTCCGCTTTGCATTTGGCAAGAATTGGGTTTAATAGGGATAAGACAAAAGTCTCCATACCCCGTTCTCCCGTTTATTGGTCTCTTCACGCTAATTCATATATTTCTGTAGGGATAAAGGATTCAAAAAATCAACGTTTATTGCAGGAGCTGGTGCAGGTTCCTGTTGCTTTGGACAAGTTGCTACTCAAATTTGTTGTTGTCTTTGCCCCTGCCACCTCCTTCCCTGCTTTTTCTTCCCTCTTTCTTCCTCTTGGGAGACCAAAGTTTAGAGAATAGCGTGGATGGGAAGAGGACTGGGAATACATTCATATTTATATACACATATGTATATTCATTTTTGTAACTCATAATATCTAATATAAATTCAAAGCAATTTTAAATGTAAATATGTATGATCATAACAGGAAGGAAAGCGTTTTAGGACTGGATTTTTTTCCTACTTAAATAACTATGGCAGTGCTTGGACCAATACAACCCTTGGAATAGATTTCTTGACATCTCATAGAAATCCTGCGTGAAAATTCAACAGAAATGAGTGGAATTCTGCAGTGCCTCTCTGTGCCTGGAGCTGCCACTTTCTCAAGCCCAACTGGGTGGTTGGGAACAGCTTGTCCATGGACTGGGAAATGCTGCTGAAGGGCAAAGGCTGCCCCTTGGGCACAGAGCAGGTCACAGTGACAAATGGATGCACGGAGAGAATTTCCTGCCTGGGATAGGGCTTTGGAGACAACCCTGACTAAAGAGCTGCTCAAGATTCACATAGACTGTGAGAAACTGGAGAATTCACCTTGATTTGGGGCTGGAAAATGCGATGCATCTTTTCAGAGCTTCTCAGCCCTCAGAATATTTTAGAAAATGAGGTGCTGCTCCCCCTTTTTCACGTGTCAAAATGTCAGGTCTGTTTTGTGCCAAGAGGTATTTCGAAGGTCTTGGGGAAGTAGATTTGTATGAGGAGACTTTCTGCTCGCCTCCTGCTTGCGCTTCTGCATTTTTGGTACACAAGAATGTTACAAGGCGAATCTGTTGGAGGGAGCTGATGTCACAGCAACAATTAATTGCTTTAAGAATGCTTGAAAATGATCTTGATCATGGCAAAACATTTGTGTGCAGCTTTTATCTTTTGAAGCCTCTGCTTTCTCGTTAGTGCTGCCCACTCCTTGTTTTCCAGTGAGCCTTGGTAGCAAATGTGGTTTGGAGACTGTGAAAGGTCTTTGGCCTCTAAGCCTGTGACTAAGAGCAGCTTTATTCTGAATGTGCTTGGTACATCCAGTGCAAGAGTAAGAGTCAAGCTTCCTCAAGTGCCCTAATGGACAATTTCTTTAAAAAGAGATCTTCATGTGTGATCACATAAAAATGGAGTTTCCCAAACTGCATCTGAAATAGTTGGAAATTCAGCAAAATGGCTTGGAAAAGAGCCCCGTTTGCCCTTCTGTGTCCCTCTGCACTGATCACCTGGCAGGGATGCTCCATTGCCATCAGAACTGCCCTCGGCTGGAGGGCCAACGTTATGGGAGGCTGAAATAGTGCATGGCTGTAGGTGTTGTGTGTGTGAGCTGTTTCTAAACCTGATGTGCCGCCTGCCCAGTTGTCCTTCTTTCCACATTTGGGGTCTCTGCTGGCCCAGGAAGGGACTTTTAGGGCTCAATTTGTCAGACGAACACGTGTCAGTACCAAACTGTGCAAGGTCGGTGCCTTAATTCTCCCTACCACTGTTTTGATGGTCTCCTGTTCTTTAGGCTGGCAAACCAGTAACAAGCTGTTCTGACAATTCGGGAAGGCTTGAAGTGTCAGCACTGCAGTTTATGTGGCTTCCCGCTGCCTGCCTCTTTCTTTCTAGCTTATTTTTAACAGTTAGGATATGAAGTGTAAAAGCAGGTAGAAGTCGATGCTCTTGACCCACGTTACTATGTGCCCAGTTCCCTTTTGTGCATCCTGCACTAGTTTCGCATCCTCGTTTGCCAGGTTTTTCAGTCCATTTGCAGCAGCCTGGGTTTGTTTGGGACCATCATCTCCCCGTCTGTACTGGAGATCAGCAGAGAACAGTCACTGAAGATGCTTGAAACCCCTTGAAGAAGGGATTTAGATGCTTGGGGTTCCTGACTCTTGTGATTTATCAGAAATCTTGTTAGTTCCTGTGCATGTTAGCATGTGTATGTACAGCTCCTCTTGACAGCACTCTGCTTTTCCAGGTTTCTCCTATATTAAAAGTCAGCTGTAATCCGCCATAAGGATGGGCCGCTGGTTTCCATGTGCCTCGTGGTAGAAGATCAGGGCAAAATTAAAAAGCAGAGTGGGCAGATGGAAGCCCCAATGGACTGAAGAGGGGAAAGGAGAAGGAGGGAAAAACAGGGAGATCCTTAGGAGGAATAAAGGAGAAGTATGTAGGGAGCAGAATAATGATGGAGAGGGCATGGAAGAAAGGGAAAACTCCTTCATTTCCTGTCTCTAGATACCAGAAAGTCACTTGCCTTAATCTGGGGAACATCCCAGAGAAAAGAAGTAGGAGATTAATTTGCTTCAGCTGCAAGTGCTGGATCCTCCTCTAAAGTATCAGACATGAACAGGACATTTTATTTTTTTTCTTCCTTCTCCAAGGCTTATTCCCAACCAAGCTTGTGACTCTCCGGATTTGACTGACTTTGACTCATTTGCACTTTTCTGTTTTGTCTTAGTCACAGACTGGAGCCCCAAGAGATGCGAGCAGGGTGGGAGTATTATGAAACAAAGCAACTTGGTTATTTTTTGGAGGAGCAGGGGAAGGTACTTCGCTTTAACTTAGCAATTTTTTTAAAAGCACAGAAAGATGAAAAGGAGACAACTCATCTAATTAAGAACAGCTACGATGGGTTTGGGTATCAATTTTTTTTCTTTTTTCCTTTTTTCTACTCTTATCATCTTTTAATCTTGTTTTCGTAACAATTTTTTAAAAAAACAGTCTTGATTTATAATGAACAAATACAGGATATGGATAAAAGAGCTTCCTTTAAATTATTAAACATTTCTTTCCACTTGTAAATAATTTTTTCTTATTTTCTTAAATTCCATATAAGAATTCATATGAGGATTTCTAGTGTCTTTTTTAGCCTTTAAGGCCAAAATGCTCAGCAATATCTACATGCTTGTTATGTCATCTGGCTACCATACATTTAATGCTAACGATTATTTTTAGCTGGCTCAGTAAAATAGCCGGGTGCTGGAGTTGTTGTCATAGCAGCAATCTCAGCCGATAGGCCGATCCTATTTAGCTCTTGCAGCCAAGAGCACCCGGTAGGCAACAGTTTGACAGTTCTGCAGCATTTGCTAAAGATGGAAATTGTTCTGGTGGTGAAGATCTCTTTTTTTTGGTCTTGTTTTAAAATATTTCTGTAGGTGTGTGTGCAGTTTGATTCAACCAATCTATTTTTGTTTTAGTGCAGCTTAGGAGGACTTTGAACACACAACATGAGCAATTAAATATCTACATCTTAATTTGTAGAATTGCAAAAGTCAGTAACACGCTTCAGAATCCTGCAAGCTGCTTTGTTGATTTATTATTTATTTTAACAGCCGTGAATCTTCTGAAAGAGAAATGGCAGGCTAGGAAACAGCATCATGCCTCGTTTATTCAGCACTAATTTTAAGTTGTGGCAGCCTGAGCAAATACTGCCGAAGAACTTTGGGGTTTATTTTGGATTAAATAAACTGCCTAGGTTAGTAGATGATAGCTTAGTATTACAGTAGTTTCAGATTTTTGATGTATTTTGTTCATGTGAAGAAAAATCTGTTAATGTGAAGAAAAATCTGCATTAAAGAGCATTGGAATGGCATTTTTACATTAGTCTTATCAAATAAAGCCTACTTCTGTAAGTGAGGCTTGTAATTCTGAGCTGCTGCAAAAGTTCAGTTACTCTTAAACATATATCTGAGTGTAGTTGCTATTGTCTGATGTTAGTCTTGAACTTACTTGGTGTGGCATTTTCTCTTACCTATAGCTTTCAATCAGATGCTGATATTGACTTTTAGGTGTTGTATTTCAAAAGATTGACCCCCCCAAACTCTTTAAAAAGTTGAATATTACTAATCTATCGTGGAGAGCCATGAGCAAGCGGAGGTGCTCGGACCTCTCTCCTTGGTACCGCCATCTGCTCAGCCGTGCCCCATTTGCACTGAGCTGCCCTCAGTGCCCAGGGCTTTTGCACGAGCACAAATGCTCCGTGGTTATTTAGTGCACTCGGTCAGGACCCTGAGACAGGGCAGTGAGTGATGGGTTGTTGCCCATGCAGCTGTTTCCCCACTCAGCACATGGCAGATCATTGGGCTCATACAGGGTTGGTTTGGGAACAGAATTGCACTTTTTTTTTCTTTTTTTTAAAGCAACAATGCCCGTGTACAACGGTTTGGAAGTCTTCATTAAACTGCAGTGTGAGTTGTAAATGGCTTGGTTATTGTCTGCTGTTAGACAAGATCTGCTCCCTATCGAGATTTGGAAACCTGTGGACAAATGGAAGAATTTTTCTGTGTTGCAGCCTCCAATTGGTGTTTCTGCCTCCAATTGGAGGCAGAACTTGAGTACACCCTGCTGACCGAATGAAAAAGAAATCTAGCAGTTATTTCTGCATCCAGTTAGCACCCAGTTAGAATGAGTTGAATGCTGTCCTGTGATACCTATTTCCATCATTCACGTTGACTGTTTCTCTCTTTCAGGCAAAGTCGTGCATTTGTCATATGTGTGGTGCCCATCTGAATAGACTCCACTCTTGCCTCTACTGTGTCTTCTTTGGCTGTTTTACAAAGAAACATATTCACGAGCACGCAAAGACAAAGCGACACAATTTAGGTAAGCTGTCCTCGTCCTGACGTAACCACTGGTGATTTTTAACTCGCTGCATTGTCACTGAAACACTGGACTTGGCAGTGACAAGCGATGTGCAGTAGTAGGAAAGGGGAGGTTCAAAAAGAGGATGTTCCTTGGTCTGGAAATGTTGGAAAGAGACATTTGGTCTGGAAATGTTGGAAAGAGAACCAAGATCCTTATGCTCTTCAGGACAAAAACACACCTCTGCCATGACCCTGCACCAAAATCTTATGGGGCAATTTTACATCACAATTGCAAGATGTAAATCTACAGAGCTTTGAAGTTGGTATTTAGTATTAGTCTTCGACAGCACAAAAGCACAAATTGCACTAAAACTCCTAAGAATTTTGGAGTCTGTATGTGTGTGTGTATATATGTGCATGTGTGTATGTGTATATATATATACACATACACATTTTTCTCTTCAATGTCATTTTAAGTTCATGGCCAACAGTTTCAGAAATGCAGTGCTAAATTGGAACCATACAGCATATTTGTTTATATGTGGATACTATGTGAACATTGTAATATTCCCATCATTAAACTTGCATATTTCAAGCAACTGTTTTAAAAACTGTTAAATTGCAGATGTTGTAAGCTGCTTTTTTATCTATGTACTTGGGAGCTTAAATTCAGCCTTAGCTGAATTTGCTGGTATAATGAAATGTCTTCTACTTTCTTAAAAGGGAAAAACAAAAACGAGATCGGAGTGGGAAGTGCTGTAGGAATGTGCTTTAAATGCACCTAAAAACGGTTGTAGTTACTGTCATGCTCAATAGAGAGAGTCAGAGAGAAGGTACTTCCCAAAAGGTGAGGCTTTTAGATAAAAAGAGGAACAGTTAGTTATATAAGCCAAAGTACAGAGTCCAGCATTATGTCACCCCAAAGAAGACTTCTTTTGCAGTCAAATGTAACGTACTTGGTGCACAAATCCACATAATGTGAAGGTTGCTCAACTGCTTTGAATTCTAGTTCGAGATTTAATTTTTTTCCCATCCTTTAATTTATATTTTGGTGTTTTAATTTTGAGCTGTATGTGACAAGTGTATATTTTGCTTTTATTTCCCTCGTGCTTTTTGCTGATACTACTGCAGTTTTCACTGGAAAAAAACATTAGGTAAAAAAGGAGTTAAATGCTTTGAAATTTCAAAATGCACAGGAATTATTTTAAAACACTTGGTGACTTTTTGCTGAGCCAACATCAGTCTCCATGGAGACTAGCAGGAATTGCACACTTAATCACAGTTCTGAGAAATATCATAGATTTCAGCTGCAACAGCTGTCTGAGCGCAGGAAAGGATGTTTTTGCAGCTAATGCCATATATCTTAGGAGCCCTCCGGATCATAGTCCAGAGTGTTCTTAAAATACATCCCTTGTTATCTCTGTTGCCCTTAGCAGTGCTAACTAGGCACTCACCTTGTGACCTTGCAGTGCTACCTGTGCTATTGCATCTGCCTGCCTTTGCAGTGTCTGTTATTAAATTGTCCTTAGCTTAATACACCCCTTGAGGTGTGGCTGTGGGTGATACTAACAGGTAGGAGGAACTTCTTTCTGCATTGCACAATCTCTGTTATTTTAGTCATCATCATGGTAGGGTGATATTTCCACTAGTCTGAGGTAGGTAATGTAATATGCAATTCTTATACAGATGTGAAAACCTCTAAGAAGAGATGGAGAACACTGACCTTTGCAGAACCTGGATGGCTTGAACTATTCATACTATTTTTCTTCCTCCTTCATAAGGGAAGTTTTCAATTTCAGTGCTGCATTTTTTTTTAATCTATTCTCTAGGCATCCTTCATCCCCCATAAATAAATGAAAATGATCTCAGTTACAAAAAGCCACGAGTATTGATTTTCCGGGGATGGACTGCTCAGGGATGGAGTATCAAAACACATGGAGTTGTCGGTAATTACAAGGCAGCACTGTCTGTTTTTACCCTTCCTGAGAATGTAGAGGTAGTTGCTCAAAGCTGGTCTAATAAACATGTTAATCATAGAGAATTCAGTTTACATGCTACAGATCTTGAATTCAATAACCTAAGCAAAGCGATGCCTTGTTCTGCAGACGCTGTGGATCCAAGAAAGATCCAAGTTCTTTCAGGGGAAAAAATGAAGACCTTCCTTACGCTGCCAGTGTGCAAAGGACAAGTAAAGCAAGTCCCGTGCAGTGTGTTGCAGTGCTGGAATAGCAGTTTGGTTTCTTCTTGTATAAAGGCTTAGAAGCGGGTAGAAATGGTCACCTGGACAGTTGCCATCCTTTTAATTTAACTTCTGTTTTAATGCTTTGCTTAGTGCGGGTTTTGAAGGAAAGATGTATTAAAGAAGATGAAGGCAAGTGAAAAATAGCATAAAATATATAATGACTCTATTAGGGATGGATTGTATCAGACTGGCATCTCTTTTTTGATAATATTACTGATTTTCTTAGAGAAAGGAAATACCATAGAGCCAATTTGTCTAGATTAAATGCAGTACTTGACATTGTTCCCTTTGAAATTACTACTTAAGGTAAAAGCAACAGGGATGAATACAGTAATTGCAAGGCATATGAGGCTGAGTAAAGGGAGACTGAACATGTTGAAAGCAGAACCTTTACTAGCAGTTCCAGTCCTGGTTTGCAACTATTTGCTAGTGGTTGAGGAGAAGGAAAGAGTTTTGTATTTGAAATTCATGAAGCTCACAAAGTTCAGAGGCCTTCCTTATATTGAGCAGGGCTAGGTAGTCCCAGGATAAGAACTGCATAGCTTTATTGATGGTAGTAATAAAAATAAGATGGAATTGGATAATGGAAAGTACAAACTGTCAGTGCTTTAACGTTAGTAATACCCTTGGGTTGTAGGCTAAAGGCTTGTTCATTGGAAATGGAAAAGAAGGAAGAAAGAACAGAACGGGCAGTCATGGGGAATGTCTTGAACCACCATTTCCCATAGCCATGAAAATGTTCTAGGCAGAACCATGCAAGATAATGCAAACAGGTGACAAACAGAATGCACCTTTCTCTGCATTGTTCCTGGAGTTCCCAGATGAAGGCAGCACATGCTTGTTAGGGCAGTTGTCTCCTGCTAGGGCAGCTCTAGTGCTCTGCAGGCACTCGCAAGCTCCTGCAAGTCATCTTGCAGCCAGCTCTTCAGAATTGCCTCCGGAGCAGTTCTCGGAGCACCTGGAATATCCGTAACCATCAGAAAGACGGTCTCAAAATCCATCCAAATTCACCTGCACAGCCCCAGCACTGCCTGCATCTGCTCCAGTCCCAGCTACCAGGCAGTTCGTATCCTGCCGTTGCTTTTACTGAAAATGATGTATGGAAATAATCTATGTTTTTGATCAAATAAGAGTAAACAGAGAAGTATGAGCAGTTCACCTAATGTCAGATGGAGCAACCTATAATTCGGTGGCTGTGACCTTGGGGATTCTGCCTAAAATCTTCTGAAAAACACACGGTTTAGAGATAAGGACTTGCTTAAATTTTCTGTCTTAAACCTGAATATAATTTTGTAGGACCCAGAAAAGGAGCTTGCGCATGGGGGAATTCATCCTTTTTAGTTTTCAAAGATTAGCAGCGAAAAAGGAAACCATTGGAGTTGGTAAGGTCCAAGAAGGGCATGGAGAAGACTGGAAAAAGGCAAAGTATCTTTGCCATTGGAGGTGCTGGACCACCTCGGTATGGACATGCTCCTGGGGAGTATTCTGTGCGTGCAGATGGTTTCTTTAGTAAGGGCAAGTGACTGGAGTTAATCTACTCATAACAAATAAGCCTATGGCCCTAACTAATTACTTGATTACATAGGGAGAGTGAGACATTCTTCCTGCATCTGAATATCTTGCCTTTCCAAATTTAAATTTCCATGATGTTGTAGTATGATGTTCTAAACCATCCAAGGCAAGAGTGCAACTTGAAGCCAATCACTTGGCTCCTGGTTTTATTTTGGCGATTTGCAGCTTTATTTTGGGTACCTGCCATGTTTTAATTGCATTTGAATCAGCCACTTTAAACACTAGCACCCTGAATATGAATGGAGCCCATAGGCATCTTGGTGAGTCTGATGACTTTAGACAATAACCCCCTAAAACACTTTAATTTTCATTGCTGCTTAAAAAAAGAAATCATCCCAATTATTAGAGATTAAAGCTGAATTATCTCTTTAACCATGGTCATCTTGTTTAAATCTTTAAAGATACTGGGTGTCTGAAGCTGAAGCAGTAATTTGGCAACAGGAGGAAGACACTGGAAGCTTATAGGGGGGATAAGTATCTGCAGTTCTCAGTCTGCAGTCTTTTTAGGAAGTCCAAGTATTTTGGGCAACTCCGATTGAAAACGATGTTTTAGTATCTGTGCATCCATGAGATGTGTCATCCAGTAACTTCTGAACAAAGGCATCAAATTTGAAAGATAGTAGCCTGTGCTTAAAATAGGTGTAGGTAAAGTAAGTGATATGTGCAGAAACTTACAGCTTTAAAGAGAGTTGTGGATAGAATTAAGGCTCAAATAATTGGGAACCAAATTACTAAAAATTTGGTGATCTTGTCATGTCAGAAAATTCATTTAGTCTTGAAATGCTTTCAGTTTTTATGACCTGTCTCCTTTATATAATGATTTTATGGCTACTTTTCTTTGAAGTGTGTGCATAAATGCAAACAAATGCAATGTAAGTACCTTTCTTTCATGTAGTACAATGTAAATACTAGTTTCTTTCATGGAACTTTGCTTATTTGATGTTGTTCTTTATTGTATAAAATCTGGACATCAATAAACTGATGTTCAGACGTTAGTTTGGGCTCTTCAGGATTACTTGGGACTGTGTGTTAGGGTCTGCATTGAAATCCATACTTCTGCACCTCCCTTGCTCCTGGTACGAGAGCTACCTGGATTTAAATCCACCTTAAATGTTCTTGAACACCCTGTAATTTTACCTTTTCCCACAGCAGAGTAGTTGTTGAACTTGGTGAAGAACCAATGGACCAAAGCTCTGAAATATAACTCATTAGGAGGCTTTAATCACGGCACTATAATGGATTATCAATAAAAACAAAAGGAAGAATTGCTTTGGAAGAATTAATATGGGCAGGTAACCC
This sequence comes from Nothura maculosa, assembly GCA_032353885.1. Classification (NCBI taxonomy): domain Eukaryota; kingdom Metazoa; phylum Chordata; class Aves; order Tinamiformes; family Tinamidae; genus Nothura; species Nothura maculosa. Next base: position 3,930,238 of record JAUBOD010000185.1, read on the forward strand.
TCCAGAGAGCTCTAAATACTGTATGGTTAGGCCAGCTGCCCAGGCCTCTCACATCCCAGAATCACGGAATCCAGTAGGAAAACCGTAGTTTTATTAAAGCTGATGAGACTTCTGGGTGGGTGGGAGCCGGGGTGGGTGTGTTTATTTTCCATATACTTGTCATGGAGAAGCAAATAGGTGTAATGAGTAATCCTCGGGAAAACTTGCCTAGGGAATCGACTTGTATGCCACGTGTCCGTAGTAATTGGATTATATTGTGTATTCTTCCTTTCTTTGGCCAAACAGGTTTTGAAAGAAGACTCCAAACCCTGTTTTATGCTTGGCCTAAAGAGCTCAGTAAGTAGTTAATTATTCTAGTAACAGGCTGAGGGCAGTGTTGAGGGACCGTATAAGATATTAATGAATAAATATTGGTAGAAAGTTTACACCTTTCTCCTTGTGTAGGGATGAGAAGTACTTTGACTGCAGATACCACTAAAATACCAACAATAGCAGAGCATCCAGGACAGAAATGGCTCGTGGGCACGTGTGTGATGGATGGCCTGATGGTAGGGGCTGCTGGTTAATCCAAATGTGAGGTATGGGCTGTTAATGTACATATTAACAGCTCATCTTGACAGATAGAACAGGTGAGGGGAAAGAGTGAGTGGCCTTCAGTGTTTGTGCTCACTGAATTCCTTGCATAAATCAAATAAGTGATCTGATTGATGTGTCAGATGGGACTGCTAGAGGATTTTGGCACTGTGTGTTCTTACTGAGGTTAGTAAGATTTTCTTGCTCAGATCAGTAAACTTTATCTTGTCAGTTAATGAATTCTTATATGTGGTACAGTTTTCAGATGCCAGGAAAAGAAGAAAGAAGACAATTATGTACTACATTTTTGTATCTGATATATTAATACCAAAATGAGTGGAGAGTTGGCTGAAGTTTAGAAAAATCCCTTCCTGTGGACTTAAGACTATTCTCTATAAGTGGGTTAATGATTAACATTTCAGTACGAATTATGGGGTGTGAATTAGCCTAGAGTGTTGGCTTGCAAAACTGTGTAAAAAGGTTCCTGGTTTTATTTGTTGCAGCATTTGAATAGAATGTAGGTGACTTGCGTGGAAGAAGTGCGTGTTGATCTCAGGTTGATAACATGCCAAGACTGAGTCACAGAAGTTCACAGCTGAATTAATTTTATCACAAGGAAAAAATGACCTGAATTTCATCCCGCTTTTGTTGTGCTGGAAAGCAACAAGCATTCTAAGAAAGACTAAATAGGTTGCTTTGCAGAGACTTGGGCTGAAATTTGAATAAGTGTGTCATGAACTGATGAAAGATTATCATATATCATGGTGAAATATCCTATGTGCACCATTAATCTGCACATAGGGCTCTGCTAAGCTGACCATACTTGTGTCTTGCTTCTTTTGGTGAGACACCCATCCCTGCTTTGTCATCGGTGCCCTCAGGATGTGGCACACTTCCCTGCTCTTTTCCATATTGTTATCACGTTCCCACCGTCTCTGGTCTCTTAACGTCTTCGCAAGGACGTCAGTGGATATATTTGGCAAAACAAAGCACTCGAGCTTCAACAAAACACTTGGCTTCCAGATGGAGAGGCTGCAGAAGACCTTTTCCAGCCTAAAATTAAACCTCCATCGTGGAGCTGTTGTCTCCTACTATCTGTCACTTGCAGTCGTAGATAACGTTGTTCTCACTTTCACATGATCTTCTGTGGGGCCCCTTTGTTTCTCCAGACTGGTACCTAATGTTTCATTTTAGAATAAAACTATCTGACCTACTCCCTGCTTTTGTGTTGCAACCGCGTAGAATTTTTCATATGAAGGGATACAGGGAGATTCTCCTTATCTTCTAAAGAAAGAATTTGGTGTTACTGCAAGGAGACTAGAAAAAGATTAAAGTAATGTGTGTTCTGGGGCAGAGGGAGAAATCCAAGTGGCTTGAAAAAAATTAGCTTATTATGAACTTTCTTTTTGTTATGACCTTTTTCATAGAAGCCCTGTTATGTCCTTCATTACAAATTCCTGCCTTTTCATTCTGCTCCATTGAGGTCTATGCGACCTGATTTTTCTCAGTCCTTGAGGTAATTTGCCCAAAACCTATTGCAGTCTCTGTGATGCCTCTAAAGGCATTGGCTACGTGCAGCTGCATTGTGCACCTAAGTGCACTGAAGAGGGGCTGTGTTCTCAAGAGTTCTTAATCAGCCCTTGGACAATTAGGGCTTTTATTGAGCCCTCTGTTGACCTTTTTGATCCTTTATGTCATAAATTCCTTCTGCTCTGGAGAAGTGATTTATCCTTTGTAAGGTCGTCTCTTGCTGATTTTGATCGTGATATCTGTACTTCATTCCTGTGTGTAAAGCCAGAAAGTTGAGAAAAGTGTGAACCCTCTCAGCACGGCCTGGGACTGCCCACTCTGAGGGTGGCTGCAAAGTAG